>OV277859.1:59122919-59722919 GCA_922989275.2 Gari tellinella
ATTTGAACGTGGGCTTTAGGTGGGGCCCAGGGGGACACAAGTTTGGTGGCCAAATTGTGTCAAAGACTTGTTTAAAGTCTATATATAAAATAGTTTCTATATACTAGCAGATTGAAGCTTAAAGCAGATGAATAGCAAAGCCGAATGCGCCTTAATTTGTATTCTGCTTTGCTTTCGATGTGCTTTTAAGCAGGCTGAATGTGGCTTACAGTGGTAAAATCGTAGCACATAAGAAACGCATCGTGAACGGTTAAGGCCTAACGATTTTAACGTGTTTAAAAAAAACGCGTTCTAAATAAACAATTATACCAAATTGTGCAGTCTCTGCTAAGTGATGACCCCTTTCATCCGACTCTTTTAAACGCGTCTTTGTTTTGATAAATAGTTTTAGTATTAATTAGCGTTGTTAGTATATGGGGAACGTCACTAGCAGATTGAAGCTTAAAGCAGATGAATAGCAAAGCCGAATGCGCCTTAATTTGTATTCTGCTTTGCTTTCAATGTGCTTTTAAGCAGGCTGAATGTGGCTTACAGTGGTAAATACGCTATTCCTATCCATTTACCCGTTAAATATATGCATATAATAAGAAACGCGTCGTGAACGGTTAAGGCCTAACCATTTTAACGTGTTTAAAAAAAACGCGTTCTAAATAAACAATTATACCAATGCAGCCTCTGCTAAGTGATGACCCTTTCATCCGACTCTTTTAAACGCGTCTTTGTTTCGATAATTAGTTTTAGTATTAATTAGCGTTGTTAGTATATGGGGACTTAATCAGTTGGTTTGTTTAGGAACAAATTGTTATTGAATATTCATGTTAATTAGGTTATAACGTGCATGTTGTTCGTCCTATTCTGAGTATGACGTGAAACTGCATCCAGCCAATTTATAGAATAAGTATAATAATAAAACCAATAATAATATGATAATAATAACAATAACAATAATAAAAATAATATGATAATACTAAAGACTAAAAATAATACCTAATAATAATACTAAACTAATAATAAAACTAAACTAATAATAAAATTAATAATAATGATAAGGATAACAATAGTAGTTATAGTTTCTAAATGTTTTTTCCTTGTGTATAGTTTCGTTAATGTTTGCTTTGTAGATTTTAGGCTTGTCAATATCATTTGTCTTAATTCTTTTCAGTACCGTATCTCATGTCAATCTATTTCTTGCAGCAAATAACCCCATTTATTTTTCAGTAAGGTTTCAGCGAGACACCCACTCCACGACTTGTCGCTCGGATGTTGAAATCTCCCCGCCTAATTTGAACGTGGGCTTTAGGTGGGGCCCAGGGGGACACAAGTTTGGTGGCCAAATTGTGTCAAAGACTTGTTTAAAGTCTATATATAAAATAGTTTCTATATACTAGCAGATTGAAGCTTAAAGCAGATGAATAGCAAAGCCGAATGCGCCTTAATTTGTATTCTGCTTTGCTTTCAATGTGCTTTTAAGCAGGCTGAATGTGGCTTACAGTGGTAAATACGCTATTCCTATCCATTTACCCGTTAAATATATGCATATAATAAGAAACGCGTCGTGAACGGTTAAGGCCTAACCATTTTAACGTGTTTAAAAAAAACGCGTTCTAAATAAACAATTATACCAATGCAGCCTCTGCTAAGTGATGACCCTTTCATCCGACTCTTTTAAACGCGTCTTTGTTTCGATAATTAGTTTTAGTATTAATTAGCGTTGTTAGTATATGGGGACTTAATCAGTTGGTTTGTTTAGGAACAAATTGTTATTGAATATTCATGTTAATTAGGTTATAACGTGCATGTTGTTCGTCCTATTCTGAGTATGACGTGAAACTGCATCCAGCCAATTTATAGAATAAGTATAATAATAAAACCAATAATAATATGATAATAATAACAATAACAATAATAAAAATAATATGATAATACTAAAGACTAAAAATAATACCTAATAATAATACTAAACTAATAATAAAACTAAACTAATAATAAAATTAATAATAATGATAAGGATAACAATAGTAGTTATAGTTTCTAAATGTTTTTTCCTTGTGTATAGTTTCGTTAATGTTTGCTTTGTAGATTTTAGGCTTGTCAATATCATTTGTCTTCATTCTTTTCAGTACCGTATCTCATGTCAATCTATTTCTTGCAGCTAATAACCCCATTTATTTTTCAGTAAGGTTTCAGCGAGACACCCACTCCACGACTTGTCGCTCGGATGTTGAAATCTCCCCGCCTAATTTGAACGTGGGCTTTAGGTGGGGCCCAGGGGGACACAAGTTTGGTGGCCAAATTGTGTCAAAGACTTGTTTAAAGTCTATATATAAAATAGTTTCTATATACTAGCAGATTGAAGCTTAAAGCAGATGAATAGCAAAGCCGAATGCGCCTTAATTTGTATTCTGCTTTGCTTTCGATGTGCTTTTAAGCAGGCTGAATGTGGCTTACAGTGGTAAAATCGTAGCACATAAGAAACGCATCGTGAACGGTTAAGGCCTAACGATTTTAACGTGTTTAAAAAAAACGCGTTCTAAATAAACAATTATACCAAATTGTGCAGTCTCTGCTAAGTGATGACCCCTTTCATCCGACTCTTTTAAACGCGTCTTTGTTTTGATAATTAGTTTTAGTATTAATTAGCGTTGTTAGTATATGGGGAACGTCACTAGCAGATTGAAGCTTAAAGCAGATGAATAGCAAAGCCGAATGCGCCTTAATTTGTATTCTGCTTTGCTTTCAATGTGCTTTTAAGCAGGCTGAATGTGGCTTACAGTGGTAAATACGCTATTCCTATCCATTTACCCGTTAAATATATGCATATAATAAGAAACGCGTCGTGAACGGTTAAGGCCTAACCATTTTAACGTGTTTAAAAAAAACGCGTTCTAAATAAACAATTATACCAATGCAGCCTCTGCTAAGTGATGACCCTTTCATCCGACTCTTTTAAACGCGTCTTTGTTTCGATAATTAGTTTTAGTATTAATTAGCGTTGTTAGTATATGGGGACTTAATCAGTTGGTTTGTTTAGGAACAAATTGTTATTGAATATTCATGTTAATTAGGTTATAACGTGCATGTTGTTCGTCCTATTCTGAGTATGACGTGAAACTGCATCCAGCCAATTTATAGAATAAGTATAATAATAAAACCAATAATAATATGATAATAATAACAATAACAATAATAAAAATAATATGATAATACTAAAGACTAAAAATAATACCTAATAATAATACTAAACTAATAATAAAACTAACTAATAATAAAATTAATAATAATGATAAGGATAACAATAGTAGTTATAGTTTCTAAATGTTTTTTCCTTGTGTATAGTTTCGTTAATGTTTGCTTTGTAGATTTTAGGCTTGTCAATATCATTTGTCTTAATTCTTTTCAGTACCGTATCTCATGTCAATCTATTTCTTGCAGCTAATAACCCCATTTATTTTTCAGTAAGGTTTCAGCGAGACACCCACTCCACGACTTGTCGCTCGGATGTTGAAATCTCCCCGCCTAATTTGAACGTGGGCTTTAGGTGGGGCCCAGGGGGACACAAGTTTGGTGGCCAAATTGTGTCAAAGACTTGTTTAAAGTCTATATATAAAATAGTTTCTATATACTAGCAGATTGAAGCTTAAAGCAGATGAATAGCAAAGCCGAATGCGCCTTAATTTGTATTCTGCTTTGCTTTCGATGTGCTTTTAAGCAGGCTGAATGTGGCTTACAGTGGTAAAATCGTAGCACATAAGAAACGCATCGTGAACGGTTAAGGCCTAACGATTTTAACGTGTTTAAAAAAAACGCGTTCTAAATAAACAATTATACCAAATTGTGCAGTCTCTGCTAAGTGATGACCCCTTTCATCCGACTCTTTTAAACGCGTCTTTGTTTTGATAATTAGTTTTAGTATTAATTAGCGTTGTTAGTATATGGGGAACGTCACTAGCAGATTGAAGCTTAAAGCAGATGAATAGCAAAGCCGAATGCGCCTTAATTTGTATTCTGCTTTGCTTTCAATGTGCTTTTAAGCAGGCTGAATGTGGCTTACAGTGGTAAATACGCTATTCCTATCCATTTACCCGTTAAATATATGCATATAATAAGAAACGCGTCGTGAACGGTTAAGGCCTAACCATTTTAACGTGTTTAAAAAAAACGCGTTCTAAATAAACAATTATACCAATGCAGCCTCTGCTAAGTGATGACCCTTTCATCCGACTCTTTTAAACGCGTCTTTGTTTCGATAATTAGTTTTAGTATTAATTAGCGTTGTTAGTATATGGGGACTTAATCAGTTGGTTTGTTTAGGAACAAATTGTTATTGAATATTCATGTTAATTAGGTTATAACGTGCATGTTGTTCGTCCTATTCTGAGTATGACGTGAAACTGCATCCAGCCAATTTATAGAATAAGTATAATAATAAAACCAATAATAATATGATAATAATAACAATAACAATAATAAAAATAATATGATAATACTAAAGACTAAAAATAATACCTAATAATAATACTAAACTAATAATAAAACTAAACTAATAATAAAATTAATAATAATGATAAGGATAACAATAGTAGTTATAGTTTCTAAATGTTTTTTCCTTGTGTATAGTTTCGTTAATGTTTGCTTTGTAGATTTTAGGCTTGTCAATATCATTTGTCTTAATTCTTTTCAGTACCGTATCTCATGTCAATCTATTTCTTGCAGCTAATAACCCCATTTATTTTTCAGTAAGGTTTCAGCGAGACACCCACTCCACGACTTGTCGCTCGGATGTTGAAATCTCCCCGCCTAATTTGAACGTGGGCTTTAGGTGGGGCCCAGGGGGACACAAGTTTGGTGGCCAAATTGTGTCAAAGACTTGTTTAAAGTCTATATATAAAATAGTTTCTATATACTAGCAGATTGAAGCTTAAAGCAGATGAATAGCAAAGCCGAATGCGCCTTAATTTGTATTCTGCTTTGCTTTCGATGTGCTTTTAAGCAGGCTGAATGTGGCTTACAGTGGTAAAATCGTAGCACATAAGAAACGCATCGTGAACGGTTAAGGCCTAACGATTTTAACGTGTTTAAAAAAAACGCGTTCTAAATAAACAATTATACCAAATTGTGCAGTCTCTGCTAAGTGATGACCCCTTTCATCCGACTCTTTTAAACGCGTCTTTGTTTTGATAATTAGTTTTAGTATTAATTAGCGTTGTTAGTATATGGGGAACGTCACTAGCAGATTGAAGCTTAAAGCAGATGAATAGCAAAGCCGAATGCGCCTTAATTTGTATTCTGCTTTGCTTTCAATGTGCTTTTAAGCAGGCTGAATGTGGCTTACAGTGGTAAATACGCTATTCCTATCCATTTACCCGTTAAATATATGCATATAATAAGAAACGCGTCGTGAACGGTTAAGGCCTAACCATTTTAACGTGTTTAAAAAAAACGCGTTCTAAATAAACAATTATACCAATGCAGCCTCTGCTAAGTGATGACCCTTTCATCCGACTCTTTTAAACGCGTCTTTGTTTCGATAATTAGTTTTAGTATTAATTAGCGTTGTTAGTATATGGGGACTTAATCAGTTGGTTTGTTTAGGAACAAATTGTTATTGAATATTCATGTTAATTAGGTTATAACGTGCATGTTGTTCGTCCTATTCTGAGTATGACGTGAAACTGCATCCAGCCAATTTATAGAATAAGTATAATAATAAAACCAATAATAATATGATAATAATAACAATAACAATAATAAAAATAATATGATAATACTAAAGACTAAAAATAATACCTAATAATAATACTAAACTAATAATAAAACTAAACTAATAATAAAATTAATAATAATGATAAGGATAACAATAGTAGTTATAGTTTCTAAATGTTTTTTCCTTGTGTATAGTTTCGTTAATGTTTGCTTTGTAGATTTTAGGCTTGTCAATATCATTTGTCTTAATTCTTTTCAGTACCGTATCTCATGTCAATCTATTTCTTGCAGCTAATAACCCCATTTATTTTTCAGTAAGGTTTCAGCGAGACACCCACTCCACGACTTGTCGATGGATGTTGAAATCTCCCCGCCTAATTTGAACGTGGGCTTTAGGTGGGGCCCAGGGGGACACAAGTTTGGTGGCCAAATTGTGTCAAAGACTTGTTTAAAGTCTATATATAAAATAGTTTCTATATACTAGCAGATTGAAGCTTAAAGCAGATGAATAGCAAAGCCGAATGCGCCTTAATTTGTATTCTGCTTTGCTTTCGATGTGCTTTTAAGCAGGCTGAATGTGGCTTACAGTGGTAAAATCGTAGCACATAAGAAACGCATCGTGAACGGTTAAGGCCTAACGATTTTAACGTGTTTAAAAAAAACGCGTTCTAAATAAACAATTATACCAAATTGTGCAGTCTCTGCTAAGTGATGACCCCTTTCATCCGACTCTTTTAAACGCGTCTTTGTTTTGATAATTAGTTTTAGTATTAATTAGCGTTGTTAGTATATGGGGAACGTCACTAGCAGATTGAAGCTTAAAGCAGATGAATAGCAAAGCCGAATGCGCCTTAATTTGTATTCTGCTTTGCTTTCAATGTGCTTTTAAGCAGGCTGAATGTGGCTTACAGTGGTAAATACGCTATTCCTATCCATTTACCCGTTAAATATATGCATATAATAAGAAACGCGTCGTGAACGGTTAAGGCCTAACCATTTTAACGTGTTTAAAAAAAACGCGTTCTAAATAAACAATTATACCAATGCAGCCTCTGCTAAGTGATGACCCTTTCATCCGACTCTTTTAAACGCGTCTTTGTTTCGATAATTAGTTTTAGTATTAATTAGCGTTGTTAGTATATGGGGACTTAATCAGTTGGTTTGTTTAGGAACAAATTGTTATTGAATATTCATGTTAATTAGGTTATAACGTGCATGTTGTTCGTCCTATTCTGAGTATGACGTGAAACTGCATCCAGCCAATTTATAGAATAAGTATAATAATAAAACCAATAATAATATGATAATAATAACAATAACAATAATAAAAATAATATGATAATACTAAAGACTAAAAATAATACCTAATAATAATACTAAACTAATAATAAAACTAAACTAATAATAAAATTAATAATAATGATAAGGATAACAATAGTAGTTATAGTTTCTAAATGTTTTTTCCTTGTGTATAGTTTCGTTAATGTTTGCTTTGTAGATTTTAGGCTTGTCAATATCATTTGTCTTAATTCTTTTCAGTACCGTATCTCATGTCAATCTATTTCTTGCAGCTAATAACCCCATTTATTTTTCAGTAAGGTTTCAGCGAGACACCCACTCCACGACTTGTCGCTCGGATGTTGAAATCTCCCCGCCTAATTTGAACGTGGGCTGTAGGTGGGGCCCAGGGGGACACAAGTTTGGTGGCCAAATTGTGTCAAAGACTTGTTTAAAGTCTATATATAAAATAGTTTCTATATACTAGCAGATTGAAGCTTAAAGCAGATGAATAGCAAAGCCGAATGCGCCTTAATTTGTATTCTGCTTTGCTTTCGATGTGCTTTTAAGCAGGCTGAATGTGGCTTACAGTGGTAAAATCGTAGCACATAAGAAACGCATCGTGAACGGTTAAGGCCTAACGATTTTAACGTGTTTAAAAAAAACGCGTTCTAAATAAACAATTACCGTATAAGTGGTTTTTTTCGCGAGAAGGAAATTTTCGCTATTTTCGCGTGTGTATCAAACTCGCGTAAATATAATCCGCCAAATATTCCTGCTTTTTATAATTCATTTTCGACAGCAAAGTCCACTCGAGGCAGTTTGTCATCTAAACTTCTCTTCATGATTTACATAATATGTATAAATACTGGTATCAGTGCATTACCTGATAGTCTAGGTCAAGATTAATCACAACTCCAGCCTGTGCTCAACTAGAATTCAAAAACAAAACAAAAACACAGCATGGCTTATTTCATAAAACAAAACACCATTTCTTCGTTCCCGTGTTCTTTTTCCGGTCGGCATGCTTGTTAACGTAATACAGAGACGGCTATATAAAACAGAATATTCTGGTACTTTAATCGAGTGTCCTCGGGTACTGTTACCTTTTCATATGTGAATACTTTTGCAAATATCGAAGTTTGGATCCAGATGAGACCTGAGGATAAACTTGTGAAAACATAACCCAATACCCACAAAGCTCGTCAATACATGTAATTGGGACCAGACATGTATACACCTTCAAATTTATGCATTTTCCATTAAAGAGATCTAAAGACGAGTGTCAAACAATTTGGATTCAGATTTCTCGTTGTACTCTGCGTATTTTCTATACTCAAACTGTTGAAAATGCCAATCAAGTCAGGCGCGTAGCTACCTGTACGCAAAAAACGCAACTGCGTACACATTGTCCTAAAAAAAAGAAAAGTTGAAAAGTCCAAAAATGCAATAAAAATCGTAGTGGGGCAGGGGGTAGAGATCAAAGGCTGGAAGACAAGCTGTCAGAAAAAAAACACATTATCCTAGAATCAATAATTTGTTATTTTTAGTCAAATTTTTACATAGTCTTTGAATGCGGGAAACGCCCTCAGAACGCACCACAGACCATCTAGGATTAAGAATTTCCCGGGGGAGCATGCCCCCGGACCCCTCTAGAGTAAGAGTGTTTAAACCAATCAGAGGGGGTAAGAATTATGTTATTGGGAGTCGAATTTTACATAGAGATTTAAAATGATGTTGGTATTTTCCTGTTTAACTCATTTTGATTGCTTGAAAAGTCCTCAGAATTCACCAAAGCCCATATTTTTTTCCGGAGGAGCATTCCGCATTCCCAGTAAGAGTACGTTCACCATTTGAATTAGCTTTGCCCCTGACGTCGACGTGTGTCCCCTCAATCGCAGTTCCTACGGGCCTGCGTTATCATCTTATCAAAATGGATCGTAAATGCAAATGGTTCTGTTGCAGATCTGAATGTTACTGATTGTCGGTTTGAAATGAACATCCATGATTTAAGGAACGTACATTAGATCTATATAGGCCTACATTCCTGATGATTTTGTCGTCAATGTCGTTTATTTTTTTATTCAATTTTTGCATAGATTTATGTTCTTTTATCACCTGTTTTGAATGCGGGAAACGCCCTCAGAACGCACCAGAGACCATCTAGGAATGAAATTTTCCCGGGGGAGCATGCCCCCGGACCCCCCTAGTATACGGCTGCGTACACTTCCTATTTGGTCTAGCTACGCCCCTGCAAGTCGCCATCGGCAGACAAAGGGTTAATCGCTTTTACAGTTTGACTTATGATATTCACTCGCAATTGACCGCTCGTCTGCCTGCAGCGTTTCTCCATTGTTTACACGGGTAAACTTAGTGTGAAAACGTTTGGATCCTTGAGAGACATCAATTTACTCGGCATCTCATCTGGATCCAATGGTGACTTTCTGGCGCTTTAATAGTTCATTTACGGAGGAAGACGGAATTTGTATCCGATCATATTGTAAACAAGTGTGCCAAATACTTTATGAAGGGAGGATAGGTATCCGTCATGACGAAAAAATAGTTACTTCCCTTAGTTTTGAATGCACCATTTACTTATGAGGATTTATTGACAAGACACAACCAAAAACTGTAAAATGAAATAGATTTTGATATCATATCCGCGAAAAATAGATTTGCAATACGCTTACGCGAAAAATGAATACGCTAAAAATTCATTTTCGGTAGAATCGCTAAATTTGCGTCTCGCGTAAAAAACCACTTATACGGTATACCAAATTGTGCAGTCTCTGCTAAGTGATGACCCCTTTCATCCGACTCTTTTAAACGCGTCTTTGTTTTGATAATTAGTTTTAGTATTAATTAGCGTTGTTAGTATATGGGGAACGTCACTAGCAGATTGAAGCTTAAAGCAGATGAATAGCAAAGCCGAATGCGCCTTAATTTGTATTCTGCTTTGCTTTCAATGTGCTTTTAAGCAGGCTGAATGTGGCTTACAGTGGTAAATACGCTATTCCTATCCATTTACCCGTTAAATATATGCATATAATAAGAAACGCGTCGTGAACGGTTAAGGCCTAACCATTTTAACGTGTTTAAAAAAAACGCGTTCTAAATAAACAATTATACCAATGCAGCCTCTGCTAAGTGATGACCCTTTCATCCGACTCTTTTAAACGCGTCTTTGTTTCGATAATTAGTTTTAGTATTAATTAGCGTTGTTAGTATATGGGGACTTAATCAGTTGGTTTGTTTAGGAACAAATTGTTATTGAATATTCATGTTAATTAGGTTATAACGTGCATGTTGTTCGTCCTATTCTGAGTATGACGTGAAACTGCATCCAGCCAATTTATAGAATAAGTATAATAATAAAACCAATAATAATATGATAATAATAACAATAACAATAATAAAAATAATATGATAATACTAAAGACTAAAAATAATACCTAATAATAATACTAAACTAATAATAAAACTAAACTAATAATAAAATTAATAATAATGATAAGGATAACAATAGTAGTTATAGTTTCTAAATGTTTTTTCCTTGTGTATAGTTTCGTTAATGTTTGCTTTGTAGATTTTAGGCTTGTCAATATCATTTGTCTTAATTCTTTTCAGTACCGTATCTCATGTCAATCTATTTCTTGCAGCTAATAACCCCATTTATTTTTCAGTAAGGTTTCAGCGAGACACCCACTCCACGACTTGTCGCTCGGATGTTGAAATCTCCCCGCCTAATTTGAACGTGGGCTTTAGGTGGGGCCCAGGGGGACACAAGTTTGGTGGCCAAATTGTGTCAAAGACTTGTTTAAAGTCTATATATAAAATAGTTTCTATATACTAGCAGATTGAAGCTTAAAGCAGATGAATAGCAAAGCCGAATGCGCCTTAATTTGTATTCTGCTTTGCTTTCGATGTGCTTTTAAGCAGGCTGAATGTGGCTTACAGTGGTAAAATCGTAGCACATAAGAAACGCATCGTGAACGGTTAAGGCCTAACGATTTTAACGTGTTTAAAAAAAACGCGTTCTAAATAAACAATTATACCAAATTGTGCAGTCTCTGCTAAGTGATGACCCCTTTCATCCGACTCTTTTAAACGCGTCTTTGTTTTGATAATTAGTTTTAGTATTAATTAGCGTTGTTAGTATATGGGGAACGTCACTAGCAGATTGAAGCTTAAAGCAGATGAATAGCAAAGCCGAATGCGCCTTAATTTGTATTCTGCTTTGCTTTCAATGTGCTTTTAAGCAGGCTGAATGTGGCTTACAGTGGTAAATACGCTATTCCTATCCATTTACCCGTTAAATATATGCATATAATAAGAAACGCGTCGTGAACGGTTAAGGCCTAACCATTTTAACGTGTTTAAAAAAAACGCGTTCTAAATAAACAATTATACCAAATTGTGCAGCCTCTGCTAAGTGATGACCCTTTCATCCGACTCTTTTAAACGCGTCTTTGTTTCGATAATTAGTTTTAGTATTAATTAGCGTTGTTAGTATATGGGGACTTAATCAGTTGGTTTGTTTAGGAACAAATTGTTATTGAATATTCATGTTAATTAGGTTATAACGTGCATGTTGTTCGTCCTATTCTGAGTATGACGTGAAACTGCATCCAGCCAATTTATAGAATAAGTATAATAATAAAACCAATAATAATATGATAATAATAACAATAACAATAATAAAAATAATATGATAATACTAAAGACTAAAAATAATACCTAATAATAATACTAAACTAATAATAAAACTAAACTAATAATAAAATTAATAATAATGATAAGGATAACAATAGTAGTTATAGTTTCTAAATGTTTTTTCCTTGTGTATAGTTTCGTTAATGTTTGCTTTGTAGATTTTAGGCTTGTCAATATCATTTGTCTTAATTCTTTTCAGTACCGTATCTCATGTCAATCTATTTCTTGCAGCTAATAACCCCATTTATTTTTCAGTAAGGTTTCAGCGAGACACCCACTCCACGACTTGTCGCTCGGATGTTGAAATCTCCCCGCCTAATTTGAACGTGGGCTTTAGGTGGGGCCCAGGGGGACACAAGTTTGGTGGCCAAATTGTGTCAAAGACTTGTTTAAAGTCTATATATAAAATAGTTTCTATATACTAGCAGATTGAAGCTTAAAGCAGATGAATAGCAAAGCCGAATGCGCCTTAATTTGTATTCTGCTTTGCTTTCGATGTGCTTTTAAGCAGGCTGAATGTGGCTTACAGTGGTAAAATCGTAGCACATAAGAAACGCATCGTGAACGGTTAAGGCCTAACGATTTTAACGTGTTTAAAAAAAACGCGTTCTAAATAAACAATTATACCAAATTGTGCAGTCTCTGCTAAGTGATGACCCCTTTCATCCGACTCTTTTAAACGCGTCTTTGTTTTGATAATTAGTTTTAGTATTAATTAGCGTTGTTAGTATATGGGGAACGTCACTAGCAGATTGAAGCTTAAAGCAGATGAATAGCAAAGCCGAATGCGCCTTAATTTGTATTCTGCTTTGCTTTCAATGTGCTTTTAAGCAGGCTGAATGTGGCTTACAGTGGTAAATACGCTATTCCTATCCATTTACCCGTTAAATATATGCATATAATAAGAAACGCGTCGTGAACGGTTAAGGCCTAACCATTTTAACGTGTTTAAAAAAAACGCGTTCTAAATAAACAATTATACCAATGCAGCCTCTGCTAAGTGATGACCCTTTCATCCGACTCTTTTAAACGCGTCTTTGTTTCGATAATTAGTTTTAGTATTAATTAGCGTTGTTAGTATATGGGGACTTAATCAGTTGGTTTGTTTAGGAACAAATTGTTATTGAATATTCATGTTAATTAGGTTATAACGTGCATGTTGTTCGTCCTATTCTGAGTATGACGTGAAACTGCATCCAGCCAATTTATAGAATAAGTATAATAATAAAACCAATAATAATATGATAATAATAACAATAACAATAATAAAAATAATATGATAATACTAAAGACTAAAAATAATACCTAATAATAATACTAAACTAATAATAAAACTAAACTAATAATAAAATTAATAATAATGATAAGGATAACAATAGTAGTTATAGTTTCTAAATGTTTTTTCCTTGTGTATAGTTTCGTTAATGTTTGCTTTGTAGATTTTAGGCTTGTCAATATCATTTGTCTTAATTCTTTTCAGTACCGTATCTCATGTCAATCTATTTCTTGCAGCTAATAACCCCATTTATTTTTCAGTAAGGTTTCAGCGAGACACCCACTCCACGACTTGTCGCTCGGATGTTGAAATCTCCCCGCCTAATTTGAACGTGGGCTTTAGGTGGGGCCCAGGGGGACACAAGTTTGGTGGCCAAATTGTGTCAAAGACTTGTTTAAAGTCTATATATAAAATAGTTTCTATATACTAGCAGATTGAAGCTTAAAGCAGATGAATAGCAAAGCCGAATGCGCCTTAATTTGTATTCTGCTTTGCTTTCGATGTGCTTTTAAGCAGGCTGAATGTGGCTTACAGTGGTAAAATCGTAGCACATAAGAAACGCATCGTGAACGGTTAAGGCCTAACGATTTTAACGTGTTTAAAAAAAACGCGTTCTAAATAAACAATTATACCAAATTGTGCAGTCTCTGCTAAGTGATGACCCCTTTCATCCGACTCTTTTAAACGCGTCTTTGTTTTGATAATTAGTTTTAGTATTAATTAGCGTTGTTAGTATATGGGGAACGTCACTAGCAGATTGAAGCTTAAAGCAGATGAATAGCAAAGCCGAATGCGCCTTAATTTGTATTCTGCTTTGCTTTCAATGTGCTTTTAAGCAGGCTGAATGTGGCTTACAGTGGTAAATACGCTATTCCTATCCATTTACCCGTTAAATATATGCATATAATAAGAAACGCGTCGTGAACGGTTAAGGCCTAACCATTTTAACGTGTTTAAAAAAAACGCGTTCTAAATAAACAATTATACCAATGCAGCCTCTGCTAAGTGATGACCCTTTCATCCGACTCTTTTAAACGCGTCTTTGTTTCGATAATTAGTTTTAGTATTAATTAGCGTTGTTAGTATATGGGGACTTAATCAGTTGGTTTGTTTAGGAACAAATTGTTATTGAATATTCATGTTAATTAGGTTATAACGTGCATGTTGTTCGTCCTATTCTGAGTATGACGTGAAACTGCATCCAGCCAATTTATAGAATAAGTATAATAATAAAACCAATAATAATATGATAATAATAACAATAACAATAATAAAAATAATATGATAATACTAAAGACTAAAAATAATACCTAATAATAATACTAAACTAATAATAAAACTAAACTAATAATAAAATTAATAATAATGATAAGGATAACAATAGTAGTTATAGTTTCTAAATGTTTTTTCCTTGTGTATAGTTTCGTTAATGTTTGCTTTGTAGATTTTAGGCTTGTCAATATCATTTGTCTTAATTCTTTTCAGTACCGTATCTCATGTCAATCTATTTCTTGCAGCTAATAACCCCATTTATTTTTCAGTAAGGTTTCAGCGAGACACCCACTCCACGACTTGTCGCTCGGATGTTGAAATCTCCCCGCCTAATTTGAACGTGGGCTTTAGGTGGGGCCCAGGGGGACACAAGTTTGGTGGCCAAATTGTGTCAAAGACTTGTTTAAAGTCTATATATAAAATAGTTTCTATATACTAGCAGATTGAAGCTTAAAGCAGATGAATAGCAAAGCCGAATGCGCCTTAATTTGTATTCTGCTTTGCTTTCGATGTGCTTTTAAGCAGGCTGAATGTGGCTTACAGTGGTAAAATCGTAGCACATAAGAAACGCATCGTGAACGGTTAAGGCCTAACGATTTTAACGTGTTTAAAAAAAACGCGTTCTAAATAAACAATTATACCAAATTGTGCAGTCTCTGCTAAGTGATGACCCCTTTCATCCGACTCTTTTAAACGCGTCTTTGTTTTGATAATTAGTTTTAGTATTAATTAGCGTTGTTAGTATATGGGGAACGTCACTAGCAGATTGAAGCTTAAAGCAGATGAATAGCAAAGCCGAATGCGCCTTAATTTGTATTCTGCTTTGCTTTCAATGTGCTTTTAAGCAGGCTGAATGTGGCTTACAGTGGTAAATACGCTATTCCTATCCATTTACCCGTTAAATATATGCATATAATAAGAAACGCGTCGTGAACGGTTAAGGCCTAACCATTTTAACGTGTTTAAAAAAAACGCGTTCTAAATAAACAATTATACCAATGCAGCCTCTGCTAAGTGATGACCCTTTCATCCGACTCTTTTAAACGCGTCTTTGTTTCGATAATTAGTTTTAGTATTAATTAGCGTTGTTAGTATATGGGGACTTAATCAGTTGGTTTGTTTAGGAACAAATTGTTATTGAATATTCATGTTAATTAGGTTATAACGTGCATGTTGTTCGTCCTATTCTGAGTATGACGTGAAACTGCATCCAGCCAATTTATAGAATAAGTATAATAATAAAACCAATAATAATATGATAATAATAACAATAACAATAATAAAAATAATATGATAATACTAAAGACTAAAAATAATACCTAATAATAATACTAAACTAATAATAAAACTAAACTAATAATAAAATTAATAATAATGATAAGGATAACAATAGTAGTTATAGTTTCTAAATGTTTTTTCCTTGTGTATAGTTTCGTTAATGTTTGCTTTGTAGATTTTAGGCTTGTCAATATCATTTGTCTTAATTCTTTTCAGTACCGTATCTCATGTCAATCTATTTCTTGCAGCTAATAACCCCATTTATTTTTCAGTAAGGTTTCAGCGAGACACCCACTCCACGACTTGTCGATGGATGTTGAAATCTCCCCGCCTAATTTGAACGTGGGCTTTAGGTGGGGCCCAGGGGGACACAAGTTTGGTGGCCAAATTGTGTCAAAGACTTGTTTAAAGTCTATATATAAAATAGTTTCTATATACTAGCAGATTGAAGCTTAAAGCAGATGAATAGCAAAGCCGAATGCGCCTTAATTTGTATTCTGCTTTGCTTTCGATGTGCTTTTAAGCAGGCTGAATGTGGCTTACAGTGGTAAAATCGTAGCACATAAGAAACGCATCGTGAACGGTTAAGGCCTAACGATTTTAACGTGTTTAAAAAAAACGCGTTCTAAATAAACAATTATACCAAATTGTGCAGTCTCTGCTAAGTGATGACCCCTTTCATCCGACTCTTTTAAACGCGTCTTTGTTTTGATAATTAGTTTTAGTATTAATTAGCGTTGTTAGTATATGGGGAACGTCACTAGCAGATTGAAGCTTAAAGCAGATGAATAGCAAAGCCGAATGCGCCTTAATTTGTATTCTGCTTTGCTTTCAATGTGCTTTTAAGCAGGCTGAATGTGGCTTACAGTGGTAAATACGCTATTCCTATCCATTTACCCGTTAAATATATGCATATAATAAGAAACGCGTCGTGAACGGTTAAGGCCTAACCATTTTAACGTGTTTAAAAAAAACGCGTTCTAAATAAACAATTATACCAATGCAGCCTCTGCTAAGTGATGACCCTTTCATCCGACTCTTTTAAACGCGTCTTTGTTTCGATAATTAGTTTTAGTATTAATTAGCGTTGTTAGTATATGGGGACTTAATCAGTTGGTTTGTTTAGGAACAAATTGTTATTGAATATTCATGTTAATTAGGTTATAACGTGCATGTTGTTCGTCCTATTCTGAGTATGACGTGAAACTGCATCCAGCCAATTTATAGAATAAGTATAATAATAAAACCAATAATAATATGATAATAATAACAATAACAATAATAAAAATAATATGATAATACTAAAGACTAAAAATAATACCTAATAATAATACTAAACTAATAATAAAACTAAACTAATAATAAAATTAATAATAATGATAAGGATAACAATAGTAGTTATAGTTTCTAAATGTTTTTTCCTTGTGTATAGTTTCGTTAATGTTTGCTTTGTAGATTTTAGGCTTGTCAATATCATTTGTCTTAATTCTTTTCAGTACCGTATCTCATGTCAATCTATTTCTTGCAGCTAATAACCCCATTTATTTTTCAGTAAGGTTTCAGCGAGACACCCACTCCACGACTTGTCGCTCGGATGTTGAAATCTCCCCGCCTAATTTGAACGTGGGCTTTAGGTGGGGCCCAGGGGGACACAAGTTTGGTGGCCAAATTGTGTCAAAGACTTGTTTAAAGTCTATATATAAAATAGTTTCTATATACTAGCAGATTGAAGCTTAAAGCAGATGAATAGCAAAGCCGAATGCGCCTTAATTTGTATTCTGCTTTGCTTTCGATGTGCTTTTAAGCAGGCTGAATGTGGCTTACAGTGGTAAAATCGTAGCACATAAGAAACGCATCGTGAACGGTTAAGGCCTAACGATTTTAACGTGTTTAAAAAAAACGCGTTCTAAATAAACAATTATACCAAATTGTGCAGTCTCTGCTAAGTGATGACCCCTTTCATCCGACTCTTTTAAACGCGTCTTTGTTTTGATAATTAGTTTTAGTATTAATTAGCGTTGTTAGTATATGGGGAACGTCACTAGCAGATTGAAGCTTAAAGCAGATGAATAGCAAAGCCGAATGCGCCTTAATTTGTATTCTGCTTTGCTTTCAATGTGCTTTTAAGCAGGCTGAATGTGGCTTACAGTGGTAAATACGCTATTCCTATCCATTTACCCGTTAAATATATGCATATAATAAGAAACGCGTCGTGAACGGTTAAGGCCTAACCATTTTAACGTGTTTAAAAAAAACGCGTTCTAAATAAACAATTATACCAATGCAGCCTCTGCTAAGTGATGACCCTTTCATCCGACTCTTTTAAACGCGTCTTTGTTTCGATAATTAGTTTTAGTATTAATTAGCGTTGTTAGTATATGGGGACTTAATCAGTTGGTTTGTTTAGGAACAAATTGTTATTGAATATTCATGTTAATTAGGTTATAACGTGCATGTTGTTCGTCCTATTCTGAGTATGACGTGAAACTGCATCCAGCCAATTTATAGAATAAGTATAATAATAAAACCAATAATAATATGATAATAATAACAATAACAATAATAAAAATAATATGATAATACTAAAGACTAAAAATAATACCTAATAATAATACTAAACTAATAATAAAACTAAACTAATAATAAAATTAATAATAATGATAAGGATAACAATAGTAGTTATAGTTTCTAAATGTTTTTTCCTTGTGTATAGTTTCGTTAATGTTTGCTTTGTAGATTTTAGGCTTGTCAATATCATTTGTCTTAATTCTTTTCAGTACCGTATCTCATGTCAATCTATTTCTTGCAGCTAATAACCCCATTTATTTTTCAGTAAGGTTTCAGCGAGACACCCACTCCACGACTTGTCGCTCGGATGTTGAAATCTCCCCGCCTAATTTGAACGTGGGCTTTAGGTGGGGCCCAGGGGGACACAAGTTTGGTGGCCAAATTGTGTCAAAGACTTGTTTAAAGTCTATATATAAAATAGTTTCTATATACTAGCAGATTGAAGCTTAAAGCAGATGAATAGCAAAGCCGAATGCGCCTTAATTTGTATTCTGCTTTGCTTTCGATGTGCTTTTAAGCAGGCTGAATGTGGCTTACAGTGGTAAAATCGTAGCACATAAGAAACGCATCGTGAACGGTTAAGGCCTAACGATTTTAACGTGTTTAAAAAAAACGCGTTCTAAATAAACAATTATACCAAATTGTGCAGTCTCTGCTAAGTGATGACCCCTTTCATCCGACTCTTTTAAACGCGTCTTTGTTTTGATAATTAGTTTTAGTATTAATTAGCGTTGTTAGTATATGGGGAACGTCACTAGCAGATTGAAGCTTAAAGCAGATGAATAGCAAAGCCGAATGCGCCTTAATTTGTATTCTGCTTTGCTTTCAATGTGCTTTTAAGCAGGCTGAATGTGGCTTACAGTGGTAAATACGCTATTCCTATCCATTTACCCGTTAAATATATGCATATAATAAGAAACGCGTCGTGAACGGTTAAGGCCTAACCATTTTAACGTGTTTAAAAAAAACGCGTTCTAAATAAACAATTATACCAATGCAGCCTCTGCTAAGTGATGACCCTTTCATCCGACTCTTTTAAACGCGTCTTTGTTTCGATAATTAGTTTTAGTATTAATTAGCGTTGTTAGTATATGGGGACTTAATCAGTTGGTTTGTTTAGGAACAAATTGTTATTGAATATTCATGTTAATTAGGTTATAACGTGCATGTTGTTCGTCCTATTCTGAGTATGACGTGAAACTGCATCCAGCCAATTTATAGAATAAGTATAATAATAAAACCAATAATAATATGATAATAATAACAATAACAATAATAAAAATAATATGATAATACTAAAGACTAAAAATAATACCTAATAATAATACTAAACTAATAATAAAACTAAACTAATAATAAAATTAATAATAATGATAAGGATAACAATAGTAGTTATAGTTTCTAAATGTTTTTTCCTTGTGTATAGTTTCGTTAATGTTTGCTTTGTAGATTTTAGGCTTGTCAATATCATTTTTGTCTTCTTTTCAGTACCGTATCTCATGTCAATCTATTTCTTGCAGCTAATAACCCCATTTATTTTTCAGTAAGGTTTCAGCGAGACACCCACTCCACGACTTGTCGCTCGGATGTTGAAATCTCCCCGCCTAATTTGAACGTGGGCTTTAGGTGGGGCCCAGGGGGACACAAGTTTGGTGGCCAAATTGTGTCAAAGACTTGTTTAAAGTCTATATATAAAATAGTTTCTATATACTAGCAGATTGAAGCTTAAAGCAGATGAATAGCAAAGCCGAATGCGCCTTAATTTGTATTCTGCTTTGCTTTCGATGTGCTTTTAAGCAGGCTGAATGTGGCTTACAGTGGTAAAATCGTAGCACATAAGAAACGCATCGTGAACGGTTAAGGCCTAACGATTTTAACGTGTTTAAAAAAAACGCGTTCTAAATAAACAATTATACCAAATTGTGCAGTCTCTGCTAAGTGATGACCCCTTTCATCCGACTCTTTTAAACGCGTCTTTGTTTTGATAATTAGTTTTAGCATTAGTATTGTTAGTATTATGGGGAACGTCACTAGCAGATTGAAGCTTAAAGCAGATGAATAGCAAAGCCGAATGCGCCTTAATTTGTATTCTGCTTTGCTTTCAATGTGCTTTTAAGCAGGCTGAATGTGGCTTACAGTGGTAAATACGCTATTCCTATCCATTTACCCGTTAAATATATGCATATAATAAGAAACGCGTCATGAACGGTTAAGGCCTAACCATTTTAACGTGTTTAAAAAAAACGCGTTCTAAATAAACAATTATACCAATGCAGCCTCTGCTAAGTGATGACCCTTTCATCCGACTCTTTTAAACGCGTCTTTGTTTCGATAATTAGTTTTAGTATTAATTAGCGTTGTTAGTATATGGGGACTTAATCAGTTGGTTTGTTTAGGAACAAATTGTTATTGAATATTCATGTTAATTAGGTTATAACGTGCATGTTATTCGTCCTATTCTGAGTATGACGTGAAACTGCATCCAGCCAATTTATAGAATAAGAATAATAATAAAACCAATAATAATATGATAATAATAACAATAACAATAATAAAAATAATATGATAATACTAAAGACTAAAAATAATACCAAGACTAACTAATAATAATACTAAACTAATAATAAAACTAAACTAATAATAAAATTAATAATAATGATAAGGATAACAATAGTAGTTATAGTTTCTAAATGTTTTTTTCTTGTGTATAGTTTCGTTAATGTTTGCTTTGTAGATTTTAGGCTTGTCAATATCATTTGTCTTCTTTTCAGTACCGTATCTCATGTCAATCTATTTCTTGCAGCTAATAACCCCATTTATTTTTCAGTAAGGTTTCAGCGAGACACCCACTCCACGACTTGTCGCTCGGATGTTGAAATCTCCCCGCCTAATTTGAACGTGGGCTTTAGGTGGGGCCCAGGGGGACACAAGTTTGGTGGCCAAATTGTGTCAAAGACTTGTTTAAAGTCTATATATAAAATAGTTTCTATATACTAGCAGATTGAAGCTTAAAGCAGATGAATAGCAAAGCCAATTGCGCCTTAATTTGTATTCTGCTTTGCTTTCGATGTGCTTTTAAGCAGGCTGAATGTGGCTTACAGTGGTAAAATCGTAGCACATAAGAAACGCATCGTGAACGGTTAAGGCCTAACGATTTTAACGTGTTTAAAAAAAACGCGTTCTAAATAAACAATTATACCAAATTGTGCAGTCTCTGCTAAGTGATGACCCCTTTCATCCGACTCTTTTAAACGCGTCTTTGTTTTGATAATTAGTTTTAGCATTAGTATTGTTAGTATTATGGGGAACGTCACTAGCAGATTGAAGCTTAAAGCAGATGAATAGCAAAGCCGAATGCGCCTTAATTTGTATTCTGCTTTGCTTTCAATGTGCTTTTAAGCAGGCTGAATGTGGCTTACAGTGGTAAATACGCTATTCCTATCCATTTACCCGTTAAATATATGCATATAATAAGAAACGCGTCGTGAAGGGTTAAGGCCTAACCATTTTAACGTGTTTGAAAAAAACGCGTTCTAAATAAACAATTATACCAATGCAGCCTCTGCTAAGTGATGACCCTTTCATCCGACTCTTTTAAACGCGTCTTTGTTTCGATAATTAGTTTTAGTATTAATTAGTGTTGTTAGTATATGGGGACTTAATCAGTTGGTTTGTTTAGGAACAAATTGTTATTGAATATTCATGTTAATTAGGTTATAACGTGCATGTTATTCGTCCTATTCTGAGTATGACGTGAAACTGCATCCAGCCAATTTATAGAATAAGAATAATAATAAAACCAATAATAATATGATAATAATAACAATAACAATAATAAAAATAATATGATAATACTAAAGACTAAAAATAATACCAAGACTAACTAATAATAATACTAAACTAATAATAAAACTAAACTAATAATAAAATTAATAATAATGATAAGGATAATAATAGTAGTTATAGTTTCTAAATGTTTTTTCCTTGTGTATAGTTTCGTTAATGTTTGCTTTGTAGATTTAAGGCTTGTCAATATCATTTGTCTTCTTTTCAGTACCGTATCTCATGTCAATCTATTTCTTGCAGCTAATAACCCCATTTATTTTTCAGTAAGGTTTCAGCGAGACACCCACTCCACGACTTGTCGCTCGGATGTTGAAATCTCCCCGCCTAATTTGAACGTGGGCTTTAGGTGGGGCCCAGGGGGACACAAGTTTGGTGGCCAAATTGTGTCAAAGACTTGTTTAAAGTCTATATATAAAATAGTTTCTATATACTAGCAGATTGAAGCTTAAAGCAGATGAATAGCAAAGCCGAATGCGCCTTAATTTGTATTCTGCTTTGCTTTCGATGTGCTTTTAAGCAGGCTGAATGTGGCTTACAGTGGTAAAATCGTAGCACATAAGAAACGCATCGTGAACGGTTAAGGCCTAACGATTTTAACGTGTTTAAAAAAAACGCGTTCTAAATAAACAATTATACCAAATTGTGCAGTCTCTGCTAAGTGATGACCCCTTTCATCCGACTCTTTTAAACGCGTCTTTGTTTTGATAATTAGTTTTAGCATTAGTATTGTTAGTATTATGGGGAACGTCACTAGCAGATTGAAGCTTAAAGCAGATGAATAGCAAAGCCGAATGCGCCTTAATTTGTATTCTGCTTTGCTTTCAATGTGCTTTTAAGCAGGCTGAATGTGGCTTACAGTGGTAAATACGCTATTCCTATCCATTTACCCGTTAAATATATGCATATAATAAGAAACGCGTCGTGAAGGGTTAAGGCCTAACCATTTTAACGTGTTTGAAAAAAACGCGTTCTAAATAAACAATTATACCAATGCAGCCTCTGCTAAGTGATGACCCTTTCATCCGACTCTTTTAAACGCGTCTTTGTTTCGATAATTAGTTTTAGTATTAATTAGTGTTGTTAGTATATGGGGACTTAATCAGTTGGTTTGTTTAGGAACAAATTGTTATTGAATATTCATGTTAATTAGGTTATAACGTGCATGTTATTCGTCCTATTCTGAGTATGACGTGAAACTGCATCCAGCCAATTTATAGAATAAGAATAATAATAAAACCAATAATAATATGATAATAATAACAATAACAATAATAAAAATAATATGATAATACTAAAGACTAAAAATAATACCAAGACTAACTAATAATAATACTAAACTAATAATAAAACTAAACTAATAATAAAATTAATAATAATGATCAGGATAATAATAGTAGTTATAGTTTCTAAATGTTTTTTCCTTGTGTATAGTTTCGTTAATGTTTGCTTTGTAGATTTTAGGCTTGTCAATATCATTTGTCTTCTTTTCAGTACCGTATCTCATGTCAATCTATTTCTTGCAGCTAATAACCCCATTTATTTTTCAGTAAGGTTTCAGCGAGACACCCACTCCACGACTTGTCGCTCGGATGTTGAAATCTCCCCGCCT
The DNA here is from genome assembly GCA_922989275.2 of Gari tellinella. NCBI lineage: Eukaryota > Metazoa > Mollusca > Bivalvia > Cardiida > Psammobiidae > Gari > Gari tellinella. The sequence continues at coordinate 59,146,463 of OV277859.1, forward strand.
AATTTGAACGTGGGCTTTAGGTGGGGCCCAGGGGGACACAAGTTTGGTGGCCAAATTGTGTCAAAGACTTGTTTAAAGTCTATATATAAAATAGTTTCTATATACTAGCAGATTGAAGCTTAAAGCAGATGAATAGCAAAGCCGAATGCGCCTTAATTTGTATTCTGCTTTGCTTTCGATGTGCTTTTAAGCAGGCTGAATGTGGCTTACAGTGGTAAAATCGTAGCACATAAGAAACGCATCGTGAACGGTTAAGGCCTAACGATTTTAACGTGTTTAAAAAAAACGCGTTCTAAATAAACAATTATACCAAATTGTGCAGTCTCTGCTAAGTGATGACCCCTTTCATCCGACTCTTTTAAAAGCGTCTTTGTTTTGATAATTAGTTTTAGCATTAGTATTGTTAGTATTATGGGGAACGTCACTAGCAGATTGAAGCTTAAAGCAGATGAATAGCAAAGCCGAATGCGCCTTAATTTGTATTCTGCTTTGCTTTCAATGTGCTTTTAAGCAGGCTGAATGTGGCTTACAGTGGTAAATACGCTATTCCTATCCATTTACCCGTTAAATATATGCATATAATAAGAAAAGTGTCGTGAACGGTTAAGGCCTAACTTGCTGCTTAAGGCAGGCTAAAGTAGGAACCTTTAGGAGCTTTTTCCTTTACTTTCGCCATGCCTTAAGCTGAAACATGTCCTTTGTACAAGCCACCGACCTTCTTTTAGTGGTCGTAATAGAAGAGCTATACTGTATCCTTTTCGTCCGTTCATCCGGAACCCTTAGCGAAAAGGGTATATAAAGACAGTGATAATTTTACGTCTGCGTCCTGCGTACAATACGCATAAAAATCGCCAAGGACGCATAGTCTGAAAAGACGTGCGTCCTCAAGGACGCATGGTCGTACTTGCGTGAAAAATACAGAACGATTAATACTTTAATGTGTAGATACTTTGTAACGGCGTATCAGGCCTACATAGGTGCTAAATTGTTTTAGCAGACGAACATAGTTGATAAAGACGCTGAATATATTATGATAATTAGGCCAAAATACATTAAAACACGAATACAAAAAGTCTGCGCCGCGAATAATGAACTCTTTTTTATAGTGGCTAGTCAAGATAGTACGGTCAATGTTTTAGACCTAGCCTATTTGTGTCCAAAATGGCGGGTATCGGACTTGAAAAGAATCGCCCCAAAGTTTGAAAGGTTTGACGCATAGTTTTTGATTATTGTAGCAATTAAGTGCGCGCGAATTTTCGCGCACTATCTGTATCTAAACTTTCTATATCTAATACGTCGTAGAATATCACGATGGGGGAGAAGAGTCGCCATTAGTTGTTATTGGCGATAATATCGTATGGCGGGTACCGCGTAGGGCTGACTTGAAAGATTGCACTAGTAATTTTTGTGCGAGATTTTCGAAATCTATGCATGAATCGGACATCATAGCTGCAACACTGTTTTAAGAACAGAAACATTTTAGGTGTGTTCGTAATAATAGTAAAGTAAGAAATTCATTTGTGAAAGTTTGTTAGAACAGTAATTTGCAACACAGCACTCTTGCTATAGACATGCAGATCTGTAGAGCATACAGGCTTCCGTTTTTGGACAGAATCACAAAGAACAGATTCCTATAAAGTCAAGTTGACCAAAGCTATTGACTTAATTGCACATTGAACTGGAAAGATCAGAAACATGCAGGTTTTATGAAATTAAATGAACAAACTACGCTTACTATGGCATTTATAGATTTTAATATTCATTGATTCATTTTCAGTGTCAAACGTTAAATAAAGTTAAATGGAAAAAAACCCAGACGGGTGTAGCAGTTGGTTCACATGCTTGTAGTTGGTGAAAAAAATTGGGACCCATAGTTTTTCTATGGGACCCATGGATTTCAAAGTTATGGGTCCCAAAGGACCCATTCTTTTTTTTTCTAAAATTATTACTGAAAGATAACCGATTTAAATCGTAACTGGGAGATACATTGAATGAATATGGAGAAAAAATAGTTTTCTAACTGAAAATAACACTTAAAGTAATCAAACAACTTCATTGTTTAAACAAATACCAGTTATTCAAACTAACCTTCGACTGTAAATGCAGCGCCGTGAATTCCTATCATGACGGAAGTGTGACGTCATCATCCGGGTAACAAAGGCGCTTGTACACAATCGGGTCAAATTTATACTGCATGTGACAGGTCAATTTCCAGACACTCGCAGCCGCTACACGTAATAAACATTTAGAGTTATATTGTAAAATGCGTTATTCGAAATCATTTTACAAAGGGACATTAAAAAAATAAGGTACGTGGTTAATTTTGGTACCAGGGCTCCAGATAAGAGGTAGTTATTTCAACAAATCAAACATTTTATCACTCATTTCAGCACTAAATCCTATTATAGTGTTACTACTCATTAGAATTGTCTCTTCACCATAGGGTTTAATTCAAAAATAAAGATTTTAAGTTTTGAAAAACTACCCTTATCTGTTGCTCTGGGTACTCATTTTTCGAAAATATAATTTTCTTCAAAGTTTCACTAAAATTCCAAGGTTTTTTCCAGCATTTTTCTCGGCTATTATGCTGCAGGCATCTATTACCTAACCGATACCGCTTTTGCGATTAAGTAAGCAAACCACACGCACTTTATCAAGCGTTTTTGTGAGGCTTCTGGATTGGTAGGAAAGGTCCAGTTATGGAGAATGGAGGATACTTATTTACACCAATCGAAACATGTCTCCGTAGACAAATACTGTCCGTATAAACCATGTACTATTACAATCAATGCGCTCCGCTCTCTTCCCGTCAATATTAAACACTTGTCCATTTCAAACCGCAATTACACTTAATACAGTACAAACTGTATTTTTTAACAATTCAGTCCAGGCCCGGCTTTTACGAAACGTCTCAAACTCAAGCAAATCTCATGCTCATATTTCGTCTCATTCAAGTGAGACATTGTCTCACTTGAGACTTTGCTCAATTTGGCTTTTACTAAACGTCTCGAAAATTTGCTCAAATGAGACTGTGATTTTATTAGTACTCAAGCGGCCTATTGTTTACGTTTCCATCGAGTCGCGCGCACTGCGTCATTTCCGTATTCGTCAATTTCCCGCAAACTGTCAATCGTCTGCAACCCACAGTTCAGAAAAATGGAGAGTGACTCTAACAGTGTCCGTTTCACTGAGCGTGAAACGCTCGTGCTTATTCAAAATGTGGTCGACAACGACCACATTTTAAATGGAAAATTCAAGGGGCCCGGTGTTGGAGGGGTGACTGCAGCTTCAAAGGATCGGTGTTGGGCAGATATACTGAACAGAGTAAATGCATAAGTAAAATAACTGAGAGATCTACGAAGCTGTGCCCAAAATGAGTGAACTTTTTTACATTATGTGCTAAATGCTTTTTGCGACTATGATGCTATATTAGCCTGAAATCAGGCCAGCGGTACTCTCTGTCGATTTCCCAGGACGCATTCCAACCAGGCAAATGACCTAAATATAGCATTTGTTTACATTAGATACCGTACGTACACATCCTGTCTATAAATAGTTTTGACACGGGAAGGTATGAACATTTTTAAGAAACTCAATACCATCAAATAAACCATTTCAATTTGTACATTTGAGAAAATGAGAGTGAAAAAACGTCTTGTTGATCTAGATCTGATTCAAATGGTTTCGTTTAAGAGATCATTGTTAAAGTTCACTCACTTTTTAACAGTGTAGTAGATCTAGTTGTATTCTATAAAGTTATGAAAAGTACAACTCTCATTCAGAGACCAAATGTTCATAGTTGTTACTGAAACAGAGTCCGATTATTATTGATATAGATTTTTCTAATACTTATATAGATCTATGTAAATCATGATTATTGGTAAAAACAAAATGACTTACTGAAATATTTTTTTTTATAAAATTTGGATAGAATCTAGATATGAACCCGAAATCCTGAGTGCCAAGGATTGAAGCCATTGCTACCAAGTTTTAAATCTTTTACAGGTCCTCTATCAAGAATGTTCAAATTATGTCCCTAGGGTAAAAAATGACCCCGCAAAGAGTTATATAGTGAAATATTCAAAACATCTATATCTCTGAAACTAATATGGTCAGAGCTTTCATATTTGGCATGATGACACTTCTAGAAGCCCTTAACCATTATTGTAAATATGGTTCCGGTCAGTTGTATAACTATGTCACAGGAGCTAAAAATAGATTTTTTTTTTTTTCAATGAAATCTTAAAAAATCTTCTTGTCTGAAACCACAGTACCCTGAGCTTTTTTTTGGCACAAAGCATCATCTTTATGTCCTCTAACAAGATTGTTCAAATTATGCCCCTTGGGGTTAAAACTGCCAAGGCCCTAGGGGTTGCAGTTTACATAGAGTTATGTAGAGAAATATTCTTCTCTGATACTACTATGGCAAGAGCTTTGATATTTAGCATAGTGACACTTTTAGATGTTCTTTACCAATATTGCTGAAACGGTTCGGGTCTGTTGCATATCTGGGTCATATTAGCTAAAAATAGATTTTTTTCAATGAAAAGTCTTCCTGTCTGAAACCATTCATGTACATAATATTTTACAGCACACTTAATTTTCAAGTTCATCAGCAAGATTTTTTAAATTACGTCTCGGGGTGAAAAGTGATCCCACCCCAGGGGTCATGTGACCCTTGTGTTGGTTTTTCAAGGTGAGCGATATTTAGGCCCGCATGGGCCTCTTGTGTTTTTTTAGTGTAGCCATGGTTCCGAAGACGGTGCCCCAGCTAAAGAAGAAGCTGTCTAACATCAAACAAAGAGGTAAAATGAAAGTTATTATGACACAATTATTTTAGAGAATTGGAAAATCATAATTTTTATGTATTCTTATATATAAATTATGTACTCTCTTAGTGTTGTCATATTCGTTAGAATGAACAAACTGCACAATTTCTGTGAAACATTTTTTTCAAAACAATGAAGCAGAGGCTTTCTGCAATAATTTTGTCTTGTTTAAGACATTACCCATGGCCTTAGCATGAAGACCCTGATATCGCTCATCTGTTGTACAGAAGCCTGATAGCTATACCTTTCTGTTTCACCCGTTGTAATCTAAATCCAATCCAATTTGTAGTGTAGCATGTAAACAATTTCGGGAATACAACCTCATAATTCTAGTATAGTAGATTACATCAAGGGTAGATAACTAGAACCTCAACAATATTGAAATGATTTTTTTTCTAGCATTTCAAAGTATATCAAGGGCATATAACTATTGCTGCAATTATTAGATTTCAACAATAGTTGCACTCCTTAGAGAACTTATAGCTATACACATTACATGCAAGTATAATCAAAATCCATAGAGAGCTAGTTTTAAATTTGTCGACTGTGCCTGCTCCATTGGTTGCGAGGAGAAACATGTTCCACTGACATAACATGATTGACGGCAATTTTCATTTTTAGGTCAGCTTAAATTAGACCTAATGAAAAAGACTGGTGGAGGGCCTAAACAAAAGTTGCCAAGTCAAGCTGAAAAAATATGGCTTGACAACTCCTGCAAGAGGCCTGGAGTGACCAGCCTAGAACTTGGGCTGGACACTGAACTAGGTAAGCATACCTTGTTTTTTATCTTTTTTTTTATATAATTAATGGACAAATCGTGGTGTATTTATTGTGCGTATAATGTACAGAAAGGAAGACATTATTCTTTCCAGTTTAAACTCAAGCGCAATACACTAAACTGTTGCAATTTACTTATTTTTTAATCTGAGTGGCATCTGATCTGGCTCCAACCTGTTTGCAATGGAAATAATAGTTTCAGTGTAACTGCGTTTATTGGAAAAGAATAACATCAGTAAAGTTGGCGCATTGGTCTCGTGCTGCACGAGGATCCTGCTTATATCCAGTTGAAAGTGTACACAGATATATATATATATATATATATCTCTCTCTCTCGGATGTTATCTTGCTTACCTATTTACCATAAAAATCTATTGTGTTCTTAAAGCAACTTTGCCATGTCAGAATAATCAGATAATACCCTTGTCTGGAATATTTCAGTATGTTTAAGATGTAAACTCTTTTATGCTTTCATGAGTAGACAGTAGACACCATAAAAAAAAATTCTATCTAATTATCTTGTCAGATTGAGCGTCAAAACAGACTTTCATGCTGTTTGTCGGTTGTAATCTTTTTTCAGAAAGTTAAATAGGCTATGGTGTAAACGGTTAAGACATGGGACAGCTTTAAGTACGGTGATATGGAAAAATGACTTCATTCAGAAGCTCTTAGCTGTCTGTATAATATCACGTTAGTTTGTCGTTACCTGCTATAAAATCAAATAGCCTTCTTTATATTGGTCATAATAAAGAGGTTTTACTGTTCTTGTACATTTAAATATAATCTCATTCCAGAACAATGCAGCAGAGATCACAGCACACCCTTGTTGCCGAAGAAAAATCCCATTGGTTTGTACCATTTTATAATTTATGTAAATGCCTTAATCAGTTCAACCTGCCTTAACCCATTACCATACACCATTTAACTCAATTAAACCAATAGACTGTTTTTATTAAAGCCGGTAGAAAGTAAAGCAGAATGTGCTTTAAGACACATTCTGCTTTTTTGTCAGCCTGCATTAAGCTACTTTTTGATAGGATATAGAAAATATTTTCATGTTAATTATTCATGACCTTTTAAAATGAAACTGTTTTCTTCCGTGGATGAATAATTATAAGGCGTAAAAAGGGGGTGTTTTTTGGATAATGGGTTAATTTCATCCTTCACTGAAGAAAATATCTAATTCAACTTTATACATTGAAGGAACAATTCGAACATTTTATTGTATTCATGGAGGTATGAAAAAAAGACTTATCACACTGTATGTAACCGCGAAGCTACTTTGTTTGTAGTAACGTCAGCATCAGTGACGTCATTTGGCATCCTGCTTTATGCAGTGCTTATTGAGAGCAGTTGGACTAAGAGAATGTAGTCCTGACAAGGCGTACGTAATGACTATGTACACCATATTAAATATCTTCTATATTCTAGTAAAAAGTATCTCAAAGCAGACTGAAGGTAAAGCAGATTAAGCATTAAATTAAGGTATATTCGGCTTTACTTTCATTCTGATTACCAGTCTTCAAAACTAGTAACCGACTATGGGGTCATGGGTTAAGCGGCATCATTTCTTAAAAAAATAAAAGAAACAGGAGTAAAAAGGTTAATGATAACCAGTAGAGGAACTGTTAAAATTTACAATTGTTTAATATTATCAATAGGTCCATCTGGAGACAATATTCCAGTGTCAGTGAGCCAATGCCAAACATCTCGCCCAAGTGCATGCAGTGGTAAGTTAAATGGATTCATTTTAAATGAAAGTACTTTGTACAATCAATCTTTAGATTGATCAATGTTAACAAGATTTTTCTATGTTTTGACCCATTGACCTAGTTTTTAACTAGACACATGCCACATTTGATTTTGATCTAGATTGGATGTTGACAAACATTCTGATAATATCTTGTTCAGATTTGTAGTCTCCAAAAGGTGAACAGTGTTTTTCTTTGTTTTGACATAGAAATCTAGTTTTTGACTCAACCGGACCCATATTCTAACTTTTTGCTAGTTTTGAAGACAGATGAGCACTTAAAGCAGGTTGAAAGTAAAGCAGAATGTGCCTAAAGGCAAAGTAAAGCAGAATGCGCCTTAAGGCACATTCTGCTTTACTTTTAGTCTTCTTTCAGCTAACGTCTGCTGGAATATAGAGACAATTTCATATGACTTTATTAATTAGGACTATTTTCTTCTTTCAAAGAATAAATTAAATGTGCTAAAAGGCACTTGTATGGAATAAAGGGTTAAAATTGGATGAGACAGATGGATGACAGGTGTTGAACATCCACTGATGCAAAGGGAGGTAATTTGAACAAGAGGGCCTGAAGGCCCTGATATCGCTCACCTGTTGTACTGAAGCTTGATAGCTTTATCTTAATGTTTCATCAGTTTTAATTTAAATCCATTCAAATTTGTAGTATAGCATGTAAACAATTTTGGAATACAACCTCATAATTCTAGTATGGTAGAGTACATCAAGGGCAGATAATAAGAGGCTAAACAATACTGAAATGAAGGAAACCATGACTGGCATTTTGTTAATAACTTGTTAAGCAGTTACAATACAAGAGGAGTTACCTCCCTTTACGCAGATGTTCAAGCACAATCGATATCTCTCTCTGTTCTGTAGAGCTCGGTTACTTATGTCATTATGAAATATGAGAGATAAATTGTACCGCGCCGAAGTGGTTTGCATCCATAATGTATTACTAAACTTTTTTCGCTCGGTATATACAGTAGAACCTCTCTATTACGACCACTAAATTGTATCGAATATTAGTCATTTAAGACAGGTGTCTGCTTAAAGCAATTTGAAAGTAAAACAGAAAGCTCATACATGAGCTTTCTGTTTCACTTTCACATTGCTTTAAGCTGTCACCTGTCTTTTATACAGGCAATTAGCCTTCTTTTGAGTGGTCGTAATAGAGAGGTTCTACTGTATACATATATCATGGTAAAAGGAAACTTAACTTTGTTGTATAGACCGGTCTCTGCTCTGAGTAGTTCCACTTTATAAAGCCATCAATTATTATTATAAAAATATTTTTCCTTTATCGTAGAAGACAATGGCTTAAAGCAGGTTAAAAGTAAAGCATAATGAGACTTGATGCACATCCTGCTTTACTCTCAACATGCATTAAGTAGTCGCCTGTCTTACTCTGCCTATGGGGTAACGTGTTAAGGAAATTAATCTTATTGTCATATGGCTCTTAACTTAGAGTTCTTTCATACAACAAGCTTCAAAATGCCATTGTTTTAAACAGAAAATCTGGAGATATCCAAGAAAAGGATCACCACAAAAAGAAGAATTGACAGTTTGGAGGAGGAAAACTTGAAACTAGACAGGGAGAGGATTATTGAAGATAAACGAATCCGTGCCGAAACTGCGAAACTTGACAAGGAAAGTGCAAAACTGGAAGAGGAAACGGAGTGTCTGAAATTAAAAAAAACTTTACTAACATTACAAATCAATCAAATGTGCGCCAGTCCGGAAGCAACCAGTTTGTTATTTGATTCCTGTTAACCCTGAATGTAAAGTAGAATGTGGCTTAACCATAACCTGTTTATAGTTTTGAAGATAGGTGACCACTTAAAGTAAGTTAAGAGTAAAGCAGAATGCTCCTCAATGCACAATCTGCTTTACTCGCAGCCTGCTTTAAGCTACCATCTGCTTGTATATACAACATACTTGTAATGATGCATACATGGAAGATCTTTTCAATGACAACATATTTATTGACATTTTATCCAAGATGTATCATGGCATCTTAGAATTATCTGATTGTGGTTTAGTAGGTCACTATTAAGTATGCTATAAAAAATTTTACCTTACTAAAGACCATTGGATGAAATATTGAGATACAAATTATATGTACATTATTTATTTACTTTTTTTCAAAGTGTATTATTACTTGGGATAAAATGAAGATTGAACATAAATATTGTTTGTATAGCATATTTTATTTTATTTTGTTTACCTGAGCTCAAGATAAAGAGGACATTCCAAATATTTACTCGCCCAACCACTGGTATGCAATCACTCATTACAATCATTTAAAAGATATGAAGCTAATGAGTAGTCGCATCACAGGGATTGATTGAAGAATACATGGAGAATTTCTGTGGAAAATAAATGAAATACTTTCACTTATCTGTAGTCCTCTTACTATTAGTAACATTTATTAAGAACTCTAAACCTGTTCATAAATGGCTCAAGATAGTACAGCAGAGAAAACGTAATTATTTCCCAATAGACGTGTTTACACAAAATCTTTTATTTACATTGTGAACATTTTCACGCCAGATCAGATGCCTGGTAACCCGGCATCTGATCAGGCTCCAGACTGTTTGCTACTAAGATTAAAATAATTATCAGGATTGTCAATAAGTTGTCATTTTCACCATTTTAACCCAATGCATTTGCGTTTCGTTTGTGTTTAAACGGAAAAATTAACGTTTTTTCCACTGTATACATGAAATACCTGTAAATTATATTCAACCTTAACATTCATATGTGACAACAGTACATAAGATTAAATTTTAGGTACAGTTGTCACTTATTAACACATTACTCCATAAACAAGCCTATACATGACTTTAATTTCTCTACCTGTCATGAATATTCATACAGGTGACATCTTATAGAAAGTTGAAAGTAAAGCAGAAAGGGCCTTAAAAATACATTCTGCTTTTTATTCAGCCTGCTTTAAGCTACCTTCTGCAAAATATTTCTATTAAATATACACTATTTTATAAACTGGAAATTTAATTTTTTTTAATGCATGATAATAATTGTTTCTATATCCTAGCAGATGGTAGCTTAAAACAGGCTAATAATGAAAACAAACCATGGAGTGAAGGATTAAAGGCAGAATGTCGCCCAAATGGATGTATATGGGGTAATGGGTTAAAGCTACCATCACATATGTTCATCATTAACAAATAATGTACCTGTGAAGATTACACTTGTCCAATACAATTGTAAAAAACTCATTGCACCCAGTGCCACATATTTAAATCATTAACATTGAACCTGTGATGAATACACCAAGTCTTATCCTTTTCACACAAAGTAGATTCTGATCAGTCTTTTTATAAAGGGGGACCTCTGTTCAGGATCATCACTGTTTGTCATTTGGCCATAAATTGTATAAATCCATTGTAATCTGCCCCACCCAAATATTTATATCATTAACAAACTGTGCACATTTGAAGAGTACATGTATCTTATGCAAACAGTGTAGACCTATATCAAAATGCTCCTAATAGGGGCCCTCTGATCAGGGTCTTCAATAAATACTGCGGACGATTTTTAGATGTTAATTTGGTTGGGGGCAGAATTTTTTTAATTTGCCTATCCAAACAGTGCTTAACCCTTTCCTACAAGGAGGCACATTTCAGCTTATTAAACCAGTACTCAATAAATACCCTTTTTACAGCTTTAAATTATCCTTCAAATGAAGAAAAAAACTCAATTTTTATAGTTTTGAAAATGTATTATTTTAATTATTTTCTAAATTAAAGCAGATGGCAACATTAAGCAGGCTGAAAGTAAAGCAGATATGAGAATGCACCAATATGTACATTTTGCTTTACTTTCAACCTGCTTTAAGTGCTCACAGGTATACCTTCAATACTAAAATTCGGCTTTTGGGGTAATTGGTTCATTTATTCATGATAAAGATACTTTTTCATGTGTTTAAAATTGTTTTGAGCAATATTCTATCCATTATTAAATGCATACAAGTCAAGAGGAAAGGTTTAACACAGCTTTATTTTAGGTCTGCACAACTGTAACATATTCATGTCAGACTGTATCTTCAACATATATTGAGTAAAAAAAATATGTTTATGCTTCGAGCAGAACAAATATAGTGCAGAAAGCTCTTAAAAGAGCGATCAGCTTTACTTTAGGTCTGCACAAATGTAACATTTTCATGTTAGAAGCTTAGACTGTATCTTCAACAGATCTTGAGTTAAAAACACATGTTTCTGCTTAGAGCAAAACAACTTCAATGCAAAAAGCTCTAATAATCGAGCTCTATCCCAAATGTAACATTTTCATTGTAGAAGCTTAGACTGTAACTTCAACATATATTGAGTTAAAAATACATGTTGCTACTTAGAGCAGTACAAATTTAATGCAAAAAGCTCTAAAAAGAGCTATCAGCTTTACTTTAGTTCTGCCGAAATGTAACATTTCCATTGTAGAAGCTTAGACTGTAACTTCAACATATCTTGAGTTAAAAACACATCTTTCTGCTTAGAGCAGAACAACTTCAAAGCAAAAAGATCTAATAATAGAGCTCTATCAGCTTTACTTTAGGTCTGCCCAAATGTAACATTTTCATTGTATAAACTAAGACTGTAACTTCCAACATATATTGAGTTAAAATACATGTTGCTGCTTAGAGCAGAACAAATTTAATGCAAACAGCTCTAAAAAGAGCTATCAGCTTAACTTTAGGTCTGCACTAATGTAACATTTTCATTGTAGAAATTTAGACTGTAAGTTCAACATATATTGAGTTAAAAATACATGTTGCTGATTAGAGCAGAACAAATTTAATGCAAACAGCTCTAAAAAGAGCTATCAGCTTTACTTTAGGTCTGCACTAATGTAACATTTTCAATGTAGTAACTTAGACTGTAACTTCAACATATATTGAGTTAAAAATACATGTTGCTGCTTAGAGCAGAACAAATTTAATACAAAAAGCTCTAAAAAGAGCTATCATCTTTACTTTAGGTCTGCCCAAATGTAACATTTTCATTGTAGTAACTTAGACTGTAACTTCAACATATATTGAGTTAAAAATACATGTTGCTGCTTAGAGCAGAACAAATTTAATACAAAAAGCTCTAAAAAGAGCTATCAGCTTTACTTTAGGTCTGCCCAAATGTAACATTTTCATTGTAGAAACTTAGACTGTAGGTTCCAACATATATTGAGTTAAAATACATGTTGCTGCTTAGAGCAGAACAAATTTAATGCAAACAGCTCTAAAAAGAGCTATCAGCTTTACTTTAGGTCTGCACTAATGTAACATTTTCAATGTAGTAACTTAGACTGTAACTTCAACATATATTGAGTTAAAAATACATGTTGCTGCTTAGAGCAGAACAAATTTAATGCAAAAAGCTCTAAAAAGAGCTATCATCTTGACTTTAGGTCTGCGCAAATGTTTATAGCAGAACAATTGAAATGCAGAAAGCTATTAAATGAGCTATCAGCTGTACTTTAAGTCTACATACTGATCTTAGACTGTAATTCCAAATTTTATTGAGTAAACATTTTTACATATGAAGGTGTTCTCCTGGGAGACTCTGAGTAAACAATACATTTTGCTTTTTAAAGCAGAACAAATGTAATGCAGAAATGTCTTAAGAGAGCTATCACCTTTGAATTTAGGTCCACAGTCTGCACTAATGTAAAATATTCATGTTAGACTGTACGTCCATATTATCTTGAGTATAACAGACATGTGACTGCTTATATCAGGTCGAAGGTACATCATTTACTATTTATAACATGTCTGCATTACATGTGTCCTGCTTTAGGTGATTATATCAGCTTGATTACTTTTGTACAAATTGTTATGCAAATAAATAAAACATTGCTAATGACTCATATAATATTTGTGTTTAATACCTTATCCCCTACATAGGAAAACATTGAGCAAAACTTTGTAAAATGAAAACATTTCGGGATTTCATTTAAATTTCAAAATGTTAATCATTATAGTGCTGAATCATGAAAAAATCTTTATCTGTAAAATGAAAGATCAGGTTATTGCTGAATTTTGGATAGGAATAATGCAGAAAGCTATAGTAGGAGCTTTCTAACAAACCTATCCAGCATTAAGCAATTTCAATACTGCACATGGGTCTCTTAATGAATCGTCTAGAATGAGAGTTCCACCAAGACTTAACACTTATTAAGCCATTACTCCATAGTCTATTTCTAGTAGTGAACATGTATGACCTGTCATGAGCCAATGTTTAAGACAAGCTGATCTCAAAAGAGTCTAGAATTGAAATTTTATTAAGCGAGCCTTGGCGAGCTTAACACCTTTTCTATTCTAGACGAGTTTGAGATCAACTTGTATTAAACATCAACACGTGACAGATTCTTCATCTCATATACAGGGTTGGCAATCAACCGGTCAATAAGAGTATTGACCACCCGGGCGGTCAATACTGGTTTTAACCGGTCAATACTGGTCATTAGTGGTCAATACCAGTCATTACTGGTCAATTGAAATGACCACTTCGAACAAACCTATGTATCATACCCCTAGCAATGTAAATTGTTATTTAATATATACAGTACAGACAAACTGTACTGTTAAGGATCTTTTTTAAATAACAGTATGATAATTTGATGTTGTCTTTCAAAGTTTTTCTTTAATGACCACAAGTGGTCTTTTGCCGGGTGGCCATTTGTTTTTGTCAATTCAATCAGACTACTTATAAAATAAAGTACTAGTACCCTACCTATCTTATTCATACATTGTAATGATTAGCATACTGGGAATGATCATCATATCAATGATTTAATCTAAAGATTGAATTTGAATTATATATTTTGTAAATATTTGATAAAACCTGGTTTACAATGTAGTTGATTGAAATGACCGGCCTTGTCATTTGCAAATCGACCAGTATTGACCACCTAGGGTCAGTTTGGGAGTTTAGTCACCAAAAGGCTAGCTTTACATCAATCAACCACTAAATACTTCAACTCAATCAACTGTTCACTTACATCTCAACTGACCATTATAAAAATTCAATTGAACACTCAAAATTTCAATTGACCAGTATTGACCACATTGGGAATATATTTCATGACTCATATGTCCTTTTTAGCTCACCTGAGCTAGCTCAGGGTGAGCTTTTGCAATCCTTGAATATCCGGCGTCCGTCGTGAACAATTTTAGTGTTTACACTCTAGATACCACAATATTTATCCAATCTTTCTCAAACTTGCTCAGATGGTATATTGCCATAAGAGTTCAGACGAGTTCGATTATGGTTGAAATCTTACAAATAGGTCATGAGTTATCTACCTTTGAACTGCTGAAAATCCCATATTTAACGGTGTTTACACTCTAGAGGCCACAGTATTTATCCAATCTTTCTCAAACTTGCCAAGATGGTATATGACCATAAGATTTCATACGAGTTTGATTTTGGTTGAAATTGGACAAATAGATCAAAAGTTATCTACCTTTGAATTGCTGAAAATGCCATATTTAACGGCGTTTACACTCAAGAGGCCACAATATTTATCCAATCTTTCTTAAACTTGCCCAGATTGTATATGATTATAAGAGTTCGGATGAGTTCGATTTTGGTTGAAATTGGACAAATAGATCGAGAGTTATTCACCTTTGAATTGCTGAAAATGCCATATTTAACAGTGTTTAAACTCTAGAGGCCACAGTATTTATCCAATCTTTCTCAAACTTGCCAAGATGGTATATGACCATAAGATTTCACATTTAACATTTCACAACCCCAAGATGTTTTCTCACACCAAAACTTGTATCCCTAGTTGATAATGTTATGCGAAAAATTCTTTTGACAATTGCTTTCTATAATTGAAGTCAAAGGTCAAGGTCACAGTGACATTAAAATGATATGCAACCAAGATGTACTCTCACACCAAATTTGGTATCTCTAGCTGATGTGGTATAAGAACATTTGAAATCATGCCTGCAGCCAGTGGAACATACCCATATTTCAAACTAAAACAAGTTTGAGTTATTAACATTTAACAGAGGAAATACGGATAAGGTTTGACTTAAGCAAGTTCAAACTGTCAAGTTTAAATTTAACTGTCCATGAAATATGCTCTGGACAAATGGGACACGGTCACACATACACAGACAGTTCATTCACTTAAAGAGGCTCGCAACCGGATTTAGCATTTAACATGGTAATTTGTAAATATATGTCAAATGATTATATAAATGGGTAAGATTTAGTTTAGGATAATAAATTCTGTTAAAAAATGCATTTCCAAAAAAAAAAAGGAAGAAGCTCTGGTGGGATTCGAACCCGTGACCCTCCATTGCGGAGACAAACAAGAAAAATGAGGCCGCGCCTTTATCGCCTTGACCACAGACGCTCTCTATATATACGGTAGCGAATTAACGTACTTCACTGTTAGCACTTAATACTGCATTATTCGGCTCCGGTTTATGTCAGAGCCCGTGTAGAGAAGCAACAACAACAACTATACCGTTAGCTAACGCTATGGAAAAACAATGGAAAATATCTAAAACAAGAGTTGTCAGAGCGACAACAAAGCTCGCCACCGGCACCTTTAGAAACTTAAAAGGACACTCAAGGTCACAGAGGTCAACCTTTTTGCCTGCATGGAAAGGTCTTGTCCATATACACACACATACCAACTATGGAAGCAATACCTCAAGGGACATAGAAGTAAAAGGCAATTTTCGAAACCTAAACGCAGATTTCGAAACCTAAACGCAGACCCTAAGTTCAAAGTCAAGGTCACAGGGGTCTAAATTTTTCTGAGCATGGAAAGGTCTTGTCTACATACACTCACATACCGACTATGGAAGCAATACCTTAAGGGATATAGAAGTTAAATGCATTTTTCAAAACCTAAACGCAGATTTCGAAACCTAAACACAGGCCATAAGGTCAAGGTCAAGGTCACAGGGGTCAAAAATTTTCTGTGCATGGAAAGGTCTTGTCCATATACACACACATACCAACTATGGAAGCAATACCTCAAGGGACATAGAAGTAAAAGGCAATTTTCGAAACCTAAACGCAGATTTCGAAACCTAAACGCAGACCCTAAGTTCAAAGTCAAGGTCACAGGGGTCTAAATTTTTCTGAGCATGGAAAGGTCTTGTCTACATACACTCACATACCGACTATGGAAGCAATACCTTAAGGGATATAGAAGTTAAATGCATTTTTCAAAACCTAAACGCAGATTTCGAAACCTAAACACAGGCCATAAGTTCAAGGTCAAGGTCACAGGGGTCAAAAATTTTCTGTCCATATACACATACATACCAACTATGAAAGCAGTACCTCAAAGGACATAGAAATTAAAGGCATTTTTCTAAACCTAAACACAGATTTCGAAACCTAAACACAGGCCCTAAGTTCAAGGTCAAGGTCACAGGGGTCTAAATTTTTCTGAGCATGGTAAGGTCTTGTCTATATACACACACATACCGACTATGGAAGCAATACCTTGATGGATATAGAAGTTAAAGGCATTTTTCAAAACCTAAACACAGATTTCGAAACCTAAACGCAGGCCCTAAGTTCAAGGTCAAGGTCACAGGGGTCTAAATCTTTTTGTGCATGGAAAGGTCTTGTCCATATACACACACATACCAACTATGGAAGCAATACCTCAAGGGACATAGAAGTTTAAAGGCATTTTTCTAAACCTAAATGCAGATTTCGAAACCTAAACACAGGCCATAAGTTCAAGGTCACAGAGGTCAAAATTTTTCTGTGCATGGAAAGGTCTTGTCCATATACACACACATACCAACTATGGAAGCAATACCTCAAGGGACATAGAAGTAAAAGGCAATTTTCGAAACCTAAACGCAGATTTCGAAACCTAAACGCAGACCCTAAGTTCAAAGTCAAGGTCACAGGGGTCTAAATTTTTCTGAGCATGGTAAGGTCTTGTCTACATACACTCACATACCGACTATGGAAGCAATACCTTAAGGGATATAGAAGTTAAAGGCAATTTTCAAAACCTAAACGCAGATTTCGAAACCTTAACACAGGCCCTAATTTCAAGGTCAAGGTCACAGGGGTCTAAATTTTTCTGAGCATGGTAAGGCCTTGTCTATATACACACACATACCGACTATGGAAGCAATACCTTGATGGATATAGAAGTTAAAGGCATTTTTCAAAACCTAAACACAGATTTCGAAACCTAAACGCAGGCTTCAAGGTCAAGGTCACAGGGGTCTAAATCTTTCTGTGCATGGAAAGGTCTTGTCCATATACACACACATACCAACTATGGAAGCAATACCTCAAGGGACATAGAAGTTTAAAGGCATTTTTCTAAACCTAAATGTAGATTTCGAAACCTAAACGCAGGCCCTTAGTTCAAGGTCAAGGTCACAGGGGTAAAAAATTTTCTGTGCATGGAAAGGTCTTGTCCATATACACACACATACCGACTATGGAAGCAATACCTCAAGGGACATAGAAGTTAAAGGCAATTTTCGAAACCTAAACGCAGATTTCGAAACCTAAACGCAGACCCTAAGGTCAAGGTCAAGGTCAAGGTCACAGGGGTCAAAAAATTTCTGTGCATGGAAAGGTCTTGTCCATATACACACACATACCAACTATGAAAGCAATACCTCAAGGGACATAGAAGTTATAGACATTTTCTTAAAATTGTTTACGCCGTTCACGACGACGCCAACGACGACGACACCGACGACGACGACTACATCGGGGGTATTGCAATAGCTCGTCATGTACTACGTACAGGCGAGCTAAAAAACTAAGATTCGGTGACGATTCTTGAGACTTTTTTTGGACTGATCATATTTTTTTAATGTCAGACGCCAAATAATTCCACAAATTTGCTTTTATTTGAGTATTATATTTTATTTTGACAAGTACACCATCCGGTTGCGAGTCGCTTTAACGCATCCAAAGCTAAGCCATAAGGGTATAAACATTAGAATTGTATAAAGTTGTATGTTGAACTTGCTTGTTATGTTGCATGTCAAGGGTATTTACTGATTCCACTTATTTATGTGATTCCAGTTATGATGCCTCCAATACCTTTAGTCATTCTATTTATCATTAAAGATTTGGGCCATCCTCTGACCACACTTGTTAATACTATAAAGTTTGTCAAAAACATTTGGTGATTTTTAGCTCACCTGGCACGAAGTGCCAAGGTGAGCTTTTAGGATCGCTGGATGTCCGTCGTACGTCGTCCGTCCGTCCACAATTGGTTCGTTAACACTCTAGCAGCTACAAATATCATCCAATCTTCATGAAACTTGATCACAATGTTGGTCTAGTAGAAATCTAGGTCAAGTTCGAATGTGGGTCATGTTGGGTCAAAAACTAGGTCACTAGGTCAAATCATTGAAAAACCTTGTTAACACTCTAGAGGCTACAAATCTCATTGGATCTTGATGAAACTTGGTCGGAATGTTTGTCTCATTAATATCTAGGTCAAGTTCGAATATGGGTCATGTCCGGTCAAAAACTAGGTCACTAGGTCAAATCATAGAAAATCCTTGTTAACACTCTAGAGGCTACAAATCTCATTGGATCTTGATGACACTTGGTCAGCATGTTTGTCTTATTGATATCTAGGTCAAGTTTGAATATGGGTCATGTCCAGTCAAAAATTAGGTCACTAGGTCAAATCATAGAAAACCCTTGTTAACACTTGAGGCTTTAAATTTCATCTGATCTTTATGCAACTTGGTCAGAATGTTTGCTTAATTGATAATTAGGTCAAGTTCGAATATGGGTCATTGTCAGTAAAAAACTAGGTCACTAGGTCAAATCATAGGGAAAACTTGTTAACACTCTAGATGCTACAACTCTCATTGGATTTTAATGAATTTTGCTCAACATGTTTGCCTCATTGATATCTAGCTCAGTTAATTTTGAATGATGTCTGGTTGAAAACTAGGTCACTATGTCAAATCAAAGAAAAACAGTGTTAACCTTTTCGAAGTTTCAAATCTCACTAGATCTGCATGAAATATTGTCAGAATTTTTGCCTACATCAAATCTAGGTCAAAATCAAATATGGATTGTGTCCTTTAAAAAACTAGGTCAAATCATAGGAAAATGGGAGGTTGATTGTGGGTCATGGCCAGTCATAATCTAGGTCACTATAGGTCAAGCTTGCCATGGTGTACCAGGTGAGCGATTTAGGGCCATAGTGGCCCTTGTTCAATTACCTATTACTCCATAATTATGCCTTTAATTTGTTCCTCCACTAAAGAAAATAGTTTCACTTTATAAAGTCATCAAAGTGCACTATAAGAAATAATTTCTATATCCTAGCAGATGGTAGCTTAGAGCAGTCTGAAAATAAAGTAGAGTGCTTCTCAAAGAGGCTTGCAACCAGATTTCGCATTAAAAATAGTAAATTGTAAAAATATGTCAAACGCTTATATAAGCGGGTAAGTAAGAGGTGTTTTTAGACTGGTCATATTTTTCTAATGCCAGATGCACGATAATGCTACACATTTGGTTTTATTTGAGTATTTTATTTCATTTTTGCAAATACACCATCTGGTTGCGAGTCGCTTTAAGGCACATTCTGGTTCACATATGGTCTCATTCTGTCTTCAAAAATTAGAAACATATTATGGAGTAAAAGGTTAAAGTGTCAGAGGAACATCATAGGTAATACTAAAAAGTTAAAATGAAAGGGATACATGAATGAGCAATTAAATCAAGGTTGTTTGCATACATTGTTATCTCAGTTTTTTTATTGGTAAATCAATTACAAATTCCCAAATACACATGTAAGACTCTGACTAGTCACTACATATAATTGTCCATATCAATCTCTGCGACACAGCACATTCTTTTTAATCACTTTGGAGAGTTTTTCGTTTGGGGCAGCAAACGTCAGAGCATCTTTTTCTGGAAAACAAAATAAGCAAAACAGTTTAAGTTCATTTTAATGAAACTTTCAGTTTGATTCAAGATAAAGTGGACTCTCTTAATTCATTCAACCTTTCAGCTTCACATTGACAATGTCATTTCTCAATTAAGTCTAGTCCAGTTTATACTATTAAAGGTTGTTTTGACACTGTATTGCCAAATGACAAACAGTGCAGATCCTGATCAGTGTGTCCATCTAGAAACCCTCTGTTCTGTGTGTACATTGTTTGCATTGGACAAGTGCACTCTTCACATGTACACTGTGTATAAAAGATGAGTATGTTCGTCACCACAGCTCAATGATTGTCATGTGATATCAAGTTTTGTTGAAATCTATCAAGCAGTATAGGGGAAGATGTCATTTGAACCAATTGTTAACGATGACGCACTACTGATTCCGACTTACTGCCCGCACTGAGCCATCAGAATAGCTCACTTTGAGCCTTTTGGCTCAGGTGAGCTAACGAGAGCACCACATGTGGGTGCCAACGCTCACCTGTTTTGTTATCCTAATAGATTTAAAAGGAACAATGATATATTCTTATTGCCTTTGTCTGTCTTGACTATTTGTCCGTCTGTCTACTGTGGGGCTCTAAATGACCTTGACCTTTGACATCACCAAAGTTTTACTGAGCTCAAGAGCTACTTGCGTTGAGTACAACACAAGCTACTTGCGTTGAGTACACATGCAAGATGTAAAGTCTCTATCACATGCAGTACCAAAGTTATTGCCGATGTTAAATTTAACCTATTTGACCTCTAAATGACCTTCACCTTTGTCTGCCATGACCAAAGTTGTACTGAGCTCAAGCGCTTGATGGGTTGAGTAGACATGCCAAATTTGAAGTCTGTAACACATGTTGTTTGAGAGTTATGGAAAATGTCAATTTGACCTGTAAATGACCTTGACCTTTGGCTAACACAACCTTAGTTGTACTGAGCTCAAAAGCTTTTTGAGTTAAGTGCACATTCCAAATGTAAAGTCTATCACATGCAGTTATAAAGTTATTGCCAATGTTATTAAATTCAACCTATTTGACCTCTAAATGACCTTCACCTCTGTATGCCATGACCAAAGGTGAGAACACATACAAAGTATAAAATCTGTATCACATTAAGTTTTAAAAATATGGCCAATGTTAAGATTGAGGACGAGGACAACGCGGACAATTACAACACAGACACCGCGGAGTGGTGACAATAGCTCTTAGTTTCTTCGAAACAGACGAGCTAAAACTGTATAAGTAAATTATTTTGCTTTTGTAGAAAAATTGATGAAAACAGTATCAAGTTATATAGCAACTGAATTGATTATATCCTATTCTGTTTCAGGTTCAAGTTCAAGATTCAGCCAAAACTCCAGAGAAAATTCACCCATATAACTACAGAAGAAACCATATTGGGAAAGTGGTTTTGATGTGAACAATACTACATGTACTTTAATCTTTTGGCGGCTGAGAGATTGCTTAAATCTGTTGATGACATTAAAATTTCAATTTATCAAATACACACTTTTTTCTTAGAGACACTTGGACAACTGCTATTTTCAGATGCAAGAAATTCAATTGAAGAACCAGTATAATAGTAATAACATGATGCAGTTGCCTAATACAGAATACAAATAATGCACAAGGCTCCTACAGGAGCTTTCTCCATTCTTTCTATGCTGCATTAAACAAAATTTACCTTCAGAGAGCTGCATGACATCCAAGGAGTCGTGTCCTCTGTACATTGCTCTTTTCGTTTTCACAGGTCATGAGGTGGGTTCTTAAAGATCTGTCCTCACCGCCTACGAAATAAAAAATGTCTTCAAAAACAGTTTTTATGTGCAATAGATATGGAAATTCTGAAATGTGTAGAATATATATAAAATTACAGCTCACGATAAAAGGGAGTTAACTCAATATTCACCATGTCTCTGTTTTGAGACTTTTCTAATGAGCATTCATATATCATAGACTTACATATAAAGCAATTCAAAGAGGACAGTACTTAGTATTGCATGTATACACTCAAACTGCATGACGGATATAATTAAACTTTAGATGGAGATTTATAGAAATTATAGTCCAACTTCTATATCTCAAACTAGCTTACCTTGAACTAACCGATATTTCTATACACAAACTACATTACTTCATGCTTGGTTAAGTCGAGCAGACTGGTGTTTGAAAGTTAAAACCTGGATAAGCCACGTTTTAACTTTGAAATACGGGTATGTTTGACATAACCGAGTTCGAGAATCGAGATATTGAAGTTTGACTGTACATGTATTTGAAATCAGCAATTGCACACACAGAACTACTTTCAAAAACTTTTTAAAAATATTGTTCAACTGATAATTGAAGTTACATGTATATACATGAAATATAAAATGTGTATCTTGAAATGTTTATCTTGGTTCTATTATCCGCTAAATTTCCATAGAACTTGCTTAACGCTTTCCTCCCTGAAACTTTAAATGGACAATTCCATTTTCCATTTAATTCTAGTCCATTTTTGACATTTGAGGGTTGTTTTTGTCCATATTTGGCATAATGACAAACAGTGAAGACCCTGATCAGATGGCTCCTTGGAGCCCTCTGATCTGGGTCTTCATTGTTTGCATAGGACAAGTGTACTGTTCACATGTACACTGTCAGTAAAGGACGCCAATATGCGGGACTAGGGTTCAAAGGATTAAACCTTTCATCCGCATAAGTGCCATAAGAATGCTTTTACCTACTCCTTTTTACAAGCACCAAAAATAATAATTATACATTGGTGGGTTAAATTCAGTTGTCAGCTTGATTAGTATCATTATCCATGTCCCTCTTGTTTAGTTTGTTGCTCTGATGGCCTCATTTAGCCCTAATCAGAGTTCCAGATAAGTGGAATATTTCAAAAGTTTAAATCTTTATTTCTGCATTTAAACCTATGGTGTTATTACTTGTTAGAATCGTCTTTTCAAGACAATTCTAATGAGTACCACTACCAGTAGTCACACCATAGAATTTGATGCTGAAATGAGTGAGAAAATGTTGCATTAGTTTTACTTTCTCTTATCTGGAGCAGTGGAGCCCTGTCTAATTCTGCAAAACTGGGGTTAGATATTAAATGAGAGATGTCATAATGGTGTTATTAAAATTGTGCTCAATATAGGGCGACAAATACCTTCAAGTTTCAACAAGGCAGTCTGGTGTTTAATCCATGGTGGTCAGGCAACTGCTGTTGATTTGATATCATAGATAGATAGATAGATAGATAATTTTATTGATTTAAACTATACACAGTTTCTCATCAATACAAATATGATTTCACAATACATAATAATCGGTACATGTGATAGATACATGCAAACATTTCACATATTATATTCATTATAACCTAACAATCAATATACTTTGAAATATCATTTTTAAATTTCAGAATATGAAAAAACCTCGAGGATGAGTCTACGTCATACTCAAACTTTTTCTGAGCTTAAACGCTTCCGATAAATATTTTGAAAATCGATAGATAATTCCTTTTGAAGAATTCAAAAGCTGTAGAAATTTAAACATACTAGGTCTATTGGAAAAATATGGTTTAATATATGTTCTTCTTATTTGATTATAGGCCTGGCACTCAAGTGCAAAATGAAATTCATCTTCAATTGCATGTTTGTCACAAAAAATACAAATACGCTCATGTCTTTCTAATCTATGTCTAGAATATCTGCCTGTTTCAATTTTTAAAGTATGGGCCGAGATTCGAATCTTAGATAACAATACACGGTTTTCTCTTGTGGTAATAAAATGTAAATAGTCTTCGAAACCAAAGGACAGTTTCAATTCCTTGTATAAAGACAACTTATTATTATTTCCAATATCGGTAAACCATTTTTGAATAAAAGCGTCTTGTATTCTTTGCTTGAATAATGATAAGAAAACTTTGTCATTGACAATATGAAAAGGCTGCTGCCATACATACATGAATCCATGTTCGGATAACAAATTCTTTACACATGTAGCCCAGTTCTTCATACCATTCTCACAGTCATCTAATGTACGCTGGTATACATGTCTAATGATAATGTTATCCGAAGATTGGATTTTTAACCAATACTTAACAATATTTACATATCTATTTACATATAATGGGAATCTACCCAATTCCCCATATACTGCATTGTTACAAGCACTTAGTTTTATTCCTAATATATTTTTACAAAATTTTAAATGGATTCGTTCTAGATCCTTTGACTTTGTAAATTCCCAAATAGGCGATCCATAACTCAAAATTGAAGACACAAAAGCATCAAACAACTGTAAACATAATTTAGGCTTAAGTTCAAACTTTTTAATATTTAACAATAATACATTCATAGCCTTCAGTGCCTTTCCATAAACAAATTGATTGTTTAAAACAAAAGTACCAGTATAATTAAACACTACGCCAAGATAATTAAAATTGTTCACTATTTCTATTATTTCATTTTTATACAACCAATTTTCATTTCCTAATAGCCCGCCCCTTTTTCTAAAAACAACAATTTTTGTTTTATTCACATTTACTTCTAGACCCCATTTGTCACAATATTCTTCTAATTTATTCAAATTATTTTGTAAATCTTCTGGGGAATGCCCTAATACAATCATGTCGTCTGCAAAAAGAAGGAGTATAAGGGTCAAATCATAAAAAGAAAGTCCGCTATTTACTCTATCCTGCATGTATAATTCAAGGTCTTCAATAAAAAGTGCGAACATTATCGGTGAATTTGTCTCCCCTTGTCTCAAGCCCACCGATATATCGAAGAAATCTGAAAGGGAATTGCAGTGTTTAACACATGATTTCACCAACGCATACATTGCACGCATTATCCTAAGAAGTTTCCCACTAATACCTTGTCTATACAATTTTAGCCACAGTGCATTTCTATTTATAGAGTCGAACGCCCTTTTTAAGTCGACGAAAGCACAATACAATCTACCCTTACTATTCAGTGTTTGATCTATTATATTTTTCAATAGAAACATAGCATCTATTGTTTAGCGTCCTTTTCTGAAACCAAACTGCGCATCAGATATAACGTCAAATTCATCACAAAACTGAACAACTCTCGCGTTTAAAACACTAGTAAATAATTTCCCTAAGCAACTCATTAAAGTAATACCCCTATAATTTGATACGTCGTTTTTATCTCCCTTTTTATGTAACGGTACAATAAATCCTTGTGACCATTTTGAAGGAAAATATCCCTTATTAAAAACTATGTTAAACAAATCTGTTATATGACCAGCAATAATATCTGCAGTTTCAATAAAAAACTCATTTATCAAAAAATCACTAGGAGCACTCGATTTATTTCTTTTCAGCTTTTTAATAGCAGACGTCACTTCTTGTACTGTAATTGGTTGATCAAGTTCACTACAAATTTGACTACATTCATCGAAATCATGAGCCTGGTTAAAATTCTCAGCTTCATCAATATTTACATCATTCAGGTCGTTAAACATATTTAAAAAATAATTATGAAAATCAGAGATATCTAGATCTACACTGTCTGCAGTAGAATTTTTTCGAGTAGAGAAATATCTCCAAAAATCTCGGGGCTTAGAATGTTTCATTTGTTCAAGTTCCCTTGTTTTCTTGTATTTATACGCTCTCCTTTTTGTTCTTATGAGAGACTTATAATCTTGTTTTAAATTGCACAATTCAATTCTATTTTCATATGTCCTTTCACTGTTAAATCTATATAATGCGGCCTTGTACTTCTGTTTAGCAACATGACAGTCATTATCGAACCAATACTTTGAATCACATTGTCTAAAATGCTGTCTGCTTTCGTTTATAATGGTCTCATTTTTAAATAACCCTTCTGTAATTTCACAAATAACTGAAGAAAAATTATCAACTACTTCATCAACTTTGCAATTTCTATCTAGATCTACATTGCTAACAATGTGATTCAAATATGGTAATTTTGCAATGAGTTTAGATCTGTATGAATCACGATATATCATACATGGGGGATATTCTTAGTTGCTATGGGTAGCCTCTGGAACTGGAACTATTATCGTTTTGGTCTGCACTTGGAATACTGAAAAATATAAATTATATAAGAACATTTAATCTAAATAGTGATACACATTATGACAGTGCTTCATAACAACTTGACAACTTAACTTATACATTTCATACTTTTAGATCATTTAACCCTTCATCCCATGTCTGTTTCTACTTTTTACGGACAGGCAACCACTTAAAGTTAAAGCAGACACACTCTGCTTTACTTTCATCTTGCTTTAAGCTGCCATCTTCTAGGATATAGATCAGATTTCAAACTCTGTACCACTGAGCTAAGCAGTCGGTTTTGTCTTTCTAATTTCTTTCTTTCTTATCAATAATTCTCTCCATCAAGATTAATGCTTATGAGAAGGGCCACTTATGAGCACGGAGTACTTAGACCGGTCTAAGTACTCCATGTTATGAGGTACACCAGGGACTGTGCCCGACCGGTCACTTTATCCTGGCACCGACAAACTAGTCGTAATGCTAACCCAAAAACTTGAGCGCCAAAGAGGGCAGCCATTACAACCCATTTTTAAGTTTTTGGCTTGACCGAGTCGGGGATTGTACCAGCAACCCAAACTGCAAGCCGAGGCTCTACCACTGACTGACTGACCTATGCAGGCGGTCGATATGGCTCTACTGTATGCAGAAATGACATTTGATTTGCGTGATAGTATCATACTGTTTGCAGAGATAAAATAACACATAGAAATAGATTCTATTAAATGAATGCCTCTGATATAGGAATGATTTCTTCATAGTAATGACTACTGACTACAGCCACTGTGTTAAAGTGTGTTTGAATCTTTATTAAGCTTTAAAAGAAAAACACAGGACTTAAGAAAACGAATACATTTGACATAGGTATGAAGAAGTGTTTAGGTGTTATTTACGTTGATAAACTATCGAGTCAAGTACCACTAACTTATGATAATTATTAGGGTGTTTACGGTAGGTGACCGCTTAAAGCGAGGTGACAGTGAAACAGAAAGCTCATACAGGAGCTTACTGTTTCACTGTCACCTTGATTTAAGCTGCCATCTCTCTATAGTGCAATCAATTAGCCTTCGTTTTAGTGGTCGTAATAGCGAGGTTTTACTGTAATACACTGATAACATCTGCAGACAGTTTTTTAATGAGGAAAATACTCGTCGCTAGGGTTGTAAGTGTAAGTGTTGATCATACAGGTGCCAGACGCATGCTTTGTCCCAATATGACACCTCAAAACACAAATAAAGGGCATAAAACCATGAAAACGTCCTTTTCTATGACCAAACACCATATTCTGGGTTTTTTTGAAGAATTTTTTTTTTATATAGTTTATACCTTAGATATACTCGTATACTATAAAAAAAAAAAGTTTGGCACCTCTGACATGTACATGCGACCGGGTCAAATCTTTTTCATCAATATGCAAAAGAAAAAATGAAAAAGTTATATATACAGCTAGAGAAGTGATAGCAAATAACAGCAATATACACGTAGCAGCTTCGACCTATGATATTATTCATTTCTGTCTGTGTGTCATGGTTAGGGTATTCTCATTTATTTTTAGGCGAGAACAATAACTGTCAAACTTATTCGAGCCCTGAAAATGTACACAGCATCTGAGCTCCATGTCACCTTTTTGTGTGTGGCTGTATGCCTATATACATGATTGATTGAGTTGCGCTCAGGATTTCGGGTTAGCAAATACGACTGGTTCGTCGGTGTCGGGATAAAGTGACCGGTCGGGTGCTAGTCCCTAGTGCACCTCATAAGTGCCCCTCCTCGTAATAACCGAAAGGGTGTGTAGCAGTATATAGAAACAATTGTCTTACCTGCATTCTCTCTGTCCGAGACTGATCAATTCTGAGAACAGAGTCTGCTAAGATCTGCGGTCCGTTCATCTATTTCCAGTCGACTGTTGAAATAAACGTCCGCCTTGCGTCCTTGCACCATTTCTAACGCGGTATCTACTAGACATAGCCCTTCTTTTCCCATTTCATCTGTCTGGAGTCGAAGACGAACTTGATATGAACAACTACAGCTTTCGTTTTCATCGCTGTGTGTTGACATGTATATTTACCGCAAATAGCTATGACGTGTGCGCATCACGGTATGCTAACGAGCTAGGAAAATAGCTTTCCCGAGTGCGAACGGAGATCTTCGGAAAAAGTCGTCGCTGTTCAAAATGTCAACAAACACGATTCAAAACTCGACATGTTTCCACAAATTTAAAGGGTTTGTAGGTGACACTGCCTCAAGAGCATCGCGCATTCCTTCTTTTTAGATGTTCTGATTACGAAAGTGTAATAAAATTCAAGCTAGAAAATGCGCGATTTTGGTACGTTGGCAATAGTATTGGGACTTTAAACTGATAATACATCAGAAATATAAATACATTTCTGTTTTAAATTAATTTTTTGTTCTGCTCTAGGCAGCAATTTATCTTGTATGCTCAGGATATTTTCTGTAGCATCGATCCAATATTGGATTGTATTTTAAAAAGAAAAGGGCTTTGATTGTCTAGTTTCTATCATTTTGGGGTATACAACAGTACATTTTCTGTCCAACCTTCAACTAATGGTTATACTCCATAATAAACTTATGCATATTTTCACATAACCATTCTCTAGATGCCCCTCTAAAACATTAAATAAACCCAGTTTCATTACACTTAATACTTGAACATTGAGGGAGTGATATCCTTTTCTATTGACATAGTCTCCCTCATTGGTTGTTGGGGCCTGGATCTGTACATGGGTGCAATCTATTGCACCCATAACATTTAGAAATTCTGAAAAAATGTGTAAATTCTATTTTTAAAAAAAGTTCTAAACATTTCTAAACAGTAAACATGATACAGTCTACAGTTGGGTATTGCGTCCAAAATAGCTATCACAATAGTTTTAGTAATAGTTATCGATAAATCTAGCATATTGTAGCTTACAGAAGGCTGAAACTAAACCATAATGAACATTCAGATTTACTTCCAACCTGCTTTAGGCAGCCATCTGTCTTTCAGTATTGAATACAAGTGTATGTGTAAAGGATCAAATACTCTAACATTGTAAGACAACTATCAATTTTCAAGTAATTGGTTTGACACCGCTGGGAATGGAACCTGCAACCACTTGCACTGCAAGCGGACGCTCTACCACTGAGCTACCGATATACAGGCGCTTTCTTTGACTCCATGTGATTCAAGTTCGACCAAGTCTTTCTCAATTCAACTTTAACCTGTTTCTGCCGAACAATCAATCACGATTATAACTGGCAGGCGCTGTGAGGAAAAAATTGGCTAAAAAGGTTATGTGCATAAAAGACTGAAATTCACAGCTAATTTTTTTAACTGTAAACTTCAGTCCTTCATGCACATAACTGTTAAAAACAGAGTATGGACTTAAAAGCCACGAGCAGTCAGTCCGTCTGCAAATACTTGTAGACTGGTGCTAGAATTTCTGTTTACAAACACATTTCAAGTGGTTGGGGAGTCTATCTATCTATCTATCTTCCAGTGAGTTATTGGTAGCCATAATCGGTAAATGAATGATTATATAATCGTTTTGATTATATATGTACCAGGGTCTACAATCTCGTGACGTCATTGGGGCTGAAGGGGAGCTGAAAGTGCTCGATTCAAGTAAGTATTTTGCCGATTTCTTTGTTAATACTGGGCCGATCTTGACCAAATATAGATGGTACCACCCGCCTTACTGAGATATATCTCCGAAAAATACTCTCATGCGGCGAAATCCTTTATTTCAAACGCAATTTTGTACCAACCTCCGCGGATTACCGGCGTTGAGATGGGGCGTTGGGGAGAAAAACCTGCGAGTTGTATTGAAATGCACTTTAGGGGCACTTTTTCACCAATAAGATAACACTTTCTAAATGAAAAAATGTATACTTTACTGTTGCAAGCGTATTTTGACTGAAAATGGTGTTTTCGTTTGTGCAATCGAACATTTATGAATTGCGGTCGTTGGGGAGAAGGGGTCGTTGGGGAGGAAAACACAACAACACTGGAGTACTTGTTAGAGAAACGGCGTATTTAGTGTCGCACAGTATCTGCGTCTCGTTTCCTGCCTAAAATCATGAGGACAAAATACAAAAACAAAAAAAGCTCGTGATCCAGAGTGTTTCACAGGATCCCCAACCCAAACACAAAAGGTCTGCTGCACCCAAAATGATTAAATTTTATGTTTTTAAAGTGCATGAATCAAATTTACATTAACAACGTTTTTGTCTTTGTTTTGTTACCTTAACAAATCAGAAAACCTAGATCTACCCCCTTCCCCCATGTTACCCCCAACACCCTACATCCTTACCTGAAGACAACAATCGCAATCCAGAAATGTCCTGCAAATATCTGTCTCCCACTCATACTCACACTTTCATAGAAATGATTTTTAAATCAACGCCAGAATTTGATACCGATATTGATATTAATTCAACTAGAACTAGCTATCTAGATGTAGTTGTAGCCTAATTTGCAAAACAGCATGCCAGGTAGAACCCATATGAGTGAGTTCTTTCCTATGTTCAGGCGATTTGGCTTTAATCGGTTTGAGGATACAAGACCACTCAGTATTTGGACAGATCTAGTTAATGTTTTACATTCAGTGACTGATTTTTGGCTAGGTGCACTTTCCCGTAAATTATATGAATCGGATAAGATGTGTGACGTCATTTGTGGAATAGGACTGAATCCCATGCGACTGTCGAAAAGCCCACATTGAGACGAAATATTTCGATCTAGATTTCGAGCTACTTCAATCGGTAAAATAAGTGATCCTAATTTGAAAAAAGAGATAAAAGATGACATAAATTAATAAATTTATTAGGTCAATCTTCCGGAATTAAACGATGATTAGCGAGAAGACCAATTAGCGTAAATCTAAGAATAGGAGACTATCATTGCGTAGATACACGAAACTGGGTCACCACGACCATCTTCGTAAATTTACGATAGCCAATGAAAATTCTGAATACCCGTTCTGCCCGTGAACTGCGGTGCCATGCACTCGTTCGGAAATCATAAGAAATTATCGGCAATTTCCGCATATCTCATAGAGGTTTGTCGGAAAGTCCCGGCAATTTCCGTTCGATAGTGAACATTTAATCCTTTACTGACTGAACTTTTAACATTATATTTGAGACTATAGATAGACACTCTTGTAAACTGAACAAATTGAAGTAATAATTCGGCTGTTCTTTAATAATACTTATCATAAATGTAATAAACGTACAACAATTTCATCACTCATGCATTGGTGATTTATCAAAATCTATGTAGATCCAAATTAGATAGAACTATACTACCTACAGATGATCGAGATTAACACAATCAGCCCTAGTGACGACTTGGGTCGTCTTTTGCAGATAAAGTATAACCGGATCAAACAGCTCCTCGGGAGCTGTATGATCAGGGTATACTTTATTTGCCTATGTGAGATCCAAGTATAAACATTTTTCTTCGTGCTGACACATAAAATATGCGATTCGGATGATTTAAAGTATAATTTTAGCTAATAAATAGTCATCAGGTGTTCATAATTTCTGTAAATTTTCAGGGACTAATGATTTACGAATAGAAATGTCGAAGTTAGCACACAGTTTTGCAAATACAACTGCATGTATTATCAAGAGAAGACCAACACAACGTTAGATATGGTGTGGGTGACATCTGAAAAAATACAACTCAATCGCACATTTGTTTAACATTTGTTTCGAACATTACATGATTAAGATACCATTAAAACGATATGAGGGAACAGCAGGGACTCCAAACTATTACACAATTTTAGACTCAGGAAGGGGGATAAAATAAAGCTACGATATTGATTTAAATTTTATTTAATCACTCAACTAGTATCTTATCAATCATAAGCGTATAATAAACTATATTGGGGCTATATAATGTATATCCGATAACACAAACTCAAGACGAAGTCCAGTGTTGTTGCGTTTTCCTCCCCAACGACCCCTTCTCCCCAACGACCGCAATTCATAAATGTTCGATTGCACAAACGAAAACACCATTTTCAGTCAAAATACGCTTGCAACAGTAAAGTATACATTTTTTCATTTAGAAAGTGTTATCTTATTGGTGAAAAAGTGCCCCTAAAGTGCATTTCAATACAACTCGCAGGTTTTTCTCCCCAACGCCCCATCTCAACGCCGGTAATCCGCGGAGGTTGGTACAAAATTGCGTTTGAAATAAAGGATTTCGCCGCATGAGAGTATTTTTCGGAGATATATCTCAGTAAGGCGGGTGGTACCATCTATATTTGGTCAAGATCGGCCCAGTATTAACAAAGAAATCGGCAAAATACTTACTTGAATCGAGCACTTTCAGCTCCCCTTCAGCCCCAATGACGTCACGAGATTGTAGACCCTGTGTACTGTGAAAAGCTGGATATATGTGATCAGGTCAAAATTTAAAAATTGGGCAGGGGTTCCCCTTGGTCAGTGCCATTTTGATACACCCCTTTGTGAAGACTATCAACTTAGCAGGTAAACACCCCTCTGTGAAGACTATCAACTTAGCAGGTAATAATTGAACAATCGGGCAGGGGTTCCCCCTAGGCAGTGCCACTTTTGATACACTCCTTTGTGATGACCCTCCCAAGATGGTTGGACAAGGCAGAGATTTTATAAGAGCGAATAAGCTGGGGCAGATTCCATTTATATTTTAATATGGAATTGCGTACTCGCAGAATTAGAAAGAGGGTGGCACAAATAAACCCTCTTCAAGGCTCTTGTACATGGCTACTTAAATTTCTAAAATAATCAATTATGGCAAATCATGAGAGAATATAATCGCCGATTATGTCACCGTTTTCGATCAATTTCTGATTATAATCGATCATCGCTACAACACTAGTGATAAATCAAACATTAAAATCATACATGATATTTATTGATTATTTATTACAATATCAGCATTTTGCAATTATTTAGGCATGTTATTGAATGGTCGCTTAATGCAGTGCAGATATCTATTTAGATAAATATGCTCAATGAGATATTTAGAAATATTGGTTTCAGTCAACGAAAAATAGCCGTTTCTTGATCACGAATCGGTCTGGGTCCGAAACGTTTATCAAACGAGCGTTCTAGAATATATGCCGTAAACATGAACATAACACTTAATTTATGTTATTAATTTGATGACACGGTTAAAATACATTATATCAGATGGTACTAGTCACAGTATTCATTCTGATATAGAGCATGAAAAAAAGTAAAACAACACTGCCCGTTTCAAGTTGTTTTCTTTAGCAATGGCAGACAGGAATCAAGGGGCATCACCCAAGAGAAATAATATGAGACCAAAATAGATCGTCACCTTGACCTTTGATGGTAAAATTTGACAGATAACAGCTGTTTTAATGATTCGAATAAGACTACTTACGACTCAACTGGTAAAACCCATGCTGTGTCTGTCCAGCTGCCCTCCGGTCTGGAAATCGGATGAAACGGTGTGCCAGAGCTACTATAGTGCTCTGGCAACACTCCAGACACACTTACTGACGGAAGCTTCTGACAGCCCTAAGGTATCCCCTACCAGGCGAAAGAAAGCTCCGGTAGCGAAATACCTTAGAGCGGCCAGAAGCTGCAGCAGTGGCGGGATGGCCTGGCTCCGATGGGTGGCACTACCAATCACCTCTTCTATCATACTTAGGATGAACAGAATCGTGCCAGACGAGAATCTGTACCTTTCCCGGAGCTCTTGGTCACTCATGGATAGTAAACTAAATCGAGCCCTAAATGCTCTAGGCTGGCGACGCCTACGACGACGCCGAATCCGAAATCGCCTAACCAGCGCCATTTTGGATCTGAGACAGCTACAGACCTGTCTCACGATATTTGAGCAAATTCTCATTCTTTGAGACGAGAAAAATCTTAAGACTGTTAGTAAAAGCCAACTTGAGCAAGTGCTCATCTCATGACTAGAAGATTGAGCAAGATCTCATTTTTTGAGCATGAGCAAGGGTTTGAGACGTTTCGTAAAAGCCGGGCTGTGCGTAACATTCGTTCAAGCCTGGCTACGTCCCTGGCAGCTAACTGTAAATGACTCATGGACGAAGTATCTTTGGGACGAATGGAGACAATAACAAAACAAGTACTGACCTTTAACGATAAATTATCCAAATTCCAATAGAATATTTCACATTAATCCCATTAAACATGAATGACACCTCTTGTTGTTGTTGTTTATCCTATACTCATTATAGACGATTCTATTTTCGATAATTAGACGGCCGCCATTATGAGTCACATGACCTAGCCGCCATTAATACGCTGCACTTTAAACAATCGGAGAGTGAATCAGTTAGTACATATATAGTGACACAATCACTAGTAATATATCATTTCTTTCGAAATTAACTTCGCTTTAGACACCGAAATTTCTGTTTCTTCGGTTAGAGACAATAATGCTAAGAATAAAAGTAATTTTATGTCGGCTGGTATAATAAGAGTTTTGATTAAATTGATCATCTACAAAACAATGATCTCGCCGCCTCCATCCTTTTTCCTATACGATGAAATGAAAACGACTGACCGAAATTGTTAAAAATAATCAATTTCCCCGATATTGTCGTAGATCTAGTTCTTTATTCAACATCTCCGAAATGTACACTTAAAATAATGTCTTTTAGTTCGGTATTTCTGACTTACTCCAAAAATGTTTTTTGTAAAGTACACATTCGGTTCAAAATCTTTTCTCATCAATAAAGCGGTAGCCATAATTTTCATTAATTCAGGTCAATGTTGGCTCGGTGACAAAAGTTACATCATTGTGCGTGTAGGTCATTTAATTACTAACAGATGTGCAATATTTCCGGTTGATTGGTTTATCCTTCGAGCAGGGGGTAGATTGCGTATTAGACACCCGCAGTTTTATTACCCACTAGTAAAACACCGACATAATCATATCCCATGGATCATAGATAAGACCTATATAGCTTTGTTGGTTAAAAGTAAAAAAAACTGAAATATTAATATAGAAAATATCACCATAGGATTTCAATTTTATTTGCTCACAGTTTGGATCCAGATCAGACTCTGATAACATGGGCGTCTGATCTGGTTAAATACTGCGCTTGACATTTGTATGAGTGTTGCTTTCCTATTCACCGTTAGAGTGTTAATCGCCACATGAGTAACACGTGCAGTGTGATTCCAGATCAATCGGATGCAAAGTAATTGGAGTCTTGTCTGGATGCAGACTTCAAATAATTTTTTGTATATCATTCGCCAGCACTGTTGATCCAGATCAAAAACCTGATCAAGTTATTTAGCATATGATCTGAATCTCCCATTCAATCTTTTTTCTCAGAAAGGTTGCCCCCTGACACATCGAGAATATGTTGTGCACATCTGTGTCTAATTAAGTAATTAAAGATTTCACACGACCCCTATCAAGTTAAAATTGTTTATAAGCCATCAGAGATGTATTTTAGCAAATCATATAGATCTAATATTAATCGGTGATTAGGTTGATGATTTCTATTGTCACCTCTAACTTTCATTCGTGTTTACATTCAATGGTAAAATTTTTGAGTTATTTTAATATTTTTGCCTGCCGATCCTGACTCCACTTATATTTGCAAACAGCTTAAAACAAAATCAGACGCCACGAAACTCGCCGTCTGATCAGGATCCAAACTGTTTGACACTTGTATTCAGATTTTATTCCGTTTAAAAAGGAATAAAACTTATTTTGATTTTTTTTTCACATACGATATATTTGAAGCCACGAATGAAGAACGTCGTCGTTCTTCATTCGTGTTGAAGCAAACGACAACTCACAATGGTGAGGCTTAAATACTGCTTAAATATTTTCGTATTAGTTAATATAAAAAAAGTCTTCAATATATCATAAAACTTATAAAATAAGTCACCCCTGAATCTTCGAATGAGCATTTTCAGCCCCTGTTTGACAATTTCTGGGGTTTTTGTTGTTGTTGTTGTGGGTTTTTTCTTGTGTGTTATATTTTTATTCGCAAATATTGTTATCAGTGCAGACCTTGCACTGATTACTATATTCAACTTGATAGTTGTTAACAAGATGAAATCAAAGCAGAATGCTTATATAAGAGCTTAAAGCTGTACTTTCATTTTGCTTTAAAAAACAATGTGAAATCAAGACCATCACAAGATATCTAACAAATTGTCAAGCGTACCGGACCTTAGAACAATAGACAGAACGAGTTTCGACAAGATCAACACCCATCGATAGAATCTACCAATTTTTACGCATTTACGAAATACTTTCTAGATCTATATCACTGCAGATGATTGCTTAAATTGCTTTTTTCTCTTAAAGCAGAATGCATTACACCGAATCTGGTTTAAGTGCTAATCTGCCTTCAAAACTAGAAACAGGCTATGAGTAAAGGGTTATAACAACTGTCGTTTGCTTCTATATTCTCACTTTGAAATTCTAGGTAAGGTTACTTAAATAGATCTTATATCGTTATGAGTGTCAAACAGTTCGGTTCCTGATCAGAAGCCGAGTTATGCGTCTGATCAGGATTCAAACTGTTTGCAAATAACCTGTGTATAGATCTATTCAGGGTTAAGCGGTAATGATTGACCCTTTATCGATTTCGTTCGTTCCGCAGCGTATTAATGGCGGACGGAGATATTGAAGAGTAGTTATCAGGGGAGATAAATCATGCAAAACTTTTAAATAGAATCGTCTATACAGCTGAGTATGGTCTCTATGTGAAGTTTGCTCTATGTGGTTTTCTTTATAACTCTTGATGAATACACTTGATAATTGTCATTAACAGGCTGGTTTAGAATCTTTTGGTGCTGACTAAGAAATGGAGAAAGTTTTCCATGATCTCTGAATTCATACACCTTTGACCATCTCCATTTCCCGTCAGCACTTTCATGTCTACTACTTGTCCACTTTCACCATATTTCATTAGAATCTCTTGGCATCTTCTTTCCATAACATTTCTTTGATTATCAAAATTGTCACAGTCAAATACAAAGTGTCTGACTGTTTCTCGAACTTGACACTTTCCGCACAGTGGTGACACGTCCTCTAATATCTTTGACATATGGGCATTTAGACCACAGTGGCCAGTTATTACCCTGTTGTATAGAGTTTCCTGTCTTCTCCTATTGATGGGTGGAGGTTCCATGCTGACATCGGGGAACATTTCAAAAAATCTGTCATTTGACGGCACATTGCCGAAGACACTGGTAAAATCCGCGCCATTGAACTTAAGGGCGTGTTCGATTATCCGTTCCAGAACTGTTTGGAACGATTCCATGGAATTAGTAAATCATATAGAAACGGAATTGAACCCTTGCAAATATGGTAGTCTGGTTCCCTACTTATTACAACTTTACTGTCGAAACGTTCGTAAATTGTGCCGGGAGCACACACCACCTCCTCGGGCAGAATTGATAGAACAGTTCTGGAATTTCGATTCCGTCAATCCCGTCAATTCCGGACTGATAATCGAACACACCCTAATAGAACCGTTTGCATTTGTTTAAGGAGGCACACAACGGTTTTTTCTGAAACCTCGGCACCGGTGGTCTCCTTGACATCTATATTTATCTCCTCCTGACTTTCACGCCCAAACCAGAATCAAAACTCAGTCCTATATCAGTAAATACATCTCTAGGCATAACAAAACAGCATAAACCATCCAGATAAGCACACGTTCAGATTCCTCTGTGGCCAAATTTAAAGTTTGTTATGGTCGCGAAAACCCATGACAAAAAAGCCTCAAAACCCACATATTCTCCGAAAAATTCGAAAGTGTTCGCCTAGGGTTGGCACTTAGTGAAAAGTGTTTTCAGACTCACTGAACCTGTTGCTTTTAGGATCTTTGGCCCAAACAATAGCGATTCCTGGTCGATTTCGCACAATTTTCATGTGTCTGCACCCACCAGTAAAATGATGCTGATTTCCAGTTTATTTAGCCCGAACCACTGATTTCCAGACTGCCCCAATCTTATACCCATCCGACTACAAAAAGTCATCATCTTAGTGCGCATTTTATTTAAATCATGCCACAAAGTGATAATATTAATGCATTCTCCCCTAAAATAATTTTTTTCATCTTCAAAAATACTTTAAAGGGAAATGGACAGCTGGTGATAAATATCTTTTAAATGAAAGATATTGAAAAAAAATCGCATTCTGCCTTTGAAATTTTGAAAAAATAATAAAAAATGAAGTAGTTAGAGCCGTTTAAACTTTGTGATATATGACTGTGCAAGCGACCATGGGGGCCGCCATTTTGTTTACCTGTGTGACGTAACTAAGGCCTTCCGCGACCTTCCGGTTATAGCGAGTCTAACCGGGAATGCCGTAGAGTGCGCGGAATTTACATCGATAACATTAATAAACTGAAATACTGAGAAAAATTGAGCATGTGGAGGAAGGTAAAAACACTTTAGAACTTCAGTGTTACGATTTCGATCCTAAATTATCAGAGAATGTAATATTAGAAGACAGACTACGACGGGTCGGGCGAAGAGAAGGCGCATTCGCCGGACGAATTTGCGACTGCAATACTTGTGTATAAATGCCTACAAAGGAGGTTAATACTTGCTGAAGAACAAATGAAATGACGATTGGGTGTCTTGGTGACAATGAGTGCATAGCAGAACCATCAAAATTTCGAGCTATTAGTGCTTAATCCAGCCATACTTGAGGTAGCGTATATCAGGCAAATATCATAGGACACCGGAATCGGGCACGGATACTCTTGATAATATTTGCATACTGGTTGTGAATAAAGGCATCGAAGCCCTGTGACTTTCGAAAAAAGTTTCTCCGATATATTTAGTATTATCTGTTAATATTTCCGTAAATATTAATCATAAACATCGGCTCCAGGATATCTTCGTTTTTTTACGGGGCTACGACTAAAACACGAGCAGATAAAGACGATAATACATGTGCCGATTTTTATAACATCCAGTCAGAGACAGTGTATAGCCATATGGCTAATACACTGTCTCTGCATCCAGTACAAAACGGATGAGGTATTACGTTTTTATTTAATAAAATAAGGGGGGTCAAATTATTTTTCTGGTCTGTTATGAATTTTCCGTGACGTTTAACATCGGTTCTGGTCCTCAATCGGACATACATTTTTAGAAAATAGACCATTTATTCTCGGTATCGCAACATCCGGGAACTTTCGTACATCCAGGTCTCAATCACAGAGTTTCTCAATATCTCATTTGGATCCAAACTGTTGCTGACCTTTAAGTACAGTCAGTTTTGATTCCGATCTGGGTCCTAACTGTTTGTCAGTCTCTCGTACGGATAAAAGTTTCTTCAATGAGCTTTTCAATACATTCAAACCTTAGTTTGGATTTTCAATCACAGAGTTTCTCAATATCTCAGTTGGATCCAAACTGTTGGTGAACTTTTTGCACAGTCATTGACATGACAAATGTGGAATATCAATTTATCATCTAGCAATTGAGACTGGCAATGTCTGATTAAGATACAAACTGATTAATTGTCTGCTGAACAAAGTATTTGATATTCTGATCTGGGTCAAAACTGAACGCTCTAGATAACGTGACCCGAGTGCTCATTTATTGTATTAATGTCGTTTTTTACTTATCGTTATATATCTTGAGCTTATATAAAGATCTATGAAAATCATAATCGAAACAGATTCAGGACATATTTCAGCAGGCGGCTTTGATCTAGATCGCATTTTATGCTGACATTCATCATCAACCACTAATCAATTAAGCTGCCTTGCAAATTGTACGATATGGACCGGAAATAATTATACACAACCCCTTTCTGCCTAAGACCCCCTCTGTGAAGAAGTAAGAAGCTTTAATATGCCTGCAGGGCATAAATATCCATATTACGTAATCTAATTAGCCGCACTTGTCAAACAGGGTTGTGCTAGCAATTTGGCTACTTAAATATGCGATTACACGCCACGAGCCTTTTACCCTGTTTCTACTTCTGAAAATATGTGACCACTTAAAACGGGTTGAAAATACTTTCAGCCTGCTTTAAGCTTTTATCTGCTAAAATATAGAAAATATTTCTTATGATTTTTATTTGTGACAGTATGATATTGAAACTATTTTCTTCAGTATATGAAGGAATTAATTAAAGGCGTTAAAAGGCGTATTTATGGGGGAAAGGGTTAC
Organism: Gari tellinella; assembly: GCA_922989275.2. Lineage (NCBI taxonomy): Eukaryota > Metazoa > Mollusca > Bivalvia > Cardiida > Psammobiidae > Gari > Gari tellinella. The sequence continues at coordinate 59,186,941 of OV277859.1, forward strand.
ATCAAAACAAAAAAGCCAAGATCTTTAAAAAAAAAAAAAGAAAAAAAGAATATTGGACACTTCTAGCTCTTGTGGTTTTGTATTGATCTAGATGTGTATGCTGCTTTTTTAAAAAGGCTAGAGTCTACCATAAAACTCGAATTTACCGTTTGCCCTAGATTACCAGCCAATGGTAGGGCTCCATTTCAGCGAGAAATGAAAAAATATATCGCATATTCGTTCAATTTTGTACTTGGGTATGGCAGAGAAATAAACAAGTCATGAACCGGTCAAGGACACCGCGTGCTAAGGAGGAGCGTAGTGCATCATTACGTCATACAGCAACCGCTCAGCTGCGAATTACAGTATAACCTATGTACTGCGGCCTTTCAATGAAAAGGCCCGAATAAATCAAATATTTCTGTAGACAGGAGACTATAGTTAGTGCATAATGAAATTAATATGAAACGCATTAATCATGTCCTGCATTAACTCATTGAACCCTAGGTGACGAGTACACTCGTCATTTAAAATGTACCCGTTACACGTGTCCACTGCAAACATTGTAGAACCACATCGTAGATCTCCTATTACAAAATGGCCTAGACTCGAATTGTTCATTGTATAAGTGTTGGGTTGAGAGGGTTAAGCAGTCGACCTGTGGTTATTGTCTTCTTTTGTGTAATCGTTTTACAAATATTTGACTGTAAAACGTCTCGAAAGAAATGTGCTTATTTTCAATAGTGTACTAAAATACGGTTGCTTTTTATCAATGCTTTAAGGCAAACAATACAGAGGCTCCTATAAGCGTTTAATTATTGCGTTAAACAGCCACCCGTCTTCAACCCCTTCGGTGCCATAGGCATTTTTGTCATTAATAGAATAATGCACTAAACAACACAGTCCAGATGAATGTCATTTAAAAACCAAGAATGCTCTTGACTTAGGATGTTTGAACCCTATAATTTGTGTGTGTGGCTCCATTAGTGCATGAATGAAGAAAGGACTCGAATCTTGGTTGATCAGGTGCTGCTTAATGCTTGGTATTTTTTAGCAAATCAATTGATGAAGCATTTTCATGTCACGCCAGTCCACACCAGCTCTTTCACGCCAGTTTTCAACACTTTACTGTCGGAACACAAATAAAAATCGTCCTCAATTGAATCTATTTTTAAATTCCATTTGGGTGACACGCAAGCTCATGCTCGGTTTTGTTCTATTTGGAAATGCCTACAGCGAACTCTACACGCGTACAGGGTTCCCGGTCGATTTTCTAGTTTTTCGTGTGACGTCATATGTAAAAGTGAACTCGCCGGCTTCCGAAAATACAAAGCACCGCCCATCGCCCTTTCATTGGCTGACAAACTAGGTCGAGCGGTAATTTGGGTTGAGCGATAACTTAGTATAGGTAAAGTAGGTTGAACGGTAACTGCCATACACTAGCCAACGTGCCATATTTGAGGCAAACGGTAAATCAGTTATAGTTCATTTGTTTGAAAATTATACAACATAACCTGTTCGCTCCCTACGGTCGCTCCAGGTTATATTGCATAATTTTCAAAAAATGAACTATAACTAATACTTAAATCTTAAATTAAAATTCATTTAGGCCTATCTAAAAGTTGTTTGAATTTTTTTCTACAGAAATGACGAGTGTAAAACTACACCCAGAAATAAGAACGATAAAACTAGATCCAATCAAAATCGGATTTGGACTCAAGTAAGATCGCTCTATCAGATCGGGATCTAGAAAATCCCGATGATTAAGTTAAGAAAGAAAAAACCGATCTAGATCTACCCGTACAATATGTAGATCTAGTAATGAGACTTTTTTCATTAAGAATTTCTGTAGCGTTGAATTCCTAAACCGAGACGAACCAGCTAGAAAATGCTGATTTGTAAACGAGTTGGTAGATCTAAGCCAGTTCAACATTTAGGTCTAGATCAGCACAATATCGCACTGATTATCAGATTTTTTTTATTGTAGATCTAGATCTATTATTATAATCATCAATCAAGGTATTATGGATGTCGCCATACTCTACTGTTAGCCATTTCGCAGCATTGTTTTCCCAGATTCTATAGCTGGGAATTGGAACGGACATTTCTCTAAGCCGATTAACGATAGCTTCTGATCGTTTCTGGATCTACACGACCTTTCAAGTTCATCATAATCAATATGAATATACCATCTATCTATTATCTTTTTTTTTTAACTATATGCGACCTTGAATTAAGCTTGCCGTTACCCTTACTGACGAAGTGTAAAATGTCCGTCCAAGTTACAGTGGTTGAGTGAAAGAGCCAATCAGCGTTTAGGCCTTTGTGTCGTCACAAAATGGATAAAAATCGAGGGTTCCGAATGATAGCTTTGCCAATATGGCGGCGCCCGTTCCAATTAGCGATAGCTTACCTGTATGCAGTAAATCGATCTTTTTCGTACCTTATCGATGAGTAATAATTGCAGGACCTTCATGAATGTTGCTTTTAGGATAAAATCTAGGATCTAAGACCATATTGTCATCAGCTGTCCGTTTTCCTTTAAAACTTACCAATCGCCTTATATTAAGAAATTTGACCCCGGGGCCATTTGAAAATTTCCCTATGAAACCTTTGCATGCCTCCTAAGGTATAGGGCCACCAAATAGACCGGAAGTGCTTCATGATGTAGAAATAGTGCCAAACTTTTTGCCTCAGAATAGCTTTTTGTCAAGAAATATGTACTGTTTTTAGCCTTTTGTGTAATACATGGATGCTAGAGAAAAGATACAATTACTTTCTGTCATGATAAATGGGTTTTTGGATAAAATTATGTGAGCTGAAGTGACATGTCCCTGTTTTAGCCGGTGCCTATTTCAAAATGTAGCAAAACACCAGTCATGTCACTGAAGCCAAGCGAATTTTCTTATAAGCCAACATGACCCCCTGTTTTCTCTGCGTTTTTCAATTGTGCAAGGGTGTATCTTTGTGGGAAATATAGGGTGACACCTGTGGTTGGAATAAAAGTTGTATTTTTTGGCCCTTGGAAATGACGCATTTTATGTAAGTTATATAGGAGAGCCGTTTTGGTGGCCCAAGCCCTTAACACGGGGACATGCTAAATCACGAGGATTCCCTTTAGACTGCGATCTTATTCTCCGGATCTCCCATGTATCCACTTTAAATAATACAAACAGTTTTACAACAAATGTTCTCTTTCTTTCGAAATTATAAGTTATAATTAAGTCATTAGTTAATTTATAATAACTGATGTGTTGTACTATATCAATAATAGATGTGCCTGACCTAAATTGTTGAATGTGAGGGAGGCTATCGGCACGACAGTCGTGCCGATAACGTTTCTTATCCGCACGACGGTCGTGCGGATAAGCTGTCTAATCCGCACGACGGTCGTGTGGATAAATACACATTACCAGTTGACAGTGCGATACAGAGTGATGTATTTAGCTCTCGACGTTTTTGGCGGAAATAGCCGATCTGACGAGCGCCTTGGCGCGAGTCTGATCGGTTGTTTCCGCCAAAAACGTCGAGAGCTAAATGCAACACTCTGTTGCGCACTGCCAACTGGTAATGTGTTTATTATATCATGGAGGAATTATACCCTGGAGAAGAATCATATACACAAATCTGCATTTTCCCGAAAATGTTGACGTCCAATACCTGTATGCGCGATAACGCTTAATCGATCGATAATTCAACTGCACCGGTACGCCGATAGCGGGCTATCGCGTTTTTTATCGTGTTGAATGGTTACCTACTGTTAGTTTAAGTTACATAAAATCCTTAATTTTCACCCGATTTTCATTATAATGATCTTAAAAAAAGGCTACGATATTTATCTTTCACTTGTGAAAATAACATAATCTAATTTTTACATTGATCATTTTTATGGCGAGTTAAAGAGCGGTTACCAAATGAATTTGCCGATAAAAGGGAGCAAGCGCTCACTCAAAAATATATCACGCTCTGTTACAAAACCTTTCATAAAATCCTCAATTTTAGGCCGATTTCCATAACAATAGTCTTAAAGGACAGCTAAGATATTTTTCTTTCAGTTGTAGAAAATGCCAGTGTTTATTTTTGAAATCAACAAATTTTATGGCGAGTTAAAGAGCAATTGCCAAATGAAATAGTCGATAAACGAGAGCAGGCGATCGCGAAATAAATACAACGTCCCGTTTCAATACATGTGATATCTCCCGATTTGGTCGATAGCTCCCGAAATTAGACCTCTACTCACGATCTCCCGGTCGGGAGACGAAATCTCCCGATATTTCATTAAACCAGGTTCATTTTTTTTCAATATGAACTTTTATATCATTTACCTCTTTTGCCGATTCTAAAAATCTTAAAATTGGCTTCAGCGTTCGCTGGCTAATCCATACACACGCTTATCACCAATCGCTAGTGATGCGTGTAAACACGTTACGCAATCGTCGACTAAGCTATTACATGGCATGTATATGGCAGGCTGCCAAACAATGTTTGACCACACGCACCGAGATGGGTTTGACATATTGCTTTTAATGTGTTGTAGATCTGTGTAATTGGTTATCAAAAAAAGTGATTGACAGGTTCGCCCCGAATCAGAGACAGAACAACGACAATTTTTAGAAGCGGTGATGCAAAGGATTAAAGATCTATGTAGCCGATACGGGTCGGATTAAAATCAGATAATTCTCCGTAAGTTCTGGACAAGCACACATTTTATATGAAAGCTGATGAGAATTAACATTTATGAATTGATTTCCACCACAAAATACTTTGAATATTCACGTAACAGAAAAATACTTCGAAAATTATACCGTTACAAAATGACGGGGCGCCTTAATATTTGCTACGGGAATCACGTATATTTTGTTAGTCTAAAAAGTATTCCCCAACGTCGTTTTCTAACAATCAATTAAAATTATTATTATTGTTACATATGATTTTTGCACATGTTTAATTATTAAGTTAGATTTTACAACCAATTGCGCTCGTAAAATTGATTTGCAATCAGTTTTCGCGGTAGAAAATTTAGACGCGTCATTGCGTTGTTAAAAAATCGCGGATCAAAAACACGCCCACTCTATGGCGCTAGTAAATGTCGTCTGCAGACTTTGTCATCTGCAACAATTCTCCGAGTTAATCTTTGTTCATTTTCTTTCAGAAAATATCAGTGTCAAACAGTTTGTATCTAGATAAGATGGTGCGGCGTCTCATCTGGATCCATACTGTTTGTGGTGTTGTACGTTTTGTGAATATGTACAACTGTATTACATGTATATATGAGTAATAAAATATGTCTAAACTATGCTGTTTGCAAACTTTAAATAATAACACTTTGTTAAGTTGCTAACTCTTTCTAGATCTACTCCATAGATAGAAATCTAGACAATTTGAACTACTTCATTCATTCTTTCAAGAAAATAAGATATATATCTAGTTTCAGTTTATCTTTAATAGTCTATGAATAATGAATAATATAAGAACCATACGAAATAGCTCTTATATCCTAGCAGATGGTAGATCTAGCTTAAAGCAGGGTTAAACTTTTACTGAAGCAGAATGCTCCTGAAGAGTATTCTGCTTTACTTTCAGCCTAGATGCTAGAATAATAGGCCCATGTCAGTATTATAAAAAATATATCTCTGGGTGAAAATTGTCTCTGTCTTAGTGGTCTATAGACTTATCTGTTCACTGATTTAAAAGAATTAAGCAATTAGTAGATCTAATTAACTTATGAAAATAAATAAATGTGTTGGATTTTCATCGCCTTCACCTAGTTTTGTCGCGAAAAAAGTGTCGCGAAAAAAGCTCCCTATTTGGCACCCCAATCTCCCTATTAAAAATTCCAAATCTCCCTATTTGGGTCCAAGAAAATATCACATGTCTGCCCGTTTCAAAAACTTGAATTTAATCCATAATTTTCGTCCTATATATATATATATATAAATGATGTATTATAGGCTTTAAAAACACAATTTTATTTCTTCAAACAATGCGCGACGCGTTTCACTATAATTCATCAGGCGCTATACAATTGTTTATGACGTCATGACGTTGTTGTCATGATATCGACGTCGTCACTTCCTGTTGACGTACATCTAAGATAAAACACAGTTATTTATCTTAGATGTACGTCAACAGGAAGTGACGACGTCGATATCATGACAACAACGTCATGACGTCATAAACAATTGTATAGCGCCTGATGAATTATAGTGAAACGCGTCGCGCATTGTTTGAAGAAATAAAATTGTGTTTTTAAAGCCTATAATACATCATTTATTTTTTTAATTCATATATATATATATATATATATATATATATTTAAAAGAAAGAAACTCAGAACGAGTAAATTAAGTAAAAAAAGTGTGCGGAAAAATATCCCACACCACGGGAAAAAATAAAGCGTTTATAATTTATAATGACAAACCTATGGTTTATATGTTTTATTTTACCTCAAGTTTTCCCCTTCTTCAAAATGAATACAGATAGCATGGTTACCAGAAGACAGAAGGAAAAAATGTTCATTCAAATGTTAAAACCAAGACTAAATTGACTGTTTTGACGTCACCTAAGTGGCGTCCCCTGTTAATACGAAGTGACGTCACGTCATTACGTCGTTGTTGCTATGTAACGTTATTATCATTATTCCTCCTGAAGATCGATTGTGAAACCGGTTGAGGTAAAATAAAACATATAAACCATAGGTTTGTCATTATAAATTATAAACGCTATATATATATATATATATTAAAAAAAGGTCTTGATATAAAGCCGTGACACTTATCTTTCGGTTGTAAAAATACCAGGGGTTTTCTTGAAGCGAAAAAAGTAATGATGACCTACAAAGGTAATAGACGTTTATTTAAGAATAAAATCATCAAGAAATTGTGGTTAAATAATGAACTAGGGCTATTCATCTGTAAACTACATGTCTACCATATTACACATCACAAAGGAATGTGACACATTACGTAACCCTACACAATTAGCAGGCCATTTATAAGCGTCATAAAACTCTCCCAGCATGAAGTCCATGCTTCTTGAACATGCCGATTATCTATGAAGTGCATGTTAGGGAACTGGACACCAGGGGGTTTCCTCTTTAATAAAAAAGATCAATGCTACCCGTGCGTGTAACTTGAACATGTGTTTTTGACTTCTGTAACCGCATGATTTTTATATATTATACAAATCACAAAAAATAAAGATAATAGAATTGAATTTAAAAAAAAAACAAAAAAAAAACCCAACATCAATGCACCTGGTTTGGTTGATGACTGGATTAACCCTCTCATTACTGAATACCGGTAACATGATGACTATTGCAATTGCAAACAGTTGTAATCCAGACCAGGCTGCAAAAATGTCGGATTCATAGAGTATGTCTCTTGAAATATAGTTTACCCCTTTTTCAAATTAAGCTCTTTATGACACATTTTACCTTTTCTCCGCACGAGGATCATCAGAGAGAGAGACAGACAGACAGACATTCATACAGAAAGATGGAGACAGAAAAGAAGAAGCGAGAGACTGACAGACAGAGATAAGAGAAAAACAGACAGACAGAGAGACAGACAAGAGACAAGCTTCGTAGGTAAACGAAAAAATACGTTTTTCTCTCATTTTCAAAACCTCACTTTACTAACAATTTATAAGCTATCGCCTCAAATTTTGTACTACGCGTAAGATCATTGTCTAATAAAACATCTGTAGTAAAATTTATAACGAAAAGATGACATTTCTATTAACACCAAACTTCGTAGGTAAACGAAAAAATACGTTTTTCTCTCATTTTCAAAACCTCACTATACTAACAATTTATAAGCTATCGCCTCAAATTTTGTACTACGCGTAAGATCATTGTCTAATAAAACATCTGTAGTAAAATTTATAATGAAAAGATGACATTAAAAGCATTTCTATTAAACACCAAACTTCGTAGGTAAACGAAAAAATACGTTTTTCTCTCATTTTCAAAACCTCACTAAACTAACAATTTATAAGCTATCGCCTCAAATTTTGTACTACGCGTAAGATTATTGTCTAATAAAACATCTGTAGTAAAATTTATAACGAAAAGATGACATTAAAAGCATTTCTATTAACACCTAACTTTCGGAAAAACGTTGTTTTCTAGTCGCCAGCGAGCGCCGCTGATTGACCGATTTTAGACGACACGATAAATCGCGAGCCGGCCGGATACTTCTCCAGGGTATAATTCCTCCATGATTATATGCCTTGAATACAAACCAGAAACAACTAAATAGTTGTTTAAATCATTTTACTTCCAAAATTTATTAGTTATTTGAAGCAGAACGAGAAGTTTTGTATGCCACAAAGAATAACGCGGCACTCGTACATGTACGTAAATGACGTCACGTCAAATCGAAAGCGAGGTCAGAGTAAAATACAAAGTGGCTGATACAAGGTGGCTGATACAGACTCTTGTATTTTACTCTGCAAATACACGCGGAAACGCTCGATATCACTCGAAGGCATATAATAAGGGTGTTTATCGGCTCGACCGTCGTGCGGATTAGAAAGCTTATTTGCACGACGGTGGTTCTTTATATACAAGTCGTGCGGATTAGAAAGCTTATTCGAAAGACTGTTATTCCTATACTATATTGTCCTTAGCTTTACGAAGTTCATGCTATAAGTTTTGACAGACAGACACTCCTGAGCTTAACACATGCAACCCTATCGACGACTTTACGCGTTATTTAAAATAGTGTAGGCCTACATGTGAACAGTACAATAGGCTAGTCCTACATATATCAGTCCCGGATTTACCGGGGGGCACAGGGGGCACGTGCCCCCCCCCCCCCCCCCCAGCTGGGCCGCTTTTTTTTTTTTTTTTACTTCCTTTTATATTTGTTTTTACTTCTGATTTATCTAGCTGTTGGCGTGTGCCCCTTATTTAGCCCCTTCGAATCACACGTCTGGAAACCACAGGGGTTCATTATTCAGTGTGCCACTCAGGCGGCACACGTTTGGTAGTGTGTCAAATACATTTAATCATTGCTGATAAGCGCTTGAGAGTCACAGCTATATCTACCTAGCAAGCGTTTTGGCGAATGGGGCCCTACCGCATTACAGAGTTATCCCAATTTTCATCACGAGTTAACTCGCCTGATAAGGAAAAGGTTGTTTCCGGTATTGAGACGGTGTCGATAACGGTCATAAACGATTCGGAAAAGAATAGATCGACTGTGGTTTATTAGTTTGATACCTATATCTATATGCAGTCAAGCTCCCGTTTATCCCTATGTATTTTAATGTATTAATTTTGTTTAATGTCAAATGCGACGGTTATTTATTTCATCGTTTTTAGCAAACCGAAAGTAGCACTGATCATACTTTTTCTATATAACAAAGAAGCTGACTTTTAACATACTTAACAGACACGGGTTTTCACCTGGGTAAAAGAACGTTAACATGGATTAAAAGTTGATCCTGATCAGATGGTTACTATATATAGGAACAGTCTCTATAATCAATGACTGTCCTCTCTGGTTCTTAAATGACATTATAGGTCTATAAATGCTGCCTATTACAGGTGAAAAAGGGGATATTTATTAAGACATTACCGGTATTAAACATAAACTTTGTATTATTCAGTTATTAATAATGACATGAATATCCATTAGGCAAAGGGTTAAACTGATCTTTTAAAATATGTTGAATGGTAAACAGTTTCTTCAAAAATGTATATTTTGTTTGTTCATTATATACCATCAGATTTTAGTTGACAGAAATTTCATAGAAATAGTTCAGCCTGTCATGCTCATAGCGCACATGGATTTCACTTCTCAAGGCTTCTGCCCAGGGGCCATAAAGCGCAAAGCATCATCACAACTAACAACAGGAAGTAACCAATTAGCTAGAAATCGAATTGTATACTGACCCCCACTGGGGTGCAGCTGCTGTCCCATACATGTAAGAGTCATCTCTGCTATGACAAGCCATAAAACGGAAGCTTAAGTCTTGGGTACACAGGCTGGAATCAAAACACACCAAACTATTTTTTTTTTATATAGAGGATCCACATTGTTATTCATGTGGGGAATAAATTTTAATCTCCTATACCATGCACTCCTTCATGTGCAAAAGCTTAACCCATTACCCCCATCATTATGCCTTTTACTCCTTTAATGAATTCCACCTTCATAAGCAACTAAATCCTCTTCATGCACTAAGCAGTCATAATTATGAAACATAGGTGATATTTTATGTCGTAGTGGGTGGTGCCTTAAAGCAGGATTAAAGTAAAGCAGGGTGCACCTTAAGGCGCATTATGTTTTACTTTCAACCTGCTTTAAGAGGTGACCTATATTCAATACTTAACACGGGCTGTGGGGTAATTGGTTTAGGTAATGGCCCTAATGGGTAAACCCATTACCCGATCGCCTGTTCCTACCTGGAAAGACAGGTGTCCATTAAAGGTAGATTGAAAAGTACATGCTACTTTACTTTCAGCTTGCTTTAAGCTACCATCTGCTAGGATATTCAATGTTTTAAATGTTGCACATTCATGCTAATAAAAACTTTGAATTAGAACTCTTTCCTTCAATGGAGGCATAAACCAAAGGCGTATTTAAAGGGTTAATAGGAAATACATACCGTTTTAACAACATAAATACTTTAGAACCCCTCTCCTATCATTAATTGTGTACTCTATTGAAAACTCAATGTTGAAAGTAAAGCATGTATTCCATCGTTTTAGTAGATTAAAACTTTATTTCTGTTGATCTTTTACCAGTTCACTAATTATAATAGGCTTAAAACACTATCATTTATAAAAAGTTTGGAACCAGATAAGATGCAGCCATGGAGAAAAATTTGTCCTTTCTCCATGACAATATACAATCTTTTTTACGTTTCCAGTGTCACTATTATGACCTTTACATACAATAACTATATGATATATTTGATTGTAGGAAAAAATGCCAGAGGAAAAAATGCCATAGGTAAATATGCCATAGGAAAAAGGGATCCGGACAATTCCCCACCAGGACAATTCCCCACTAGGACAATTGCCCACAGGACAATTACCCACAGGACAATTACCCACTAGGACAATTACCCACTTTTTGGCAGGGCGGACAATTCCCCACTGTTAAAATTAAATTGTTTTTTGAAATCTTAAAAAGGAAAAAAGCACTGAGGATACAAATTCAAACTAATATTAATAGTTTGTAACCTTTAAATTAACAATTGATGCATAAAAATGGTTGTTAGGCCATGGTTGAAATTAGGTGGATTTATGACAGAATTTGTATTTCCTATCCTAGGACAATTCCCCACTGTTAAAATTAAATTGCTATTAGATCAAGTTTTTCAAATATTAAAGAGGGAAAAAACAATGAGAATACAAATTCAAACTAATATCAATAGTTTGCAACCTTTAAAATAAACATTGGTGCATAAAAATGGTTGTTAGGGCATTGTTGAAATTGGGTTAACATTATTTATGACTGAAACTGTCAATTTTATCCCACATTTTAAAATTGATATAGTTAGTAAAACAGTTTTAAGACATTGTTTTAAATGATGAAATAATGTCATCCCCCATGTGCCCAAGTGAGTTTGTTCTGGATCCACAATGTGCATTTAAAAATCAACTGTATTGAAGCTGTACTATCATATAAGCTATGATTTACCTTTGCAAATAGTGTAGATCCATATCAAATATGTGTTTGATCAGGATCTACACTGTTTGAAAATGCCATCCCAATGTGCTCATTTGCATGATATAGATCTATCTGATAATGTAAGCTGTACTATCGTATGTGCTATGATTTATCTTTGCAAATAGTGTAGATCCATATCAAATACAATCAATATGTGTTTGATCAGGATCTACACTATTTGCAAATAGCATCCCCATGTGTTCATTTGCATGATATATATCAGTCTGATAATTATTTAATTGTTGCATCATGCATGTTGATAATGTATTAAAAGCATTATAAAATGTGTGTGTTTTTCTCTACTTTCTTCCTGTGATTAGCATTTGCAAACAGTCTGGATATAGGTCAGAAACCAAGTAAATGGGTGATTGATCTGGAACCAGGCTGTTTGGGAATGTTATTCGAAGTGAGTTAAGCTCCCTTAGTTAATCCATTTTCCCAATAAATAGTCCTTTTTATGCCTTTTATTTATTATTTTACTGAATAAAATAGTTCGACTTGATACAGTCATGGTTATGTATCATAAGAAATATTTCCTTGCTTTACCTAGCAGAGGGAAGCTTAAAGCAGGCCTTAAGACGCATTATGCTTAATTTCATTCAACCTGCTTTAAGTAGTAACTTCTCTTCAAAACAAGAAACAGGCTATGGGATAATGGGTTAATAGTAAAGAAACATCATTAACATAATCAACCTTTAAACAAGATCAAGCACCTACTGTTTATCATTGACTGATCTTGGTCAAAACTGTTTTGCAAAGGCAACTAAAATCCTGATGTGATATGAGTCTACACTGTAAGTTTATATTGGGCATGTTTAAATTGCAATAAGTGCTTAAATTCATTAATTAAATACATAATTATAATTAATGGTGGGGAATTGTCCTAGTGGGTAATCGTCCTAGTGGGGTATTGTCCTAGTGGGGAATTGTCCGGTGGGTAATTGTCCTAGTGGGGAATTGTCCTGGTGGGGAATTGTCCTACACTCTAGGAAAAAATGCCAGAGGTAAAAATGCCATTAGAAAACGGAAAATATGCCATAAGTAAAAATGCCAGAGGAAAAAATGCCATAGGTCCATATATTTTATTTTAATAATTATGTATTTTAATATGATTTATAAGGTTATAAGTACTTATCAAACAACATATTGAGGGTACTAATGAAGTGGTCTTGTAGATTTAACACAAAATGGGTAGATTTATATATTGAAAGTAATATTTATATTGAGAAGAGAGCGCACGCTAGTGCCTAGAATTTTTTTTATAATATATATATTTGGTTAAATTATAGTGTAGAGTATATAATATTTTAATATGAATTCATGCTAAACTATCAATGTCAGATCAGAACTATAAAACACGTTTTTTGATCATGTCACAAAGCCAGCCAGCAAGTTATGGTCAGATTATACCAGACTGCAGGTGTTAATCCCCACTAATTATGACACTTGACACATAACTCATTCAACCATGAAACTCGTAATGGACAGTTCAAATATATAATTAAGACTAGTCCATTTTTTGATAGTTTAGGGTTGATGTAAACAATATATTGCAAAATAACAAACTGTGCAGAACCTGACTGTTTTTCTGAAACAGTCTAAATACGGGATCCGGACAATTCCCCACCAGGACAATTCCCCACTAGGACAATTGCCCACCGGACAATTCCCCACAGGACAATTACCCACTAGGACAATTACCCACTTTTTGGCAGGGCGGACAATTCCCCACTGTCAAAATTAAATTGTTAATAAATCAATTTTTGGAAATATGAAAGAGGAAAAAAACTCTAAGGATACAAATTCAAACTAATATTAATAGTTTGTAACCTTTAAATTAACAATTGATGCACAAAAATGGTTGTTAGGCCATGGTTGAAATTAGGTGGATTTATGACAGAATTTGTAATTTTTATCCTAGGACAATTCCCCACTGTTAAAATTAAATTGATATTAGAACAATTTTTTGAAATATTAAAGAGGAAAATAACACTGAGAATACAAATTCAAACTAATATCAATAGTGTGTAACCTTTAAAATAACCATGGATGCCTAAAAATGGTTGTTAGGGCATGGTTGAAATTGGGTTTATATTATGACTGAAACTTTTAAATTGAAATAGTTAGTATAGCACTTTTAAGACAATTTTCTAAAGGTAAAAACACATAAGTGAGAATATTAATTCATGGTTATACCAATATATTTTAAATTTTAATTCAAATATAAGTAGATAAAAGTGGTATTTTCAACTATTTTGGGCTATTTTAAAATATTGTTTAAAAAATAATTTTTTTTTTTTTTTATATCTGTCAGTTTTATCCCATGTTTTAAATTGAAATAATTACTTTTTATTTTTAGTATAGGAACAAATTTGAAAAGGAAAAAACACATTATAGAAAATATTAATTCATAGTTTTAGCAATATATTTAATATTTAATTCAACCATAATTAAATAAAGGTGGTATTTTGGGATATTTGTTAAGATATCTAAATACTGTGCTCTGGATCAGCCGTCACTGATGCTGAGGTAGGTTCATATTTTTCATTGTTTATTTAACCCATTACCCCATAACCTGTTTCTAGATTTGAAGATAGTTGACCCTTTCAAGCTGATTGAAAGTAAAGAGCAGACATCAACTATCTTTGTATTGCCTGCAAACAGTTTCGATTCAGATCTGATATTTGATATTTGATCTGGATCTAGTGTTTGAAATTGTTATGCATTTAAGACATTTAGTAAAAAGTAAAAAAATGTTTATATCTAGAGCAGACATCAACTTTCTTTCTATTTCAAACAGTTTAGATTCAGATCAGATATTTCATGTTTGGTCTGGATCTAGTATTGGAATTGTTATGCATAAGGCATTAGCATTTTAAGGACGGTTAGAAAAGATATGTCATTATAATTTATATGTAAAAAAAAGTTAAAATCAAGAGCAGACATCAACTATCTTTGTATTGCCTGCAAACAGTTTAGATTCAGATCAGATATTTGATGTTTGATCTGGATCTAGTGTTTGAAATTGTTATGCATAAGGCATTTAGCATTTTAAGAATGGTTAAAAAAAATATGTCATTATAATTAAAAGTTGTTTAAATCAAGAGCAGACATCAACTATCTTTGTACTTCCTGTTTAGATTCAGGTCAGATATTTGATGTTTGAATTGGATCTATAGTGTTTGAAAGTGTTATACATACGGCGTTTAGCAAAACTAGAAACAGGCTATGGGGTAATGGGTTAATAGTAAAGATACATCATTAACATAATCAACCTTTATCAAGATCAAGCACCTACTGTTCATCATTGACTGATCTTGGTCAAAACTGTTTGGAAATGCAACTAAAATCCTGATGTGATTGGAGTCGACACTGTAAGTTTAATATTGGGCATGTTTAAATTGCAATAAGTGCTTAAATTCATTAATTAAATACATAATTATAATTAATAATGGGGTATTGTCCTAGTGGGTAATTGTCCTGGTGGGTAATTGTCCTAGTGGGGAATTGTCCGGTGGGCAATTGTCCTAGTGGGGAATTGTCCTGGTGGGGAATTGTCCTACACTCCTAAATACAGGTCAGATGCCAATTTATTTGTTTGTTTTTTTATCTGAATCTACACTGTTTTTAAATGTTTTTCCAGTTGTATAGCAAAGCAATGGTAGATAGGAAAGACATCTCCATGTAGAATAGAGTGTGATCTGGATCCATACTGTTTGCAAATAGAACTCTCATGTATCATCATTGTATGTTTCTCACAGACTCCCTTTCTTTTTGTCTCTCCCAAGGATCTGATCTGAATCCAAACTGTTTGCTAAAACAACTCTAATGTATGTTTCTCTCAAGACTCCCTCTCTTTCTTTCTGAATCTCTCTATGATCTGATCTGAATCCAAACTGTTTGAAAATAAAACTCCTGCTCTCAGTCCATGATGGCACATTCAATTTTATTCTAAATAGCTAACTGATTTTTGAAATGATAAAAACACACGTATTCGTGCCAAACAGTTTGGATCCTGATCCGACACTGACAGTCTACTATGAGCAAGTCTTTTTCAAATGGATGATGCATACACTTAATACCAATTAGTTCCATTTTTATGTTCTTTTATCAAACTTTTTTTTAAAGTTTCACTCAATTATCAAAATAAAATATCAATATGTTGCTTCAGAAGTTCTTATAACTTGATAAAAAATATTAAAATACAATAAATTTCATATTTTATTTATAAACCTATGGCATTTTTTCCTCTGGCATTTTTACCTATGGCATATTTTCCGTTTTCTTATGGCATTTTTACCTCTGGCATTTTTTCCTATGGCATTTTTTCCTATGGCATTTTTTCCTCTGGCATTTTTTCCACACACCGTGAACACTTAAAGTAGACTTAAGTAAAGCAGATTGTGCCTTAAGGCACATTCTACTTTACCTTCAGCCTGCTTTAAGATTTTATCTGCTAGGATATAGAAAATACATCTTGTGATACATATTTATTGCTGTATAAATGGAAACTATTTTCTTTAGAGGAGGAATAAATTAAAGGCATAAAAAGAAGTCCTTATGGGGGAATGGGTTAAATTTAAAACACTGCCCACTATGAGCATTTATCATTTGAAGTCAGAACTATCACACTGATTGATAAAATAAGAAAAGTTTCCACCCAACAAATAGTGCAGACTTGTAGCGACAGACGATGCAGATCCTTTTAGCGATGAAAAATAAGGTAAACATTCAGTTACACTAATTATATGCATGTGACAGATGAGATTTATATGACCAAATGTTTGGGCAAAGCTCCAAAACAACCATCACATCAGGGCAGGGCTGCAATTTCTCCGGATTTTTCCTAAATCTTCGGATTTTTTTCTAGTACATGGTAGCTTAAAGTAGGCTGAAAGTAAAGCAGAATGCGCCTTACGGCGCATTCTGCTTAACTTCAAGCCTGCTTTAAGCAGCCACGTGTCAACAAAACTAGACACAGGCGATGGGGTAAAGGTACGATTCGTAAAATAGCACTTAAAAAATGCAATTTTGGAAATCTTAGGATTTTTATGTCAACTTATGGCAGCCCTGTCAGGGTATACAAATATATATTAAAGTAAAACCTCTCTATTACTACCCCTAAAAGGAAGGCTAATTGATTGTGTAAAATACAGGTGACAGCTTAAAGCAATGTGACAGTAAAACGGAAAGTTCCTAAAGGAGCTTTCTGTTTTACTGTTACCTTGTTTTAAGCAATCACCTGTCGTAAATACCTTATATTTATCTCAATTTAGTGGTCGTAATAGAGAGGTTTTACTGTACATGTATATACGTATTGGATGGTAAACAACTGACTCACTTGCTGCTACAAATTGATGATGTGCAATAAATGGTTGACATGTTATTGGCCAAGTTTTAAATGACCTTCTTGACATCTTAACTAACCATTTCCCCCATAACGTGTTTGCAGTATTTAAGACTTTGGTTGCTCTAGTGAAGGCTAAAAGATAAAGCAGAAAGCTCCTTAAAGAGAATTCTGTTTTATTTCTAGCCGTCTGTAAGCAAGCAAGCGCCTATAAGAATTTGTCAAGACACACAGTAGAAACATTAAATGTATGATTATGAAAGTAAAGTAAATGCACATCCATGTGGAAAGTGTTCATTCTATTAATGCTAAATAAATGTTTTCTACTATAGAAAAAAGAATATATGTGCAGTAGATGTTTTTTACCAGGGCACAGAGTGCTCGAGATGAGCTTTTGTGATTCCACTCTCTCAGTGTGTATGTCAACAACTGCCAAACGATTTCTTCTCTGAAACCAATAGCCCCAGTTTAACCAAACTTTGCTCAGACACAAATGTGCATAATGTTGGGTTGCGCTTCAATAGATGTTCAAAGAAAGTGGTGGGATAAATGGTCTTGTTTTCATGGCAACTGAGCACACTATCCAGGAAACCCCATCTCAATACTGGTCCAATCCAAATTTGGCTTTCGCCAAAATGTTTACCAAGGGATAGACTTTAATTATCCCTTTCCCCCATAAAAGCGACTTTTAGCGCATTCATTATATTCTTGCCCTGAAAAAAATAGTTCCAATTTATACAATCATAAATATGTATAATACAAAATAGTTTTTATACTCTAGCAGATGATAGCTTAAAGCAGGCTGAAAGTAAAGCAGAATGCGCTTAAAGCGCAATATGCTTTACTTTCAACCTGCTTTAAGTGGACACCTATATTCAATACTAGAGATATGCTATGTGGGAAAGGGTTAAAAGAACCGTTAAAACATGGCAACAAGAAAGCGTGGTCATTTTCCGTGTGTTTTGTAATATCGAATTAACCCATTACTACATAAATACATGAACGCCTTTTTACGCCTCTTATTTATTCCTTCACTGAAGAAAAGAATTCAAATTTATATACATGTAGTCATTAAAAATGTATCATAAGAAATATTTTCTATATTCTAGTACATGGTAACCTAAAGCAGGTTGAAAGTAAAGCAGAATGTGCCTTAAGGCACATTCTGCTTTACTTTCAACCTGCTTTAAGCGGTCACATATCTTCAAAACTAACAACGGGCTATGGGGTAATGGTTAAACGTTAAGAACCTTCTAGATGTCGTATATTTGGCTACATCTTTATAAGATGTCAACTTGAAAAGGTTCAAGGACTTCTTTCATTTATCTCTTGGTCTTTAGTGTCACGGCTTCGCGTCTTTTACAAACAGTTAACATAATGCGTACAGTGGGTAATCTGTTATTCTTTCCCGTTTAAACGCAAACGCAAATCACTAAAACGTAGAAAAGAACAACGTTTGGACAATTCTGATAATTCTTGTTTATATTGGTGGCAAACAGTTTGGAGCCTGATCAGACGCCGGGTTACCCGGCGTCTGATCTGGCTCCAAACTGTTTGCACTGCAAATAATAGTTTTAGCGTAAACGCGTTTATTGGGAAAGAATAACAGATTCTCCACTGTACAATATTATCAGGGCTACCTACCATTTCTCCGGATATTTTCGGAATCTTCGGATTTTTATCCCAGCAGATGGTAGCTTAAAGTAGACTGAAAGTAAAGCAGAATGCGCATTAAGGCGCAAATTTCTTTACTTTTGACCTGTTTTAAGTAATCGCGCTTGAAAAATCAGATTTTTTTTTAAATCTTATGATTTTTCAAGATCAACTTATGGCAGCCCACCAATTGTCATATGCAAACCTTGAGTGTAGACCCAGATCGGACAACTCCTACAGGATCCCTATGATCCGGATATGCACATTTTGTCACTTAGCAATTTATTGCAGAGAATATCCCTAAATACAGTGGAGAATCTGTTATTCTTTCCCGTTTAAACTCAAACGTACGCAAACGCAAAACACTAAAACGTAGAAAAGAACAACATTTGGACAATTCTGATAATTCTTGTTTATCTTGGTGGCAAACAGTTTGGAGCCTGATCAGACGCCGGGTTACCCGGCGTCTGATCTGGCTCCAAACTGTTTGCACTGCAAATAATAGTTTTAGCGTAAACGCGTTTATTGGGAAAGAATAACAGATTCTCCACTGTAGTTATTAATGGACTAAACTTACTTTGAAACTGGAATTGTCCATAACAAGCTCCAGGGGTGAATTGGTTTATGGATTGGGAGCACTCAGAACAATAGGCTAGCACTGGGCAATTTCTACAGTTTGCAGAGATTCCCGACTATAGGTGATTCCTTCTCAAAGATAATACTATACCATAAAAAGCCTAAACCAGGACTGCCATTTCTCCGGATTTTTCCTAAATCTTCGGATTTATTTTCCAGTACATGGTAGCATTCTGCTTTACTTTCAACCTGCTTTAAGCATTACGTGTCAAAAAAACTAAAACCAGAATATGAGTAAATGGTATAATTCGGAAGATCGCGCTTGAAAAATTGAACAGTTTGAAATCTTAGGATTTTTTTTATCAATTTATGGCAGCCCTGCTAAACAATTGGGACAATCTGTATAACTGCTCTAATTATCCTAGACAATGAAGTACGTGTAACTGCCTTTATCTCGGGACACAATGTCGAACAGGTGCAAACTGAATAGCAAACAGTGTAGACCCTGGCCAGACTGCTCCCGAGGGAGCAGTCTAATCAGGGTCTACACTGTTTTCCCAGACATGTCTGTGCCAAATATAGTCATTACGGTATATGTCCGCACCAACGACAAGGAACTGATGACTGCTCTCGCAGGTATACTCAGGGCTCCTGATAAGGAGGGTATTTCGAAAACTAAAATATTTATTTCTATTTTAATCCCTATGGTGTCACTACTCATTAGAATCGTCTCAAAGAGACGATTCTAATGAGTAGTAACACTGTAGGATTTTGTGCTAAAATGAGTGACAATATGTTGGATTTGTTCAGTTTACTCCCCCTTATCTGGAGCCCTGTATACTACATGTATAATGAAATCAGAGAAAATCAATTACATTATATAATTATTTATTAAATTTCTGGTACAGAAGTAAAAATAGAATTATTATATAGATTGCTGACAATGCCGCCAGTCGCACACTGTTTAGACTTAACACATTCAACCTTAGCGACGAGCACAACCTGTACCTGGCAATCATTTATGACATCTGCTTTTAAAAGCATGAAAATGCATCAACATTATATCAGACTTCCAAGTTTAAAGCATCAGTCTAGTGAACTGACGAATAAATACTGGATTTCTACTGTAGAGTATACCCTGTTTAAAACAGTTGTTATTTGAAATCAGTTTTTGCTGAATTATCGTCTGCAAAAAAATCTAAATTTTTATGCAATGTTTACTTGAAATTTAATTACGACCGTCGAACAGTTTGGATCCTGATCAGACGCCGAGTTACTCGGTGTCTGCTCATGATCGAAACTGGAGGCGAATATTGGCAAGCTATGGCTTAAAACATCAAAAATCAAACTTGCACGTTAATTTGCTCATCGATGAAAATTGTATTAAAGGGACTCGCAACCGGATGGTGTTCTTGTCAAAATAAAATAAAATACTCAAATAAAAGCAAATTTGTGGCATTATTTGGCTTTTGACATTAAAAAAATATGACCAGTCCAAAAAACGTCTCAAGAATCGTCACCGAATCTTAGTTTTTTAGATATTTTCCATCGTTTTTCCATAGCGTTAGCTAACGGTATAGTTGTTGTTGTTGCTTCTCTACACGGGGTCAGACATAAACCCGAGCCGAATAATGTTCTATTAATAGCTATCATTGAAGTACGTTAATTCGCTAACATATATAGAGAGAGCGTCCGTAGCCGAGGGCGTAAAGGCGATGCCTCATTTTTCATTTTTGTCTCCGCATGGATGGTCACGGGTTCGAATCCCTCGTATTTACAAATTACTATTTTTAATGCTTGATCCGGTTGCGAGCCTCTTTAAAGCATTTCAAAAATGCATGGCATAAGGCTCCGTTAAAGAACTTTATGCTTTATCTTGTATAAAAAGACCACACACGATTAAGTTTTATTGTAAGTGTTATCTATATATTATTATAGAAATCATTTACAGATTTGCTCAACCTGGGTTCTGCATGAACAGAACATTCTTCATATTTTGCTACCTGTTTTTCTTCAAAGAGGTTTGAAATATCAACCAACAACGAATCACTGGTGCAACTTTCCGTTTCACACAATGTTTCGTTTGATTCACCGAACAGTTCATCAATATTAAACGATTCTTCTTCGTCAAACACATCGATAAAGTCTCTATCTAGCGATGAGCGACTTTTAAAGGACACGCGTCCGTCAGAAATATTTAAAAACTCAAGGTCAGTATCGTCACTTAGAATTTTAGTCCTGATTTCTTCCTCTAAACAAGGTGTTAGTATTCTACATGTGACATGGCCATCTAGCACATTTAGGTATACAAACGAGCTTGCAACCTCTTGGTCAGATTGTTCTTCACTGGACTCGGTCGGAACTGCTGCCCCATGACCAATGTTCACGTGTTTATTATCGAAATCATTAAGATCGTTAGTGGATGAATCATTCTCCAAATTGCTATTTGCACCTTCGAAAAGTTTAGTAATATCACTTGCACTGAGGAATACTTCATCTTCATAAGTATCGAGCCTGTTTGTGAGCTCAGGTTTAATATTGTCCTTTGTTGTTGCAAAAAGTTCATTTTCAAAAGATTTAAATATTATTTCTTCTGTTACTGGTGGTATATCAACACTATTGGCTTCAGCATATTTACTAACGGCCTTGTTTGGATGGCCGTCCAGGGGCCTACACTGTTGTTGAGGTATATCCTCTCTCACAATCAAAGTTTCATTGTCGTTTTCTTGGAGTTGATCTTGAAGCAAATACCTTGTATCAGACTCGAAATATTGTTTTTCGTCCTGGTTCAGAAGAACTTGTTTGTTTAAAAC
Source organism: Gari tellinella (assembly GCA_922989275.2). Classification (NCBI taxonomy): domain Eukaryota; kingdom Metazoa; phylum Mollusca; class Bivalvia; order Cardiida; family Psammobiidae; genus Gari; species Gari tellinella. The sequence continues at coordinate 59,208,996 of OV277859.1, forward strand.
AGATTCATTTTCCTTGTTTGATTCTTCGTCATGAACTGTAGGAACTATGCCAGCAGTGAACATATCACTATCGATACTACCTGTAGTGTCCGTAGAAGTCTCTCTCAAACCTGTGTCTAGTTTGAGATTGTCATTGTTAAAACTAAAATAATCATCCTCAGTGCATTGTTCGAAACATGGGAGGTCGGTTTTTCTGGTATTGTCTTGTGAAGATGAAGTGTTCACACTGTCTGCCACGGTCTCCTTTGAGCCTTTTTCGCACACATCGTCTTTATAATCATGTCCGTTTTGATGGTGATTCTTGTAGTACAGTACATCAGTGTTGTTTATAGTATGAATGTCGTCTTCGATGTGATTGAAACATTCGTCATGAGTAGTAGGTATGACTTTATCATTCAGCCACAGGCTTTTTAAGGGCTCCTCACTGTGTAATCTGCGTCTCGGTGTAATCTTCTGCCCAATTCCACCACCACCACCAAACAACCGCCCAACTAAGTTTATATCCAGTAAAAAAGACCCGTCCCTCCATTTTTGCAACCCTGTGCCTAAATACTGGCCAACGGTAGCGATATTGTCATAGCTAAAAGACGACAGCCTAAGTTTGGCGCTGAAATCTTTAAACATGGTGGCGCTACTGGTGGTGGTGCTGATCTCCTGCTTGTTTTCCATGGTCCCCGGTTTCATGCATCAAATGGACTTTTTGAAACTGACATGTTCCTTATTGACAGCGTAGTCATTGGTAACCACAACATTGCTGGTGTCTAGGTGGCTCATATAAAAGTGGTAGATCTAGATACCTGCCCTAAGCACCATCTGTATCCCCAACATTACGCCATTTTTACTTAACAGTCCATTTTGGGGGGATATTCTGTAATAGATGAAATAGACTAATTCATCAAAAGTAAAAAATCTCTCTACAACGAGCACTAAATTGTGTTAATTAGTTTGTGCTTACGACAGGTTACTGCTTAAAGAAATGTCACAGTAAAACAGAAAGTTCTCGTCGTTAACAAAGTATCTATGAATAATACGCTTGTCCTATGTAGTGTAGACCAAGATTAGATGGTTCCTTAAGGTGTCCTCTGGTAAGCCTGGTATGCACTGTTGTCATATTGCAATATATTAACACAAATAACCCTAAACAGTATACATTGACTAGACCTAATGTGAAACTGGAATTACCAAACTAAAACTCCAGGGGTGATATGAATACATAATATAATGACAAATGGTATCTTAATGCAGAACGCTACTATAAATGAGCGTTCTATGTTAGCTTTGGTCCTGCATTAAGCAGTCACCTGCATTTAAACATCACTCATCCTTAGCATCTGTCTCATCAAGATCCAAACTGTTTGACACTCTGATCTTGTTTTGAAAAGTTTTACCTTTTTAACACGTTGAACCCTAGCGACGAGTATACTCGTAATGAACAAATCATTTACCTATCAAGAGTACACTTGTCATATGCAAACAGTGTAGACCCTGATCAGAGGACTCCTTAATGAGCCCTCTGATCAGGGCCTACACTGTTTGTCATTTTGTAAAATATTGTTAACAGCCACCCTTATTATTAAAAACTGGACTGAATTTAATTGTCAGGGACGAATGAGTTAACTCTTTCTTTCCTGAAACTTTAAATGGACAATTCCAGTTTCCATTTTAGTCTAGTCCATTTCTGACTTTTAAGGGTTGTTTTTGTCAATGTTTGGCATTATGACAAACAGTGAAGACCCTGATCAGAGGGCTCCGAAACCTCTGATCTAGGTATTCACTATTTGCACAGGACAAGTGTTCTATTCACATGTACACTGTTTGAAAAGGACGTCTATATGCGGGACTAGGGTTCAAAGGGTTAAAACAGGAGAAGACGAACGGTTGGTCACTCAAGAGAGATGCTACTGTAAGTAATGTTATACAGAGTTCCCTCCCTTCAACGGCCCTCTCAGCAACGACTCCCTCCTTACAACGACCCTTGTCGCAGTTCCCGAAGCAGGACCATTATGTCTAACGCTTTAACTGCTGCAATATCGTCTGCTTAAGATTGTCGTCTACTGTTTTTCTCAAAGAAACATAATGAATATTTTCATAGAAACAACTTCCTGACGAGTGACAAACAGCTTGAATCCAGATCAGACGCCGCGTTACGCGGCGTCTGATCTGGATCCAAGCTGTTTGCAAATGTAAGCCGCTTTCCCTCTCTATAACGACTCCCTCCGAACAACGCACAATAATTGTTGTCTCCCATTGTGTGTCGTTGTAGAGAGGGAGCGCTGTATGTTACACGTACAGCATGTACACATTGTCGAACGGCCATTCATATGTGGTGATATTGACAGATTTCTACATACGGAAAAAATCAGTTTTACGCATTTAATTTACGGTATTCATCCGCTGAAGAAATTAGTTCGACTTTACCGTGGCAGTCATGAATATGCATCATATATGTGTTCTATATTATAGCAGATGGTAGTCTAAAGCAGGCTGAAAGTATGGTAGAATGCGCCTTTACTGCAAATAAAGTTTCTGCTTTACTTTCACTCGCTTTAACAGTCACCTGTCTTTAACATCGAAATCAAACGTTCTACTTTGGAGTGGTGAATACCAGTACTGAACTTATTGTGCGAGTGTATACAGTAAAACCCCTCTAAACCGGAACCTCTAAATACCGTTATTCTCTCTAAACCGGACAAAAACGTTGGTCCCATTTCCAACCCTTCTTAATTTTAACCCATTACACCATAAACATGCCTTTTTACGCATTTGGTTCATTTCTTAACTGAAGAAAATACATTCATGAATATGTATCAGAAATAGTTTCTATATTCTAGCAGATGATAGCTTAAAGCAGGTTGAAAATAAAGCAGAATGCGCCTTAAGGCGCATTTTGCTTTACTTTCAACCTGCTTTAAGTTATCAGCTATCTTCCATGTTAGACCCAAGCTATGGGTTAAATCCCTTCTAAACCGGAAACCTCTGTAAACCGGAAATTCATGTTGTCCCCATACATGTCCGATTTAGATGGGTTTCACTGTATTTCTAAAAATTGTATACAGTCGAACCTTGATAACTTACACTCGCTTAGGTTCCTCGGGTGAATTTGATAATTTGAGCCCTCATATCGAACATACCCGTATACCAAAATTTTGAGATACGGATAAATTCGACTTCAATTGGCCCAAGTTCGTGTTCAATGTACCGGAGTTCGACTGTGATGTACTGATGATGTTGAAATTGTTTTAAATCAAGCTTGATTTGAACGATCATATTTTCAGATTTAAAGCAATTCTCTATTAATGAAGTTTTTAACGGGGGTTCTACATGTTAATGTTCTTTTGCCAAGAATAGGATGAAAAAGACAAAATCTACATCCGTTCAAATTGTAACCGGCTTAGCGAATCAATATCAATTTCATGAAATAAATTAATTGATAAACTGCTAATTAGAAGTGACAATTTAGAGAAGACGCTATTATTTCCCCTTTAACCCATTCCCCCATAAATACGCCTTTTTACGCCTTTAATTTATTCCACCACTGAAGAAAATAGTTCCCTTTTATACAGTCATGAATAAGTACCATAAGAAATATTTTCTATATCTTAGCAGATCATAGCTTAAAGCAGGCTGAAAGTAAAGCAGAATATGCCTTAAGGCACATTCTGCTTTACTTTCAACCCGCTTTAAGTGGTTACCAATCTTCAATATTAGAAACAGGCTATGGAGTAATGGGTTAAATGAAACGAAACGCAGTTAAATTTGTAATAAAATGTAGAAAAATACAGGGTTTAAAAAATAACGATAAGTTATAATCTGAGTGGCAAACAGTTTGGAGCCTGCACCCGGCGTCTGATCTGGATCCATACTGTTTGCAATGGACATAAATTTTAGTATAAACGCGTTTATTTGGAAAGAAAAACGTCTTCCACACTATAAATGCTCAGATTTAAGCGAAAATACTTTGAAAAATGTACTTACTGTAAGTTACTCCGAACTTCCAAAATAGTCCAACATAACTGTAAAAAAAATTCATATGCACGAGTGTCATTGCTCGGGGTAGTTGTCAGATGAGTTAATTACCTCCCATATATCACCATTATAACGTCAGAGGGCGCTGCATGACACCTGTAAAGGTGGGGGAGGATTCAGCACATGAGATGTACAGTGAAACCCCTCTATTATTACCACGCAATAACATACTCAGTTCTGGTTTTAAGCGCGAGTAACCGATGAAGGCATGGTGAAATCAAAGCAGAAAGTTCCTTCGGGAGCTTTCTACTTTGCTTTCATTCTGCTTTAAGTAGCAAGTTGCTATAAAAACAGAAAAGAGGCTTCTGTTGAGTGGTCGTAATAAGACGGGCTGTATGTACATATAAGGTTACCTTTTCAACATACATTTGTAGATACATAATATATAGATGTAATTTTAAGTTATGTTAATAGAAAATCACAGTTGTTCGCAAATTTTGATTTTTTATATAATTATATAACAAACAACAACAACCCTGGGTTAAAAAGCTCGTTTCCTAGTCAGGAAGGAGTTTTCTGCGTTTTGTGAGTATATCTGTTTGAAAACGTAATTTGTTTGAAAGTCAACATGTTAAAGGTTTTAACACTTTGGCTTCCTATAACGACTTGCATGTTTTTGCAAACGGTTTGGATCCAGATCAGACGCCGCGTTTCGTGGCGTCTGATCTGGATCCAAACAGTTTTGACATTCGCCTTTAGATTTCTTCGACTTAAAAAAATGCATAAATCTTAATTTGACAAATTTTGCAGACAACAATTTCAAAGCAGACGACATTGAGGCGGGATAAGGGGTTAAAGCTAAACGTTGACATGTACACTCAGTGACTGACGCTTTCATCAATGGTGGTGATGATGAGCTGCCGGGCAAAATAAGCAAACCGCCTTCATCGCGACAAGTGCAAAGTTTGTCAGGAATGCAGATCTAACCTTCTCTACATGCTACATGCGATTTTGTTGATAACCGTTGTAAACATTTTGGATCTAGATGAGACGTCGAGTAACTCGACGTCTCATCTAGATCCAAAATGTTTTACACACTATTACTATTTTCACTTTTCACACAGAAAGTGCAGATAGATCGTCCGTGAAGATTGTTGCAGAAGACACATTTTTCAGACGGCAATTTCATGGCGTTCTTAACGTTAACGTAGTTGTACATATGTACGATAATGCCACAAATTTTGTTGCATCTGATTTTCAATCTCTTTTAAAATATATGAAATAGAGATCGAGCGCATTAAAACAGACAGCAATTTCTATGATTTAACCTGGCAGTAAATGGGTTTGGGTCAAACCCTGAAAATGTGACCGCTCGAACATTGTAGAACTATAGGTTTTATGTGGGTAGAAAAGTATGCCATAGAACTATACGTTGTGCGTTCTGTTTGGTCGTTTTATAAGTTATAAAGTTACACAAGGCTAAGTTTATATAAATAAATAGCCTACATATACACCTTCTCCGCTACAAAAACAAAACTTGTTTCCAGAGGATTCATAGTAGAGGTTCTAGATTGATGGACACAGTTTCAAGAGATAATGGAAATTTGCTCTTGGAAAAAGTTGATAAATCAAGAACGAAGTTTAGAGCTTTTGAGTTTATATTTCATCGATTACTTTAAGAGCATTGAAACAATAACAGTCTACGACTATACAAAAAGCATTTATGATAAATAACAATTAATTTGTACTTATACATGTACTTGCATTGTAAATGAGAACAGTTTCGGTATAAGATCTAGATCTAGTCACCATACAGCTTCTCTTTCAAAATATTTATTACAATAACAATTTCAAAAAGTACTGCAGCTTTGTAACTTAAGGTAGATTTTAGTGTTTGGTAAACAGAGTAACCAAAGATCAGACAGAGTCTCCAAAGAAGGAACTGTCTGACCCTAGTCTGAACTGTTTGCAGATGACTTGTATCAGTCTGCAGTCTAATTATTTTTATTTTTAGAACAAACTTTTTCAGGGTGGCTAGATCGCTGAAAATTTATATGTACGCATTGAAAACTAGCTTGAATGATATAGATTATTTCTGTTGATCAATGTCATCTTGTGTATTGAATGTGTTACCTCATGGACTTGTTAGTCTAAAGGTGGACATAAAATCTTATCTTATCTTATTATATGTCACTTTCTCTTTTGTTGAAAAAAAATACTTGACCGTCACAGGCACATTACTGAGAAATAGGTTATAATGAAGTTTGGCTATCTGTTATTCTTTCCCGTTTAAACGCAAACGTACGCAAACGCAAAGCACTAAAACGTAGAAAAGAACAACTTTTGGACAATTCTGATAATTCTTGTTTATCTTGGTGGCACACAGTTTGGAGCCTGATCAGTCGCCGGGTTACCCGGCGTCTGATCTGGCTCCAAACTGTTTGCACTGCAAATAATAGTTTTAGCGTAAACGCGTTTATTGGAAAAGAATAACAGATTCTCCACTGTAATTGGAATTCATCTTTTCGGAGCTTAAGGCAAGCAAATGCATTAAGCAAGATGAAGGTTAAGACAAATTGTAAGAGTTTTCTTGTTTTTTATTTGGACCCCGCATGAATTTACTCATCAAGACTCAAAATGGACAATTCCAGTTTCCAATTAAGTCTTATCCATTTTTCTTTATTTAGAATTAATTTTTACCATACCGAGCAAAATGAGTGCATACTCTAATCAGAGGTCACCTGAATGGACCCTCTGATCAGGGCCTACCACGCTTGTATAGGGCAAGTGTACGCTTCACTAATACATTGTTTGCAGTAAATTCTTTACTATTCGATTGAGTGGGTTTAACACGTAACTTCATTTTCGCCTTTGCGAGCGTAAAGATGAACTTAACCCATGCATTACTCATTACTCTAACAGAAATCAGACTTAGAGTCTCCAGTTATGAACATCTATCTGAATTGATTGAGGTCATCATACGAATGTCTTCATCAATGATTCATGTTCGATTTCAAAGTATGAAAATCACTACAAAAACTTCAAGTTGGAATAGACATAGAGCCCTGTTTGTGCGCATCTTTGCCACTTTCATTATTAGTGATGAGGTTAACCAATTACTCCATTCATACGTATTTCAACGCAATTAGTATATTCCTTCTCTGAAAAAATAAGTTCCGCTTTATACATTTATGAAAACATCCCCTACATATACTAGCAGCTTGTACCGTAAATGTGAAGGTAAAGTAGAATGCGCCTTAACCATGCACTATCATGCTTATGCGCATTTTCAAACAGTTTGGATCCAGATCAGACGCCGCGTAACGCGGCATCTGATCTGGATCCAAACTGCTTGCCACTTATCTTCAACCTTTCGTCAGTTTGAAAAGCTTAAATAAATCATTCATATTTATTTTCACAAACTATATATATATAGTATTTGAAGCAGATAACAATTCCGCACGACAAAGGTTAAAAACTTAGAACAGGCTATGGGATAAATGGTTAATTGCTTCTGTATAGGCAGGCCAGTAATAAAATGAGCTTGTAGTATATTTCAGTGTGTCCTTCCTGTCTAGTTCATTATGACTAATCCTGTCACAAAATGAAAATGTTTAGTAAGCGATCATTTTAAAGAAGCATTGGCAGAGTCACAACACATTCAAATGGTAAATTCCAGTTGACAATCAATTCTAGTCTATTAAGCTCACCTTGCACGTCGTGTCAATGTGAGCTTTTTCTTTTATATATATATATTCTTTTATTTCTCTCAGTTTGTACATATACATATAGATATATACAAATACATGAGCACTTTCCTTACCATACATACTTTCAAACTCCAGTCACTCATTTAACATGAATATTTCGCTACACATCATAGTCACAGATAATCTTTCGACCGTTTGGTGTCCTAGTCGTCCATCCGTGCGTCGTTCGTCAACAATTTCTTAATACAACATCTCCTCCTAAACTACTGATTGGACGTTGTCCCTTGGGTAAAAAATGACTTCGCTCCCGTGGTTGGGGTGGGTTGGGGTGGGTTGGGGTTTCTCATTTAAGTTGTGAAATCTTCACTGCACTTCTTCTCAGATGACAATATAGCCACAGCTTTGACACGTGTAGTGATGGAACATTTTGAGGTATTCTAACAATAATTCTGAGAAAAAAATCCGATTTATTGCATATCTAGGTCAATCAAAACTTTACAAAAAAATACTAATATCAGGAACCAGAAGCTCAAAGTTTAGGTATTGGGATCCATTAATAATCTACAGCTCCTCTATCAACGTTGAATGTATTACGCCTCTTAGGTAAAAAATACCCGGCTCCAGGTGTTTCAAGGTAAGCGAATGATGGCTGCGATGTCCCCTTGTTAAGTACCCAGCGCTGTTGTATTGCTATGGGTACATTTAGTGATTGAACTGTACATATGTCAGCTCGTGTCCTTCCTTTAGTCCGGAGTATACTTATTCACTATGTATTGGTGTTTTCTTCTGACTTGGCCGAGTTGTATTAGATTGGAACATTCTAAAAACTTTAAAAGGGATGGGTAACTAACTCGAGCCAGCAAGAGATACGGATAGCGCTGTATTTAATGTACGCAATGTACAATAGAGACGACATTACTATTTCCCGTTTTAACGCAAACGCAATGCACTAAACTGTGGAAATTTACTTTTAGAAATTCTAAACTATCCTTTTAATCTGGGTGGCAAACAGGTTGGAGCCGGATCAGATTCCGGGGTACCCGGCGTCTGATCTGGCTCCAACCTGTTTCCAATGGAAATAATAGTTTTAGCGTAAATGCGTTTATTGGAGAGAAAAAACATATCAGTAAATTTAGCGCACCGGTCTCGTGCTATACGAAGACCATGCTTATCTCAAGTAGGAAAGTATAGGAAAGTAGGAAAGTGTACGAATATATATCTGGTGTTACCTTGCTTATCTATTTACCATAATAAACTATTCTGTTCTAAAAATAACTCGGCCATGTCAGAAAAATCGGATAATATCACATCAGCTAGGGATATCGGATTTTGAGTTGTCTCGTAAACATTTCATGTCACTGCGACCTTGACCTTTTGATTTCAATAATAGAGCATAGAAAAAGCTTGTATGTTGGATATACACAGAAAATGCGGGTGTCACGGTCATCAATATTTGAAATAAGTGTTATTTACAATAATTATACTGATACATGTAAACATCTGATGAATAAGGCATATCATATGACATGTCACATTGATATATCAACTAATTACTTATTTACTTTAGCCACGTTACAAATGAGCTCCATTTAATTGGTAATCAGCAAACATATATGACAGAGATGTATGTGTACGGAAGGAACGATAACTCTGTAAAGGAGATTGATAAACCTGCCAGAGGGAACAACAGTCACTAGGTCACATTGCTTCTAGTTGTGGCCAGTGGTTGGCCCTTAACCTAGTGCCCCTTAAGTATGCCTTTTTAGTTTTTACGCACTCAGTTTATTCCTCCATCGAAGAAAATAGCTCCACTTTATACAGTCATGAATATTTATCATGAGAAATATTTTCTATAATCTGGCAGATTAAAGCAGGCTGAAAAGTATTCAAAGAGACTCGCAACCAGATTTAGCCTTAAAAAAGTAATTTTGTAAATATGTGTCAAACGCTTATATAAACGAGTAAGAATTAGTTTATGATAAGAAATTCTGTTTAAAAATTGTATTTCAATAAAAAAAATATATTGAGCTCTTGTGGGATTCGATTCCCGGGCCCCGGCATGGGCGCACAGCAGGCAAAATAAGGAAACCGCTTAGCCCACTGGGCCACGGAACTATTCATATATCTAGGAGATCGATTTAACTTATTTCAGTGTGTAGCGATGGAAAGTACACACAACTACATAATTCGGCTCGGGTTTTATGTCTGAGCCCGTGATCAATTTCTATAGCGTCTTTCGACGCTATGGATAAAACGATGGAAAATATTTAAAAAACTAAGATTTGAAGACTTTTCTAGAGGGTGTTTTTAGAGTGGTAATATTTTTCCAACGCCAGATGAACGATAATGCTACGCTTTTGGTTATATTTGAGTATTTTCTTTTATTTTTGCAAATACACCATCTGGTTGTGAGTCGCTTTAAGGCGCATTCTGCTTTACTTTTAATCTGCTTTAAGCGACCACCTGTCTTAAAAACTATAAACCAGAAACCGGCTATAGGATAAACGGTATATAAATATTAAAATTTTGCAACAGAAACCAAATTACAGTATGTTTATTTCTTCTAGAATGTTAATGCTATTTGACGCAGTATTAATAAGACTGATGCTTGAGGGTAAATCACTATTTTGAAGAGAAATGATTAAAGCTGTCCATTTCCTTCTTAGTCCATCTATTTACTTGACGTGCCTTAACCCTTTGCCTGCTGGTCGCGACTTTACTGATTTTTGCAAACAGTTTGGATCAAGATCAGACGCCGCGTAACGCGGCGTCTGATCTGGATCTAAACTGTTTGCCACTCGTCTTTATATTTCTCTACTTAAAAAATGTTTTTACCTATATTTAACAAATTTTGCAGACGACCATTTCGAAGCAGACGATATTACCGCAGGATAAGGGTTAATATCATTATCGATAATCGATTGCATCAGATGACGTATTGAAACTGTGTTAAATATAGATGTTCACATTCCGTAGACGGTGAGGTGTAAGCTAGCCTTAAATAGTACATGTAGCCTTAAATAGTATCACCAAATAACTCATCGCCATCACTATCATGGCGTTTAAGACAGGCGACAGCAAGATGAACGCTATGTCATAATGACACCTGTGCTGAACATAAGAACGGAGAATAAGAGAGAGAAAGAGAGAGGGGGGGAGAGATATATATAGAAAGAGAGAAAGAGAGAAAGAAAGAGAGAGAGAGAAAGACAGAGAGGCAGAGGCAGAGACAGACAGAGAGACACAGAGAGACAGATAGACAGACAGAGAGAAGAGAGGAGAGAGAGGAGAGAGAGAGAGAGTGAGAGAGGGTGAGAGTGAGAGAGAGCTAAGCAATAATGTGTCCGAAAGAGTACCATCTTTATGGCGAATCTGACAGTGTAGCGCTACTGAAGGCGCGGGCAATGCTATCACGAGTGCACTTGAACGCTCACCCACCCGCCAACTTTGACAACAATGTTCCTAAACAGTCCCGTTATGATGATGACAGTTGTCAAAATGTCATTTGTTGATTCATAGCAGTTTTGTAGCTACAGTACTCCCTCTCTACAACGGCCATCCGAACAACGGTTCCCTCCTTACAACGACCACTGCCGTTGTTTCCAAAACAATATAATTATGTCAATATTTTCACGGCTGCATAATAGTCTACTTAAAATTGTCGTCTGCTGGTTTTCTCAAATTTACATATTAGACATTTTGACAGAAAAAACATAATGACGTATTGCATTAAAATGTACAAAATAACAACTTTTTGACAACTCTGACTATTCATTTTTATACGAGTGGCAAACAGTTTGGAGCCTGATCAGACGCCGGGTAACCCGGCGTCTGATCTGGCTCCAAACTGTTTGCAAAGGAAATAATAGTTTTAGCGTAAACGCGTTTATTGGGAATGAACAACGTTTTCTCCACTGTAACACAAATTTTAACTTCCGCGCATAAAACAAGCTCTTTATAAACTTTACAGTGGTTAAGACGTTATTCTATCTCGTTCAATTTATAAAGAAATGCAAACGCAATGAAATAAGAAACTTACAGCATTTTAAATGTCTACCGATTTATTTTAATCCGAATATCAAACAGTTTGGAGCCTGATCAGACGTCGGGTTAACCAGGGTCTTCTCAGGCTCAAACCCGTTTGCAATGAAAATAACCGTTTTAGCATCAACGCGTTTATTGGGAAAGAACATCGTTAACTCCACTGTACTTATTTACGCTTTGTCACTTAATTATGCACCATAGAACATATATATTCAGGGCTCCCATAAGTTGACATGAAAAATCCAAAGATATCAAAATTTGCATTTTTCAATGCGAATTTACGAATCGTACCTTTACCCCATAGCCTGTTTCTAGTTTTGTTGACACGTGACTACTTATGGCGCATTCTGCTTTACTTTCAGCCGGCTTTAAGCTATCATGTTCTAGAAAAAAATCGAAGATTTAGGAAAAATCCGCAGAAATGGCAGCCCTGTATATTTTATATCCTTAGGACCTAGCAGGTGGTAGCTTAAAGCAGATTGAAAGCAAAGCGGATTGCCCCAACATTTTACGCCCCTGCGACAATAAGTCGGGGACAAAATGTTTTGCCCCTGTCTGACTGACTGACTGTCCGTCCGTTTTCGTCCGTAGGTCCACATACATGTACAAATGTAATTATACGTAACATAACCCCTCCTACATGGTTTTAAGCTACAACCATATAATTTTGCAGGCTGTTTACACATATACTACATTTGAACATGTGATCAGTATTTTGATCTGCCTTATATTTTCATAGAATTGCAGCCAGTTGAATTTATAGGTCATGCATATAAGGTTCATGCAACGGTACATACTAATGATACCGTGTCCGTCTAACGCCTCCTACAATTCTAAACACAGGGACGCGACACGATTGATTTTTGAGAAAAAAATGTCAGAATTTATATATAGAGACAAGGGATACAACTGATCGTCAGTATAGTCTCACCCTATCTCGACACAACTGGGCATATCATGCATTAAAAACATAACTTTAAACCAACTATAAGCATGCTCTTTCAACAGTAACTGCGTCTACTTACTGAAATAACCGATTTTTTTGAAAACGGGACAGGTGTTCGTCCCTGGCCGACACAGCATTGACCACTACTGTACGCTTGTTTCGGCGGTAATATCGAGCATGACAGTCCTACAGTTCCATAGATATACGTTTTTGACACCGATCAAAGCTGATTTCTTCTCAAAACATATGTATATATACATTCTGACATTTTTTTTCTCAAAAATCAATCGTGTCGCGTCCCTGTGTTTGGTACGAAGAGCTTTTCTGTACATGTAAACATGCGAATTTGATGTTGGTACGGCACTGTTTTGAGAATAAATCAGCTTTGATCGGTGTCTGCCCGTCGTCAACGATTTCTTTAATCAACATCTCACCCTAAACCACTGGATGGATTTTACAAAACCTGGCAGGAATTACCGTTAAATGACCCTTTTTCAAATTTGTTCAAATAATTCCTGTCCATTTCATATCTAGGTCACAGGAGCTGAAAATAGATACAATGTAGTTTCAATGAAAACTACTTAAAAATCTTCTTGTCTGAAACCACAGTACCTTGAGCTTAGACATTTGGCACATTTAGTCAAATATGACCCCGCCCCGGGGTTCACCGTTTTGCATAGAGTTAAATATTGAAATCTTCAAACCTCTTTTGCTCTGAAACTAATATAGGCAGAACTTTGATAGTTGGCATGGTCACGCTTCTAGAGGTCCTCTACCAATATTGTTGAACTGATTCCAGTCGGTAACATATTTAGGTCACAGGAGCTAAAATAGATTTTTTTCAATGAAAACTCAAAAAACAATTCTTGTCTGAAACCACAGTATGCTAAGCTTATTGTATTTGACACAAAGTATCGTCTTCATAAATTTACCTCGCCCGAATAGAGTTATATAATGAAATCTTCAAATAGTTTCCTCCCTTGAAACTAATATGGTCAGAGCTTTGGTATTCGGCATAGTTTAACTTCAAGTTAAACTATGTCAAATACCAAATGTCTTCAAGGGGTGTTTTACCAATATTGTTGAAATGGTTCCGTTCTGTTGCATATCGGGGTCACATGAGCTAAAATAGATTCCTTTTCGATGAAAAGACCACGTACAAAGTCATGAGCTTAGATAATAGTTGACATAACATTTAATTTGCAGGTTCATCAGCAAAATGTGAAATTGTATCATGTGGGTATACAATGACCCACCTGGTCTGGGGTACATGTATTCCTAGGTGAGCGATTTAGGGCCACACGTGCCTCTTGTGTAAGATTGAAGCATACATTAAAAAGGATTATAGTAATAAACGATAAGTTTTGATTTATTAATGAAAACAATGTATTATTAATTTATTATTTTAAAATGATATCAACTTGTTACGAATAAGTGATATTACAATGTCATATAAAAAGGATATAGTTTTGCAACAGACATGTACATGTTTTACATTTCGCAATAATTAAGTTGTTAATTTAAAAACTGTAAACTGTAAATATGAATATCGTATTCATCAACAACTTTGTTTTTAAAATTTCAGATAAAATTAGACATACATTACTTTTGAAACTTTAAAGTATAAAACTATATTAGTCACTCCAAAACATGACATCAGTAATTTCAAATTCTATTAACATTCACGATTTTAGTGTCATTTATGTGTGATGCCTGATTGTCTACCATTTAACCCTTTACCTCATAGCCTGTTTCTAGTTTTGAAAAACAGCTGACCACTTAAAGCAGGTTGAAAGTAAAGCAGAATGTGCCTTAAGGCACATTCTGCTTTACTTTCAGCCTGCTTTAAGCTAAAATCTGCTAGGCTATTTAAAATAATTGTAATGGTTATTGTTCATGAGGGTATAAACTGGAACTATTTTCTTCAGCGGAGGAATAAATAAAATGCGCTAAAAGCCGCTTCCATGGGGGAAAGGGTTAAATAGAATATTGATTAACGTGCTGTGTCTTCAAATTCATCAGAAATAAACCCTTTAACCCTTTCCCTTATAGAAGCGACTTTCAGCGCATTCATTTTATTCATCCGCCAAAGAAAATAGTTCCATTTTATACTGTCATGAATATGTACTATAAGAAATATTTTCTATACACTAGCAGATATTAACTTAAAGTAGGCTAAAGTAGGGCACATTCTGCTTTACTTTCAGCCTGCTTTGATAGGTCACATATCTTAAATACTAGAAACAGGCTATGGGTTAAAGGGTTAAATGATGAATCATACATGTAATTCGTACATGTAGATTTTATTATTTTTTATTTTAAAAAGCCAAAGTAGATCTAACATATTCTTTTGATTTTGAAGGACACTCGTACTTTGTCCGTCTAACTCTTCCTACAGTTTTAAAACTACAACCTTAAACAGTGGAGAAAACGTAATTCTTTCCCAAATAAACGCGTTTACGCTAAATCTATTATTTCCCATACAAACAGTTTGGAGCCAGATCAGACGCAGAGTAACCCGGCGTCTGACCAGGCTCCAAACTGTTTGCCTTCCATGTTTAAATCAACATTTACAATTTTCAAAAAGTAGTAACTTTCTACATTTTATTGCAATGCGTTTGCGTTTCGTTTGCGTTTAAACGGGAAAGAATTACGTTTTATCCACTGTAATTTGGCAGAATGTTTGCACATACTCCAGAGATGTGCATGTGGTCAGTCAGGATTACATACATACATAGTTACATAGTTGATTCTGGTAGTGTATGAGCTTTCAGTACTATCGTAACCTGCTTTAGGCAACCATCTGTTACTCCGTCTGGCCATGACTCCATGAGTAATCTAGCTAAATGTAAGTTTAGAATATTAACTGATTGATTAAAGTATGGGTGCATAAAAAACTATTTTTCGCGTGTTTGTTCTCTCTAACGAGCCTTTTACTAAAGTAAATGTTGTCTCGACAGAGCAACTCTTTTGTTTTCTATTTGTTACTTCAGTATACAATATCCTTATATCAAATGACAAGGTAAGTAAACTACAATAGAGAAAACGTTATTCTTTCCCAATAAATGCGATTACGCTAAAACTATTATTTCCATTGCAAACAGTTTGGAGCCAGATCAGACGCCGGGTAACCCGGCGTCTGATCAGGCTCGAAACTGTTTGCCACTCAGATTGAAATAAATAGTCAGACTTATCAGAAAGTTGTCATTTTCTCAGTTGTATTGCAATGCGTTTGCGTTTCGTTTGCGTTTAAACGGGAAAGAATAACGTTTTCTCCACTGTAACAACTGTTTCGCAACAATGAGTCCAAGACTTTCTTTTGTCTTTGTGGTTAATACAATTTAAAACCAGCGGTAGATAGAAATAGTTTGACAGTTTACATAATGTAGCAATCGACACACAACAGTAATGGAATGCAGTTATAAATAAGTTTGCATTTAAAAAGGGAAAACAAACGAAAAGGGAAACGCGTGACTTCTAATATAATACAATTGCTATTAGGCACATTTCGAAAAGTGATGTAAACATAATGTATCATCAAATCACCGGGACACTAATATTAAATAAAAGTAAACTATTAGTTATAACCAGTAACGGATGGAAAGTATTAGTCTTCGACATAACAGAAACATTAAAAGTGAAACCTTACTAGATGATTAGTTAAACCAGCCGTGGCATCAACTTATTATTTTGGAAAAGGAATATTAGAACTAAACAACATACACATTTAAACATGCTTGGTGCAAACAGTGTAGTCGTTCAGCAAGAAATCCAAGGCAATATGTCGGTGGTAGGTCGCCAAGAACCTGCGTTCAACAACATGGAACTGGAGTTTCAGAATAACAAACAGACATGGGCGAACAGTCGGGCAAACAGGAGAACCAATAACCTCAACAAGCCCGACCAACCTAAAAGCCCACGTGACTTCGTCATCAGCTCTAACTGTGAAACCAATAATCTTAACATCGTATCAAACAATGACGAGACTTCGACCTCTCAAACGTGGCTGGAAAATGTTAACCAAAGAGTAATGAATGCGTACTCTAACAACCTATCGTGTTCCGACAACTTGGACACGATGGAGAAGAATTTCAGGAATAGTCAGGAGTCGTTGAAGAGACGAAACAGTGACAACATCATGGCGATAGAAATGAACATGCGCGCATCTAGAAACAACATTCAGACCACTGGTAACGACTTGATGAGATCGCGGGGAAACAGTATTAGCTCGGGAAGTTTATACTCTATGGGCGGTGGTCAAGATGAGCCGGATCCGACCCTGAGAGTAGCCCAAGCTAAGGATCCACACACTGCCGCTATCGATTTGTCAAACAACTGTCGCCAGTTTTACTTCAATCA
Source organism: Gari tellinella (assembly GCA_922989275.2). NCBI lineage: Eukaryota > Metazoa > Mollusca > Bivalvia > Cardiida > Psammobiidae > Gari > Gari tellinella. The sequence goes on from OV277859.1 coordinate 59,226,021, forward strand.
CATGAAGACGGCAGAGGCTATCAAACAATCAGTGAGGACGGCACGGCATACACGAGCACGGGAGAAGATGGAAGGCAAACAACCTTCATCCCTGGACAACGCTATGGAGAAACTGCGGGCAGAAATGGTTAGTATTGTAATCACAACTACCTCGTAATGCACCCCAGATGCGTGAAATTAGCATTTCAAATTCAAATACATATGTACTAGCTTACGTGCGGCTCCCGAAAACATTTTTCTCTTCGAGATGATTCTAATGAGTAGACACGGCATAATGTTTGGTTTAGATGTAAAGGGAGATCGTTGGGGGTAATGTTCATGTACTTTTTCTTATCAGGAGCCTTGGGGTCCGTTTCATAAAACTTTGTACAACAAAAACGGTCGTTAGTCAAAACTTTTAAATACATTTAATTTCTGATTTTTCTCAATCTAATCCTGTCTTGTCACATCTCTTTGGAAGCGTCTTAAAAAGACGATTCCAAAGAAATGTTACAAGACATGATTAGATGTAGAAATAAATAATAATTGAGATTTTTATAATCTGATTTACAACAACATTTGTCATACAAAGTTTTATGAAACGGGCTCCTGAGTAATATTACGTTACTACTTCAGCGGGGATGATATTATTTCTGCCCCTTTAAGTCAAACTAAACGAAAAGGAATAAAATGAAGACTGATCAGACTGCGGGTTACCCGGCGTTTAATCTGGTTCTTATCTGTTTGCAATGGACATAAGGTTGTGTTGGTTTGTTTGGTTGTACAGTGGAGACTCTGTTCTTCTTTCCCAATAAACGCGTTTACGCTAAAACTATTACATGTATTTGCAGTGCAAACAGTTTGGAGCCAGATCAGACGCCGGGTAACCCGGCGTCTGATCAGGCTCCAAACTGTTTGCCACCAAGATAAACAAGAATTATCAGAATTGTCAAAAAGTTGTTCTTTTCTACGTTTTAGTGCTTTGCGTTTGCGTACGTTTGCGTTTAAACGGGAAAGAATAACAGATTCTCCACTGTAGCAGAAACGCGAAAAAATCATTGTAATGTCTTCTTCAATGTATCCAATACGTTATAGACGTTTCGCTGTTTAAACCTTTCGGCGCCAAATTAATCGTGTTGTTTTTAACCCCTCCACCGTTTTTTTTGTCGTCTGCTTCAATATCGTTGTCTGTCAAGTTCGATTTAAGGTACATGTAGTATGACTTAAGAAAGTTCGATACAAGAGTCAAACAGTTTGGATCCTGTTCAGACACCGCTTGTCTGATCAGGATACAAACTGTTGACAAAGTCGACTATGGCACCGAAAGAATTATATACATACACATGCATTATAGCATCGTGTTTGCTTGATTTTATATATATGAATCTAGATATTTTCATTATAACGAAGTGCGCCATTCGCTAAATCGTAAAATGTATATATTTGCACTATTGCAAAGATTCATACTACGTGACGTCTTCACTGTCTATTGTATTGTATTTAATGTTTCCATTCAAGTTCGACTCTGTTTAAATCATTTGGTGCATAACAAACAACGACAAAGCCGCCTTCTAGAATGAGTTCGTAAAACAAAAGAAACTTTACTGTAACAGTTCATTCTGACTGATTCTTTTGTTTGAATACTTTCGGTCTCATTTTCCGATCTTCTAAAAACCTTATTCATCAACATTGTTTACTTCAGTGTATTTCTCGTCTTGTAAACAAAACAAAACAATAATGTTTTATGACATTTATTAAATATGAGTATCAAATAGTTTTGAACTTGACGAGATGGTGGTTTATTTTCAGTCTAATCTAAATCCATACTGTTTGAGACTGCCAGTCAAGTTGAGCCTATTAGTTAAAGGGTGTAGGAAGTTTTTAGAGATAGGCGCGTCAATCAAATAGGAATTTGATATTCTTGCTATGAATTTCAGGGCTGCCATTTCTCCGGATTTTTCCTAAATCTCCGGATTTTTCCCAGGTTATGGTAGCTTAAAGCAGGCTGAAAGTAAAGCAGAATGCGCCATAAGGCGCATTCTGCTTTACTCACAGCCTGCTTTAAGTAGTCGCATGGCAACAAAAACAAGACAAAGGCTATGGGATAAAGGTACGATTCGTAAAATAGAAATTGAAAAATGTAAATTTGGAAATCTTAGGATTTTTCATGTCAACTTATGGCAGCCCTGTCATTTTCGAAGAAACTACTATCTACAGCATGTTGCATTCTATCCACATTTTCGTGTCTATTAAAAATAAGAAAATGATCGAAAATACACGGGTAGTATGATAGATAACTTGACTCTTTATCAAAGATTAAATACGTCTATGCAATGGCTTACCAAGTACCCCAAAACCTTTACTGCGAATTATAATTATAAAATGTTCTTTTAAAGGACACTAACCATGCATTTAATGATTAAATCTAATACAATACAGCCAATCTTTGTTAAGCGACACGTCATTGAATTAGTATAGATATCTTTGAAGACAGATGACTGGTTAATGCAGGGTAAAAAAAAAGGTAGAAAACTCTTTCTGCTTTTTATATAATCTGCATTAACAACCACCTTTAATAAAGGCCGCATATTGATCTTTTTGGATGGTCACTTAATGAAGATTGCCTTCCATATTTGAGCCCTACCTTTTCTTTGTTTTTCGTTTCAAATTAAGGTCAGGTGTGTTGAATATACTTGTATTGTTTTGAGCGGAACGAAAATAAATTGCGGTGATTTTGTTTCATTTCTTATCAGTTTGTAAATACCCGATTTTCTACGTTTCAAATTACAGTGACGTGTTCTGTTTAACCATTGCATACAGTAGCCGACATGTACGTTGACTTTGCAAACAAGTTTGGTCCAGATCAGACGCCGCGTAACGCAGTGTCTGATCAGGATCCAAACTGTTTGACACTCGTTTCGAAATTTTGTCAGCCATAAAGCCTTAAATCTAACTTTGAAATGATATTGCACACTAGAATAAGGCGACAGTATGGATTATGGCGATAAAGGGCAAGACTCATGAACAATATGGCGATCACTTAAGCATACACATTTTACCCTTCCCTTTTCTTCTTTATATATATTTTTCTGGATTCTGCGCCTTGAAAGAAAAATACAAACACATTGTTCGTTTCATGCTTTATAATCGTCTTCTTCAATAATGATCAGATTCAGCATTGTTTCGGCGTTAAGGCGAAATAAACGAGTCTACACTGTTTGCGTATGTCCCTTATACGGGGTCGTGGGCACAGATGGGTTAGTTAAGACTATCGGCGAACCGTAACGCTTTTAAAGCTAAGAAAAGTTTCGTTTGCTACATGTGTCGTCAATCTTTCTACATTTAGAATTATATGTATATGTAAAAAAAGAAATAGAACCAGTGCACGAGTGTCAAACAGTCAGTTAGATCCCGATGAAACGTCTCGATACACGGCGTCTGACTCTCATTCACAGGGGAGGAACGCGGTCACACGGTAAGCCAATTGTAGACTACATCGCGTCACAAATATTGGACTATTTACACCCGTTCAAGATGCTGACTTAACCTGAAAATCGCATGAAACATTTTGTATTCGGTATTTTAGACCATCCAACAAAGAAACATTGCAAACATTCATCTAGTATTGAAAAGGAAGAAAAGAGGTATGTATTTCAATGATTTTTCTGGATCATTGAAGCCTTCATTATCCTGAAATTGTAATAATTCATGGCGCGAAATGTGTCAAAAAGACAAATAGTTTACTTTTTAGCGTAATTTAAAGAGACCTGTGATTGACTGAAGCAATTTTCATTGAGTAGAGATACTTTTCGACCTTTACGAACACGTTTTTTAACTGAAGCGATGCTTGTCCAACATAAAACTGTAAAAAACGGACGATCAAAACTCTTCCTATCATTAGATTCATTGTCACGCATTTTTGGACGAGTTAAATGTCTACGTCACATTTTGTGGACTACAATGTCACGAACATTAGACGATCAAAATGCGTTTATTTTTTCTTGTTGAATTACTTACATTAGTTACTTAAGGTCTTCTTACGGTTACCTTACCGGTTACTGCTGTTTCCGTTGATTTGCGGTGAGATGGGTTTCCTAATTATGCGTTTAAAATGTGTGTTTGGTCCCAGCATTCCAATTTAAAATTTCTATCGTATATATCAAAGGATCGATTTTGATAAGGCCTTGCTTGACCAAACAAGGCTCCCCGGGGATCTCTATTTGTACGAACGGAGCTTTCCGAGGAGGTCTATTTGGTGTACTTCGCATAAGCAACAACGGGAATGCTTTTCGGGGAGACGCATGATCTTTACAAGTAGAGCACCTTTTGCATGTAACTGAAACACGACTTTTGTTAAAGTGATACAAAAAAATTCGTAATGAACCGCATCACTTCAAATGAGGGGCGATATCTATTTGTCTGACTGTTTATCTGTATGCGTGTGCGGTTCTATCTAAATTTTAGCGGTAGCACACTCGTCTGTGGACCAGGCATTGTGAGTTCAACCCCCCCCCCCCCCCCCCCAACCCCGCCCCCGGCGGATCCTAGTCTTTCGTTCGTATGAGACTTTATTAACCGATGTCCGATATTTCAGTGCTTTATACTGGGCATTCAAGAGAGCCAGAGAACTCTGTCGATATTGAAAGTAGGTCACGGTGCCCGGTTTTCTGTATCCGCTCCCTTCTCTATGGGACGTCCAGTGAGCCCATATAGGGCAGAAACGGACGTTAACAAACAAACCAAACCATGAATATGAAAATTCAAAGGCTAAACTCCTTCAAATCTGACCAAAGCTGCTTAAGAACATCATCCGGCTCAACTCAAAAGTTTTAAAAGCACGGACACCATGGAATCCAAACTACATATATCTGCTACATTTTGCATAGCATTTACGAGTTATCTTGATTGAACTGAATACTACATCAGTGCATTTATGAGTGAAGCATTTGCCAAAATGATTATAGACTACATGTATTATAATTCTACGCACAGGGTCCAAATACTGGGCGCTTTGTAGGAACGTTGCCGCTTTTAGATCAAAGAGTCGGAACTCTTGAAGTTCTGTCCCGGTTACACCAATATCAAGCGCTTTGATAATCAAAAAATAAAACCCCATAAGATAAACCAATGAATGATTAGAACTTTTATTCACTGACCAATCTGATAACTTTCCAGAATCTTACATTTTGGCGTTTCCCCCAACAGATTCTCAAATCATTTCTGAGCGTAAGGTCACATGTTTCACAAACTAGAATTATTAGCGTCACCAGTTTTCGCGTGTGTTCATAATAATGGATATCGGTGCAGCAATGAAAAAACGACTAACAGTGAAGAACAGGTTTTTATTCATCAACGACTTAACTTTTCAGTCGTTCACCTTGTACAGAAACAGGTATATGCTCCGAGTGATCTGAAATGTCAATGTCACTACAATCTGGCTGCCTCATCATCGAAATGTTCAGGTTCTTCTGTAAAATCAGTATCAAAATTAGTACATGTATATGAACAGTCTTTTGGATCTATGCTTTCTTCAATCGATAACACAGTTAAGATATTTTCGCCAAGTTCTTCCAAGAGCTGTTTATGGACATGCTTTTGGTTGGAGTGTTTATTATTTTTTTATCTTATGTACAGGGCTTTCTGTTAACTTCCTAGTTGGAATTTGAATTTTTCCAGTATGTCTGTCTATATTGATGCTGTTGATATCACATGCTACATATTTGCCTTTAATGTTGTACAGTCTGGTCTTCTTTTTCTGTGTCCCAGCTGTATCCACAGTGACTGCAAGTCTACGTTTTGGGTGTGCTATAACCTGATGTCTTATCACATCTGCGGCTCACAAAAGCGTTTGTAGCAGTATACACATTGGTTGTCTGTATCCTGAAAAATACAAGGTGTAGTCTAAAATGCGTGACGGTAAAAAGTGAATCGTCTACAAGTGCGTTACGGTGTAGTCTCCAAAGCGTTACATTTCCTTCGACATGGTTTGATCAGAAAAGTTGGAATATCGTCATTAAAATGGCAAATATACACTACATTTGAATTGTGCACTTATAGGCATAGTCAATGCTGAGTTCAGATGTCATTGGAGTCCGGTATAATAGGTATATTTAATACCAAGAGAACCTTACCACAGTTTTCTGATGTTTTCTACATTTTTTCACCGATTCGAATATAACTATCACAACCACACCAGGAGCTGATCTCCCTTGATATTCTTTCACTATTCACACAGACTTAAAAATGAATTTAGAAGCAAATGAAAGAAAACGTTACCATTTTGAAGCGTTTCTGCTGAGCGGGCCATCACTGGAACTAGTTCGTCTTCAAAAGCGTGACAAAAATCGTTCAATATTTGTGACGCGATGTAGTCTACAATTAGCTTACCGTGTGACCGCGTTCCTCCCCTGTGCATTAGGATGCAAAGAGTTGAAACATTGAAACCCTGACTCAAGATTGGGACTTTGCGTCGTCCCTAGAAGTGTTTATCCATATAAACAGTATTTAAAACTTTGTAACGTAACCATTGCGTATCTTTTCTATTTATGTCTAGGCTGAGCTGATGGACCAAGACCTTTCACTTATGTCACAACTACTAAAGTTAAACGACAAGATTGAGGACATAAAGATACAAACCACACAGAGGTTACAGAAAGACACTTATAGTTCTTGCTACCTCAGTGGCACGGACATATCGGACTCTGAGACGAGCGATTACGAAGACAGCCGAACAGACCTTACAAAAAGCGTCAACTCACCACACGGTTATTTCTCGACTGCCCGACGACATTCAGCGCTACCGGATGTACCTATGCGCAGAACGGAACCGTCAGAACGAGATATCATTATTTACCGAAAACGGCCAAACAGAAAGAAGTACAAAAAGCCAAGGTCTTGTAGTGGCACTGATGAAGACACGGCGAAAGAGGACAATGAAGAGGACGATGATGAAGAAGGCGAGACAACAAGCGACGAAGAGACAGATAAAGACGAGACTAGTGACAAGGAAGACAACTCTGATTCAGATACCGGAAGTACGATCAGCAATAAGTCCACAGTATCTGATACAAATGACAGTGAGACTCAAGAAGAGAGTGGTGTTACTTCGGACAGTGGCTTTCAGAGTCCAACGACAAACAAAGATTCACCGACCCCAGCCAACAAAGAGCCACCGGTCCCACCTAAGCCTGTCAAAGGAGGTGTCTCAAGGAACACTAGTTTTCTCAATTTTCATAAAGATTCTGGACCTGTCAGGTCTGCTAGTGGACGTAATCCAATTTTAACTCTGCAAGGTCACCATATCAATGTGGAGAAGTTTTACGTGCCGCAGGGTTTGGTTTATCTAAAACATACAAAGAGCGATAACGTTTTCTGTCAGTTCACTAGCTGAGACAACATTTATAACACAATACAATGTACAATGTACTTCAGGGCTGTCATAAGTTGAAAATTCCTAAGATTTCCAAATTGGCATTTTTCAAGTGCGTTTTTACGAATCGTACCTTTACCCAATAGTCTTTTTCTTGTTTTGTTGACATGCGACTACTTAAAGCAGGCAGTAAGTAAAGTAGAATGCGCCTTATGGCGCATTCTGCTTTACTTTCAGCCTGCTTTAAGCTACATGTACCATGAACTTGGGGAAAAAATCCGGAGATTTAGGAAAAATCCGGAGAAATGGTAGCCCTGGTACTTTAATATGAAATGTGCATTACTGGTGCAAATACATAATAATGGTTAACTCATCCATCCATGGAGCCACGGAGTACTTACAGCTCCGTGATGGAGCTTTTCAATAGTGACTATTTTAAGTAAAATCACTAGTTTGCGTCCCTTTTAAAGACGCATAGTAAATAAGCCAAAATACGCATTGCGGTGTTCTTCCTTTGTTTCAATGCATGACTTATACAATTGTTAATGTTTTAGGCTCCGCTCGCCGATTTCCGATAATTACGTGATTTCTATGACTTGCCGACAGTGATATTAAAACAAACGACATACAGTTAAGAATGACAGCCCTTAGCAGTAAAATATGGACTAGTAGACTTAACTGGGCTGGAAATGTGTTATTTGCATTTTCACGAGTGAATGAGTTTCAATAAGTATGTACAGTAAAGGCCCCATAAAACGACCACCCGGCCAAAAAGACTTGGTATATTTAATTAAGGGTGACTGCTTAATGTAGAACTAAAGTGGTTCAGAAACCTTTGAACCCTCTGATCAGGGTCTACACTGCTTGTCGTTTTGAAATATCTTAAAAACAACCCTAAACATTCAAAAATGGACTAGACATACTTTTGAAATTGGATTTGTCCATTAAAAGTTTCAGGGGTGAATGAGCTTGTACGACGTAGTCTACGTAGTTGACGGTTACTCGTTGAACAAAAAAGTGGATTTCTAATATTTTGTGGCTGATACATGTATACAGCGTTCCCTCTCTACAACGACATCCAATGGAAGACAACAATTATGTGCGTTGTTCGGAGGGAGTCGTTATAAGGGAGTTAAATAAGTGTATATTTGCAAACAGCTTGAATCCAGATCAGACGCCGCGTAACGCGGCGTCTGATCTGGATTCAAGCTGTTTGTCACTCCTCAATAAGTTTTTTTCCGTCAAAATGTTCATTATGTAAAACAGCAGACGACAACTTTAAGCAGACGACATTGCAGCAGTTATATAAAGCGTTAGACATAAATGTCCTATTTAGGGACCTGCGGCGAGGGTCGTTGTAAGGAGGGAGTCGTTGTTGGGAGGGCCGTTGTAGAGAGGGGGCACTGTAAATGCAGGTTAGAAACTAAAATGTGTGCAGAATGCATACTATTATGATATAGTATGCTATGATATAATATATAGAGGATCTTACATGAGTGCTCATTAATTATCATTTTTAATAAACGAGTCGACTAAAACAATATGACGCGAGCCTTGGCGAGCGTTATATTTGTTTTAGTCAACGAGTTTATTAAGAATGATAAATGATGAGCACGAATGTTAGATCCTATTTATCACATAAACATTTTAAAACCCTTTTAAGTGAACTGAATCCGTAGTTTTTTGTCTCTCCGCCATATGTATTTTCCGCCAAAACTTGACGTTGATGGCAAATGACGTCATTTGGCGCCCAGCGCCATGCATCGCTCGTGGACGAACAGGTAGGGCCGGAGCCCAAATATTGATATTTCACTATAGTTTATTGAATGGCTTTATAACACTCCCAGAGTCGGTTTTATGTGATAAATACATGTACTAGCTTTCTGCATGATTTCATCATACATAAAACAAACAAATATATTAAAAAGACTACCATTAGGTCTTCTATGTATAGGTTAGACCATGGTTGCAAGCGAATAAACGATATAGTTCGAGGGGGCGTAGCCCCCGAGAACTATGTCGTTTATTCGCGCGCAACCACGGTCTAACCTATTTAGCACTGGCTTGGGCTCGAGGAAAACAAGAAGACCATTCGTTTCTGCTTTTTGTTTTAGACGAAAAAGTCATTTTATTTGTAATATTTTACTAAAATTGAAAGGCTTTTTCAATGATAAGTTTGAGACATTAAGCATGCTTTAACACCAACATAAATAACGCTTATTGAAGCTCTATATGGAAGCACAATTCATTGATAATTATCTTTAAAGTCTAGGTCTCACTGTACATAATATAACGTCATGAAGCGTGTGCAGTTCACCTCTGACCTCAGCTGTTTTTAAAAACAATCTAGACAGGCGTATTCCGGTTGGCTGGCTTGGAGGATTGTGACGTCAAATTGCCTTGATATGACGGAAGCAAAGAATAAGTGAACAGTGTGTTAGTTATTTCATGGTTTGTTGAAATAAACGATATATTCACAGTTTTTTGAGGCACCTGATTGGCCGAGAGCTCCAAGCCATGTGCTAATGAGAGGTATTTCAACTCATTTACTGCTGTGACGTCATCTGTAACAAACACTTGTCGTCTGCTTCTATTTCTTAAATTAACCCTTTACCTGATAGCCTATTTCTAGTATTGAAGATATGTGACTACTTAAAGCAGGTTGAACGTAAAGCAGAATGCGCATTGAGGCGCATTCTGCTTTACTTTCAGCCTGCTTTAAGCTATTATGTGCTTGAATATTTAAAAAAATAATCCCTATGATATATATTCATGACTGATTAAATTGGAACTATTTTCTTCAGTGGAGGAATAAATCATATTCGCTAAAAGGCGCTTCTATGGGGGAAAGGGTTAAGATTTCAGGCAATTTGACCGCAGAACTAAACAGGTTTGATCCTGATCAGATGCTGCGTTAGGTGGTCTCTTATAAGGATCAAAACTGTTTGCAATTGACCATTGTACTCGTGATAAAGTAGTGAATGCGTTAGTACAAGATGGAGTACAGTAAACCCCCTCTAAACCGGAACCTCTAAATACCGGAATTCTCTCTAAACCGGACAAAAACTTTGGTCCCGTTTCCCACCCATATTTACGCCTTTGATTTATTCCTTCACTGAAGAAAATACATATGTGAACATATATCATCAGAAATATTTTCTACATTCTATCAGATGGTAGCTTAAAGCAGGTTGAATGTAAAGCAGAATGCGCCTTAAGGCGCATTCTGCTTTACTTTCAACCTGCTTTAAGTGGTCAGCTACATTCCATACTTGAAACAAGTTATGGGTTAAAACCCCTCTAAACCGGAAACTCCTCTAAACCGGATGTTTTTGTTGTCCCCACACAAGTCCGGTTTAGAGGGGTTTCACTGTATATAATAATGCGCTATGTGTTCAGATACTTGTTGATTTTATTACCGGTTGTATGATATACGCTGTAAATTGATATGTGTTTTAATTACCACACTAGGTTGACAATGTCTGCTATAATTCTGAAATTAAACTATTTTCAATACTGCGTTTCTATGTTGGTCATTATATTGAGGCAGAACTATAAACCCCATCTACTGCTATGACATTAATTTAAACAATTGCCGTCTGCTTTTAATTGCCAGATTTAAATTTTAGGTATTTTGACATAAGAAATATTGAAATGAGTGGCAAACTGTTTGGATCCTGATCAGACGCCGCGTTAATCAAAAGCTTTATAACATTGGGAAAGAGCTACCGCAAGTAGCTCATAAAATCCTTTCCATGTGCAATTTTAGGAATCGTACCTTTGAAAACGCGCTATTCGTGAGCATTTGTGCTAAACCAATCTTTTCAAAACAATATGACACACCATAATATAGCCACGATCTTTATTAAACATACACAAATATAACCGAGTTAACTTTATTTCAATAAATTCCGTAGATTTCGGACACATTCCTAGGTGCGGAGAAACAAAGAAAAGTCCGAAAATTTAAGACAATCTGGAGAAATGAAAGCCCTGTTTGGACCAGACAAAAGGTGTACATGTATTTATTATTTAAATATAGAAAAACGTATTTTATATTATCTTGATTAATTAGTTTTAATATGATCACTGGTATACAACGTACACCGGATATTGACCCCAAAGTGATTCGGAACCAAAGGTAAACTGATGTAAACAATGTCTACTATACACTTATTGCAACACATAAGTATTAAAGCCGCATTGTGCTTTTGAGAAACCTGCATAAAACGGTTGTTTGGGGTTCCATTTGAACTACGTGGGACGTGATTCTTTCACAAAAACCGGTTTTATCTAAGCAATTCGCTTTTTAAATTTTATTTATAATATTTTTGTGCTAGCACCAATTAAAAAGCCTCCCTTGTGAATGGAAAGAAGGACAACTCTGTAAATACAGGGCTCCAGATAACGGAAGTATTTCGAAAACTTAAATCTTTATTTCTGCTTTTAAACCCAATGGTGTCATACTCATTAAAAGTGTCTCGAATAGACGGTTTAATCAGTAGTAACACCATAGCATTCGGTGCTGAAATGAGTGAGAAAATGTTAGATTGGTTCAGATTACTCTCGCTTACATGTTTAGCAGGAACATCTGGATAACCCTTATTCTGCTGCACAGACGTCTGCTTCGACATTGTCGTCTGCAAAATGTGTTCAGTTTAGATTTATGCATTGTTTTAATTAAACAAACCTTAAGACGAGTGTCAAATAGTTTGGATCCAGATGAGACGCCACGTTACGCGGCGTCTTTTTAGATTCAAATAGTTTGTAAACTCCGTAAAGTAGGCAAGGGTTAAACACTATGAGATTCAATAACAACGTGTACATATCTTTCACTGTGGGTAAACGGTCAAATAAACTATAGAGAATGTATACCTTGAGCTTGCTGAAAATGACTGTTTCAGCCTTGTCCGCTCTCTAACTCAAACATTTCTTTTTGGATCTTCACCAAACTTGCTACAAATGTTTATTAGTATAGAATCTAGGTCAGGTTCAATAACTAGCAAAATCGCATAAGGCATGTCTGAGTTATTGCTGAAAATGCTGAAACAGCCATTTTTTAATACATAAAGGGCAAAAACTCAGATATGCCACATGCTATTTTTGTAATAATCAAAATAAACCTAAATTTTATATACTTAAACATTTTCAGCAAGTTTAATGAATATCCGATAAAAACTGTATGTGTTAGAGTGCAAAAAGTGACTGAAACCGTCATTTTTCATTAATAAACAGGCAATAACTTAGATATACCTTATGCGCTTTTAGTAGTAATCATACTAAACCTTGATATTATATCAATAAATATTTTCAGCAAATTTGGTGAAGATCCAATAAAACGTATTTGTGTTAGAGAGCAAACCTTGCTGAAAACAGTCATTTTTTAATACATAAAGGGCAAAAACTTAGGTATGCCACATGCGATTTTAGTAATAATCAAACTAGACCTGAATTTTATATGAATAAATATTTTCAGCATGTTTGGTGAATATCCGATAAAAACTGTTTGTTTTAGAGTGCAAAAATGACTGAAACAGTCATTTTTTTTATAAATTAACAGGCAATAACTCAAAAACACCTTATGCGATTTTAGTAGTAATCAAACTAAACCTTGATTTTATATCAATGAACATTTTCAGCAAGTTTGTGGAAGATCGGATAAAAGATATTCGAGTTAGAGAGCGGACAAAAAAGTGTGATAGTCTAACTGACTGATGGATCGACCGTCGAAGGTAATTGCGGTTGCACACTGTGATGTTGACTCCGGCTGTATCACGTGATACTAAGCCGTGTGGTAAGGTTTATGGCAGACGCTCTATTTTCGGTTTGTTATGATTTTAAATCGCCCTTTTTGGTGATTTAGGTCCGTCTTCATCATTTCATAGATCAGTTTGGCCCATTAGAATGTTCAAACATTATTATTAACCGTTATTGTATTTCAGACATTATGAAAAGGTCTGAAAACACAATGGGACTTTAAACATTTACACGTACCGAATCAGAACTAATTTCTGCCTGTCGCAAACAAGCCTGTCCGATCACTGCAAACGAGTGCGGAGCTTGCACAAGTTGGTCGATTATGTGCATTATGTACATATAAAGAGTAACTGTTTCTCCTCTACAGATAGAACTTTACTCGATGTATTAGGATTTTTTCGAAGTGTCAGCGAAACAGTTGCACATTTTGTAAAATTTACCATTTCATTCTACAATCACTGTACTGCTTCTTGCAAGCAGGTGACAGTTTACTGTACCGCATCTTGCATTTCTAATGTACTGCATCTTTCAAATACAATCAGGAACTTTGAACGAAATTGATCGAAAATGCGACCTGGGGCCGTATTCTGAAACATGCTATGTATTTTGTTTAAGAATTTTCTGACTCTTACATTTTCAACTTAGAATATTATTGTATAACTTTTCCTCTTAGAAAATACTATAGTTATTACTTAAAGAAAACAATTCTAAGAGTAGAATACGGCCGTTACACAGGCCTTTCCCGAATAAAATGACGTTACTCTTCTCGCTCATTAACACGTAAAAATGACTGCTAATTTTTGCGGTGTAGTTTTCGGGGAGGGGGGTTCTTCTCATTTGTAAATTATTATTTTCCAAATATATTTCGATCAATGATCAAAAAATATAAAATACGTTTTTCTATATTTTAAATAATAAAAACATCCTTTATCTGGTCCAAACAGGGCTGCCATTTCTTCGGATTTTCCCAATTCTTCGGACTTCGAAAATTTCTCCGGACCTAGGAATGTGTCCGAAATCTTAAGTTAATTCTGTTATACTGTGTATGTTTTAAACAGTTAAGATCATGGCTATATGTATATTATGGTGTTGTTTATTGTTTTGAAAAGATGGGTTTAGCACAAATGCTCACGAATAGCACGTTTTCATAGGTACGATTCCTAAAACCGCGCATTGAAAGTTGAACTTTTGACAATCTTAGATTTTTATGAGCAACTTAATTACGGTACCCCTTTCCCAATGTTATAAAGCGTTTGATTAACGCGGCGTCTGATCAGGATCCAAACAGTTTGACACTCATTTCAATCTTTCTTAAGTCAAAAATCTAAACCTGACAAATAAAAGCAAAGTTCTTCATGACAACAGTGGAATCTGTTCTTCTATACGGATGTGAAGCTGGACATTGTCAAATCATTTAGAGCGCGAGCTCGACGGCACATATACAAGAATGCTGAGGGAAGACAACTCAAGTGAAGCAAGTTCATTGGTCAATGCATAAAACAAACGCAGAGCTCTACGATAACACTCCATCCATTTCATCAAAAATCTGAGAAAGAAGACTACGTTTCTCTGGCCATAGCTTCCGTCACCCAGAATTACCAGTAAGCCAGCTAGTGTTATGGATACCAAAACATGGGACAATGACAATTGGTAGACCCCGGCTCACCTATATAGATTTATTAAACCAGGAAACAGGACTGCAATTGGATGATCTGCCTACAGCTATGAATGACATGGAAAAGCATCATCCGCCATACTCTGGCAATTTTTTTGGGTAAAAAATGATCGCGCTTCAAGACATAGACAATTTTCTCCATTTTGTCAGCTATTCTCAGGTGAGCGATATATGGCCCATGGGCCTCTTGTTCTGCAGATGGCGTGTTTGCAGCAGATGACTATTCGGCAGGACAAGGGATAAACAGCAACTTGCTGGACTTTTTTAAGCTTTTAAAATATCAAACAAGAGTAGAAACATGAAATGAATTTCTAGAACTATCAGCAATTATTTCGAGACATATTTGGTGAATAATAATTTAATAATAATATAAAAAATGAGAATACCCCACCCTCCCCCGCCACGAAAACTACATCTACGTGTCGGTGTGCGCGAAGAGTGACGTCATTTTAGTCGTGAAAGTCCTTGGTAGCGGCCGTATTTTACTCTTAGATTTTTTCTCTCTAAGTAATTACTATAGTATATTTTCTAAGAATAATATATATAAGACAATATATTTTCTTAGTTAAAAATGTAAAAGTTAGAAAATTCTTAAACAAAATACATAGAATGTTTCAGAATACGGCCCGTCTCATTTTCGATAAATTTTGTTCAGATTTGCTGGTTGTAGATTCAAGATGCAGTACAGTAGAAACGCAAGATGCGGTACGGTAAACTATCACCTGCTTGCAAGACGCAGTACAGTGATTGTAAAAAGAAATTGTCAAATTTACAAAACGTGCAACTGTTTCGCTGACACTTCGAGAAAATCCTAATAGCTCTACATAGATATAATAGTCCAGCAGATATGTGAACGAATCGTGCATTTTAGGATAAAAGCATGAAACTTGGTACACTGGTACTATACATTATTAGAAACATTTTAAAGATTGGAGGCATTCTCGATCTGTCCTGTGTCGACCATGGCGGCCATTTTAAAAAATGGCCGACAATTAGAACAGTTTTCTGCAGTCTAGTGGCAATGTGTCACAGTTTATCATATTTCAACAGGGCCAAATCACTAAAAGCAGCTGCAAGTATGATGACTTATTACAGAGAAGCCATATGAGAATATTTTGTATTTATATATGGGTCAACTAAGGTAATTTGAATCCTCAACACACTCCCCCCCCCCCCCCCTCAAATTAAAAAAAAAAAATCATAACACAGAATTTTAAGTACAGTGGAGAAACCATTATTCTTTCTAATAAAGACGTTTATGCTTAAACATTATGTCCATGGCAAACAGCTTGGACCCAGATCAGACGGGTAGCCTTGTAACTGATCAGGCTCTTTGCCGGTCAAATATAAATAAATCGTCGGAATTTTAAGGAAATTGACATTTTCTACATTTCATTGCACTATTGTATTTGTATTTATTTTCCTTTAAATGAAAAGAATATCCTCTTATCCACTGTATAGTAATTTTAAAAGCTTAATGAATTTCATACTATCAGATGCATTTTGGGGGATGTATTGTCGTCATTTGAGAGACACCAAATTTGGCACAGTAGGTCAGCATTTGCGCTCACAACCACAGCATTTGCTGAGTAATGTACAGGGAACATTTTCTTTTGCATATCTACATCTTCTTCAACAGCATATATGATAACAGCGCGGTATTCTGAACCAGCAGATGGCAGATTTATCCACAGTAGTCCCAACTCGGCCGAATCATTATTTATTGTTCAACCAAATTCTTCTTGATCTTAAAGTTGTGGTGCTTTCAGCAAGCACTGATCCCATACGTGGCCAGACTGGTACCCCACACGTAGGAGATGTTGATAGAGAGCATCCTGTGTTGGCGATATATGTTCAGTACCCCTGCCTTTTTGGGCGAACACCATCTGTCTGGCCATGTTAACATTGTTTTCAGAGCTTTCATATATCAATACGACGTACCTGGTGAGACACACATTCTCATCAAGCAGGGTTTTTTCCTATTCCACCAAAAACTGATGTAAATGTCACTGTCACATCCTGTTAGCGCATCACAGCAGGAAGCTAGCTTAAATTGGCATGTCCTAGAGTCTGTGCAATTGACCTAATGTCCACATAGTAGAACCATTTCTCCATTTCAAAAGTAACAGTCAAGAATTCTGAGTAAGATATTTTGGCAACCTTGTTTGGTCCCATCTGCGGCATGAAGCAACATTGTTGTATCCGTTTCCTTGTGTTTAGAAGGAAATAACGATTCAGCATTACATGTGTCTCAACAACGAAGCTTCCCGATGAGTAATGACAACTATGACAGGAAACTTGTTCTTCTATCACTTGTTCACTGAGGAGATTAAATAGTTCTGATTTATTACAATCTTCCTGTAGAAATTGATGCCAGTTTCCGGGCAGCCTTTTGTTTACCTCAATCCTAATTCGTGCGCCCTTTCCCCTCATTTTATGTGTGTGTGTGCTTTAGACTCAGATTTGTAAACATCAAAACTACATCACCCCGGCAAACGGTCTCCATCAATTGTCTCCGTATGTTGATCATGAACTCAAGTGCATACTCATTAAATTGATGTATAAGACTGGATTGCATTGGCAATTTCCGCACCGTCAATGGTGACAACGTCCATTCCAGATGCTATGCTATCAGCATCATCACTTTCTGGTACCAGGGATCTTGACATTGGAGAAGGTCTGCCTTTTGCACAATCTCATTTCACTAAATAAACTACAATAACGTATATGGACTTCAGCTGCTCCTGGTTGCGTGGTTTTCTCACACTACAGTGAATTTTCCTTCGACACTATCTTGAAATAAATTGCCCTAAGCCTGATTCAAACCCACATCTAGGTGATGAGAGGCTAATGTGCAAGCGACCTCGACCATGCGGCCACCATTGCCCCTAAAGATAAAGGATACCAAGGAAGCTTAGGGTAACTTTTATAACTCACCGTTCAAAGAGAAGGAAGATGTCAATGTCACAAACATGGATATTTGTGTTAACCTAAGGTAAGGTACCCGGTAAGGGCAAGTATTCACTTCTGAACATTATAGCATCATGCTATTGATAAGACCTGGCTGGTTTATCCTCTTAGTGACATAAATGTTATCCAGATGATGATTCCATCTTGACCAATCCAGTAAGAAATTCAGTGAATTTATGACTGTAAACTTTCCCTAACAAAAAGCTGAATTTCTTCCGGATGCTTGTCTGGAAGTGCCATCATGTCCCGCATATGTATGGATACTGCTCTGACATTCTAGTAGTCAAAGTGACCAAAAGCGTGAAATAAACATTCTATCTGTTTAAAACAGTGCCTCAACTTACACAAGGAAGTTGTCTTCATTGAAAGCTCTGTTCTAGGTCAGCACAATTAACTCTGTCTCCAACAGAAGTGAGAAAATTACAACCAACCGTTATTTGCAGGAGCACTGTTTCTCAAGAATATGTAGAATCTGTATGACAATGAGCAGTATGGGCAATCCTTTCTTAAAAAGAGTGGTGATCTTTTGGTGCTCGATACGCGAAAGGTGTTAGACGCAGCGGCAGGATGGAACAGCTGGGTAAAAATCAATGCAACCAATTCTTTAAGAATCGTCTGGCGGATCGCACTGCTGCAGTGGATGACCGGATACCAACGAACAACCTTATCTTGTTCAGATCTCGACCACAGAAGGAAAACCACGCACTAGGAGCAGCTGAAGTCCATATATGTTATTGTAATTTATTTTCAATACAATATACTTGTACATGTATTGCTAGTCGAATATGTGGCACTGACTCTTTGTTTTACAAGATGTTACCAACATGAAACCCCATGCTTTCCACCGTCACTCTCAGACTGCAGTGCAATGAGATTGTGCAAAAGGGCAGACCTTCTCCAATGCCTAGAACTTTGGTTCAGAAAGTGATGATGCTGATAGCATAGCATCTGGAATGGACATGGTCACCGTTGACGGTGCGGAAATTGCCAACGCAATCAAGCCTAATACATCCATTCAATGAGTATGCACTTGAGTTCAGTAACAACATACAAAGACAATTGTCAGATTCTGTTTGCCGTGGCGATGTAGTTTTGATGTTTACAAATCTGAGTCTTTAAGTGGACACACATAAAAAGGGGAATGGACGCACGAATTAGGATCGAGGGAAACAACAGGTTGTCCGGAAACTGGCATCAATTTCTGCAGGAAGATTGTAATAAAACAGAACTATTTCATCTCCTTTCCTGGCATAGTTGTCATTACTCATCGGGAACCTGCATTGTTGAGAGATTCTTGACGCTGACTTGTTATTTCTTTCTAAACACAAGGAAATGGATACAACTACCGGTATGTTGTTTCATGCCGAAGATGAGACCAAACAAGGTTGCCAAAATATCTTACTCAGACCTGTTGACACAGAAAAAAGTTATGCTAGCAGTCTTGCTCACAAGATCGGATAAAAACGGCTGCGTGTTGCCTTTGAAATGGAGAAATGGTTCTAGTAATTGGACATTAAGTCAATTGCACAGACTCTAGGACGTGACAAGCTCGCTTCCTGCTGTTCATGTGCTAACAGGATGTGACAGTGACACACATCATGTTTTGGTGGTACATGTTTAATAAAATAAACCAGCTTGATCAGACTGTATGTCACACCAGGTACGTCGTATTGATGTATGAAAGCTCTGAAAACAATGTTAACATGGCCAGACAGATGGTGTTCGCCCAAAAAGGCAGGGGTACTGAACATATATCGCCAACACAGGATGCTCTCTATCAACATCTCCTAAGTGTGGGGTACCAGCCTGGCCACGTATGGGATCAGTGCTTGCTGAAAGCACCACAACTTTAAGATCAAGAAGAATTTGGTTGAACAATAAATAATGATTCGGCCGAGTTGGAAGTATATAATATAGGTGAATCTGCCGCCTGCTGGTTCAGCATACTGCGCTGCTATCATATAGTTATGCTGTTGAAGAAGATGTACATATGCGTAGGAAAATGTTCCCTGTACATTACTTAGCAGATGCGGTGGTTGTGAGCGCAAATGCTGACCAACTGTGCCAAATTTGGTGTCTCACAAATGAAGACAATACATCCCCCAAAATGCATCTGACAGTATGAAATTCATTAAGCTTTAAAATTATTATACAGTGGATAAGAGGATATTCTTTTCATTTAAAGGAAAATAAATACAAATACAATAGTGCAATGAAATGTAGAAAATGTCAATTTTCTTAAAATTCTGACGATTTATATATATTTAGAGGCAAATAGTTTAGAGCCTGACCAGTCACCGGGTAACCCGTCTTAATGGATTCAAAACGTAATGTTTAAACATGTTTATTAGAATAATGGTTTCTCAACTGTACTTAAATTTCTGTGTTTTGATTATTTTTTTTTGAGGGGGGGGGGGGGGGGGGGGGGGAGTGTGTTGAGGATTCAAATTACCTTAGTTGACCCATATATAAATACAAAATATTCTCATATGGCTTCTCTGTAATAAGTCATCATACTTGCAGCTGCTTTTAGTGATTTGGCCCTGTTGAAATATGATAAACTGTGACACATTGCCACTAGACTGCAGAAAACTGTTCTAATTGTCGGCCATTTTTTAAAATGGCCGCCATGGTCGACACAGGACAGATCGAGAATGCCTCCAATCTTTAAAATGTTTCTAATAATGTATAGTACCAGTGTACCAAGTTTCATGCTTTTATCCTAAAATGCACGATTCGTTCACATATCTGCTGGACTATTATATCTATGTAGAGCTATTAGGATTTTCTCGAAGTGTCAGCGAAACAGTTGCACGTTTTGTAAATTTGACAATTTCTTTTTACAATCACTGTACTGCGTCTTGCAAGCAGGTGATAGTTTACCGTACCGCATCTTGCGTTTCTACTGTACTGCATCTTGAATCTACAACCAGCAAATCTGAACAAAATTTATCGAAAATGAGACGGGCCGTATTCTGAAACATTCTATGTATTTTGTTTAAGAATTTTCTAACTTTTACATTTTTAACTAAGAAAATATATTGTCTTATATATATTATTCTTAGAAAATATACTATAGTAATTACTTAGAGAGAAAAAATCTAAGAGTAAAATACGGCCGCTACCAAGGACTTTCACGACTAAAATGACGTCACTCTTCGCGCACACCGACACGTAGATGTAGTTTTCGTGGCGGGGGAGGGTGGGGTATTCTCATTTTTTATATTATTATTAAATTATTATTCACCAAATATGTCTCGAAATAATTGCTGATAGTTCTAGAAATTCATTTCATGTTTCTACTCTTGTTTGATATTTTAAAAGCTTAAAAAAGTCCAGCAAGTTGCTGTTTATCCCTTGTCCTGCCGAATAGTCATCTGCTGCAAACACGCCATCTGCAGAACAAGAGGCCCATGGGCCATATATCGCTCACCTGAGAATAGCTGACAAAATGGAGAAAATTGTCTATGTCTTGAAGCGCGATCATTTTTTACCCAAAAAAATTGCCAGAGTATGGCGGATGATGCTTTTCCATGTCATTCATAGCTGTAGGCAGATCATCCAATTGCAGTCCTGTTTCCTGGTTTAATAAATCTATATAGGTGAGCCGGGGTCTACCAATTGTCCTTGTCCCATTTTTAAAATGGCCGCCATGGTCGACACAGGACAGATCGAGAATGCCTCCAATCTTTAAAATGTTTCTAATAATGTCTAGTACCAGTGTACCAAGTTTCATGCTTTTATCATAAAATGCACGATTGTTCCACTTTTGGGCACTTATCCGCTGGACTATAATCTGTAAAGAAGAAAAAGTTACAGTTTACTTGTATATAATCATTAATGCACCTAATCGGCCAATTTGTGCTAACTCCGCACTCGTTTGCAGTGATCGGGCAGACAAAACTCTCATAATTCACGAACCTCGTTACGCGGCGTCTGATCTAGATCCAAACTGTTTGTAAATGTAAGCCAAGTCGGGTTTAGCATGATAAGGGTGAAGTTATCACGAAGTCACCGAACGTGTCACGCTGTAATTTCACATAACAATATAACTAAACATTATGAGTATGCATCATAATTTGATCATGATTCAACACCAATAATATCTGCATAAAAACTGTCGTCTGCACTATTGTAAGAGCACTTTCCGGAAAGCAAAAATATGTGCAGCGGGGGAATCGGGCTTCAACATAGCGCAGCAAACTTGATGAATCTAACCCCAACAAATCATTTGTATATCCGATGACAAACGAATCTACACTGTACATGCCTTAGCCTAAATTATCACTCTGTTAACTATGTACCTGGCTATCGCGACTTGACACGTAATTTCAAACAATTTGGATCCAGATCAGACGCCGCTTGACGCGGCGTCTGATCTGGATCCAAAATGTTGAATAAGTGTTTTAAGCTTTCTTCAACTAAAACAAATACACTGATGTTAAATAAGAGTAACAAATGTTCAGACGAACAATTTAAAGCAGACGATTAATTATGGCGGGAGAAAAGGTTAACATGTACATGTATACGGTGTACTGTATTTATACATAGTAGCTGTTCAACGAGGGTCAGCGACAGAGGTAAGATTAGCTTCATGTACAACATTATTGTGTATATAGTCTGTGTTTACACATGAAACAACGAACTTATGCATCTTAATTCGCATTTATAAAGTCTTTCAGATATTTTAACATATTTCAATACGTTATGTCTATAACAGTTAAAAGTAGAAACAGTCGAGCTTCGATATCTCGAACTTGTTTAACTCGAACTATCCGATAGTTCGGCATATGAACTGCATCAATTCATGCTCGATTAACGTCGAAGATACCCATATTTCAAAGTTAAAACATGGCTTACCCACGTTTTAACTTTGAAATACGGGTATGTTCGACAAAACCGACCTCGAGATATCGAAGTTCGACTGTAGGTATTTTTTGAACAGTGAGTAAGAAAGATGACGGCTGGATACAGGACAACTAGAATTATAGAGTAGAAAGTTACTAATGGAGATTCCTGCATCGTGCATTATGTTTAGTTCTGCATTTAGCTGAAACCTGTCATCATATATCTCCTTACGTTGCCACCTTATTTCTTTCAATCTATTGGCTGAAAAGACAAATGGCTGCATTGTGCAAGACAGGGGTAAAACAGAACGCTCCTATACTGGACTTTTCTCCTTTACTTTTGTCTTCAATTAAGCTGCCACATGTCTTAAAAATCAACAACCCATTCTCTATTTTGTGGCCGCTTAACTCATTCACACCTGAAACTTTTAATGGACAATTCCAATGTCCACCTAGATATTCAGACGTCTAGTCCATTTTTTTTTACTAATAAGGGTTAACACATGATGTGCACACACTGCACAGTGACAATGACAAACAGATAGAGCATGTCCTGATTAGAGCGCAATTGTACTCTTTAATTTGTTTAGACCGCGGCAATTGTACTCTTCAGAGGTAAATGCTACTATTAGTAATGACGAGTATACTCGTTGCTAGGGTTCAATGAATTAAATGAATGCGTACCTACGTGTATCTACGTGGTCTCATCATCGGCGTCTGATCTGGCTCCAAACTGTTTACAATGGAAATAACTATTTTAACATGAACGCGTGTTTAGAAAAGAATATCGGCTTAATCCTTTACCTGATATCCTATTTATAGTATTGAAAACAGGTGACTAATTAAAGCCGGTTGAAAGTAAAGCGGAATACGCCTTAAGGCGCATTCTGCTTTACTTTCAGCCTGCTTTAAGCTTCCATGTGCTAGCATATAGAAAACATTCCCCATAATATATATTCATGACAGATTAAATTGGAACTATTTTCTTCAGCGGAGGAATAAATCATATTCGCTAAAAGGCGCTTCCATGGGGGAAAGGGTTAATCACAGTTTGTACTTCAGCATCAGTCCCAGATTATCATAACAAAACATGGCGAAGGTCGTGGAGGTCTCTGACGCTTCAGGAAATGGGTACAAACTGACAGAGGTCGACGGGATATATTTTCCGGAATATTTTGCGAAAGACCCCGAAGTTCGAATGAAAGAAGTTCGGGAGCTGGCTGGACGAGATGATGACGTAATCATTGCGGCATATCCAAAAGCAGGCAAGATATTTTCAACTAACATCTACAGGAACTGTATGCGATCATACAGCGGAGCAAACGTTGTTCCTTTACTGACTAGGCTTTTATATAGGGGCGTATGGATTAGATACGTTTTAGTTTAAACATAATAGGTACAGGTACATACACATTCGAACGTGCATTTCCATTTTTTTTCGTAAAAAGTATTGAAACGAAAGTGTCTCTCCCTTAAGGCTTCTGTAGATGAAAGGATTAAAAATGGAATGCCCTTTATCATTATCAAGATAAGCAGCCCCTTTTCTATCGCATTCTCTAACCAGGCTCTATATGTCTTGCATAGATACATGCTATTCTGTACAGTTTCTACAGGCTAAAAAAAATCGTAGGACAATTTTTATATAAAACTCATGTTACATGCCTTAACATTGATATTTAATTATACTACAAAACAAAAACATGTTTTTCTATGCGTCACATCAGTGTATAATAGTCTTATTTTTGTAAAGATTATAGATCAACAAACAGTGTAGACTATTCAAGCATCGATTTTGTCTCCTCGTTGTTTTCATTGCCCGAAAATCCTTTTTCCTGATGATCAAGTTTACAAAATATTGTTCTGTAATTTAAGGAACACACTGGGTGTGGGAGATAACCAACATGCTCCTGCAGGGATCCGCCGAGTACCATCCATCAGTGAAGGAAGAACAAATGATTGAACTAAAAGGCGCAAAAGGAGCAGACGAACTTCAGTCACCGCGAGTTTTTAATTCTCATCTTCGATTTCGTCAGCTACCTAAAGACATGATCAAACGGTAAGCTTATAATGACAATGTCTACATCAATTTGCATGAATTGCTCCCCTTTCGCTTTCAATATTTAACTGTCATTGGGGACACCTTGATGTCACCTATGTTAGAATGTCATAGTAATGACAACTGCTGTGTCCATAATTGTTATGAACGTTTTTAACTTTTTCATCGCATAATTTATCGAGAGGTTTTTACTCCTTTATCGCCATATTGTCGTCTGCAATATTGTTTCAAATTTGGTTAAAGGCAGTATGATTGATGAAATTTCAAAATTGCTCCCTCCCTACAACAACCCTCATACAGTGGAGAATCTGTTATTCTTTCCCGTTTAAACGCAAACGTACGCAAACGCAAAGCACTAAAACGTAGAAAAGAACAACTTTTGGACGATTCTGATAATTCTTGTTTATCTTGGTGGCAAACAGTTTGGAGCCTGATCAGACGCCGGGTTACCCGGCGTCTGATCTGGCTCCAAACTGTTTGTATTGTAAATAATAGTTTTAGCGTAAACGCGTTTATTGGGAAAGAATAACACATTCTCCACTGTAATTTGCGCCTATACTGTAGCATTTAATGCTCGATCAACCGTAGCTTTCGTGTTTAACACAATCTTCCATAGTCAGTTTCTAGTTTTGCAGACACATGACCACTTTCGTTAGGTTAGAGGTAAAGCAGAATCCGCCAGGAACTATTATATTCGGTGGGGAAAATAAGTTAAAGGCGTAAAAAGGCACACTGCTGGGTTAAAACTGTTCCATTTTGAGTCGAGTTTAAGATGTCCATAAATGCAATTTTATAAAGTGAAACGATTTTTTTTATCATTTTATAGTCATTGAGTATTTATGAACTAACAAAAATGAAAATTCAGAATGTATTCAACATAATAATAGTGGTGTTTTTTTAGTTTAGTTTTCATTTGGGAACTTATGTTTGTTAAATGGATATTTCCAGGGACTGCAAGATTTTGTACATCACGCGTAACCCTAAAGACATGACTGTTTCCCGATATAACCATATGGTCAAAGGTAACGGGTACAAGGGAACCTTTCAAGATTACCTTCCGCTTTACTTAGAAGGAAAGGGTAAGTATTTGCATGTGTGTATTTGGTATTAGTTTAAATAGTTAACTAAGTGAACCCATTAAAGTACGGGTATTTGGCACAATTTAGAAGAAAAAAAATGTTTGCCTATATGTATAGCCTATACAGTGGAGAAAACGTTATTCTTTCCCGTTTAAACTCAAACGTACGCAAACGCAAAGCACTAAAACGTAGAAAAGAACAACTTTTGGACAATTCTGATATTTCATGTTTATCATGGTGGCAAACAGTTTGGAGCCTGATCAGACGCCGGGTTACCCGGCGTCTGATCTGGCTCCAAACTGTTTGCACTGGACATAATAGTTTGAACGTAAACGCGTTTATTGGAAAAGAATAACACATTCTCCACTATACCATTTAATAATTTATGGTTTAGTAAAAAAAACAAAACATAAAAATGCGTCAAGTACCTGTGCATTGAACCATAGCTACGAGTATACCCATGATTTACAAACGATGTATATGTACTGTGAAGAGTAAATCTACACTTGTCTCATGCAAATAATGCAGACTCAAACTAGAGAGCTCCAAAGCACTGTAAAAAGTCACGTTATAACACAGTCACCTTCATGCCACAGTTGTACTGATAATTGCAAGACAGTTTCTATTTCCCGTTTCTTTGCCCATGATTCCAAACTGGAAAGACGTAACATGTTCAGGGAACTTAATAATAAACCAAACCTAAACTCTTAATACCATATTGCACAGCGGAAACGGTCCGAGCACCGAGTCTATCTGTGAACTTAATTATATAGTGACTAGCTATATCAGAAGCACGAACAAAATTTGACTAATTTGATTGATCGAAGTTATTTTCATTTTTGTGAAGCTTGTTTGGTTAACAATCATTTGTTCCAGGGTAATTTACCTACAGACACTATTTAGTGTTATAATGTTGACCATAGGTACCATGTTTATGTATTTCTAGTAAATCTTTTTTGCCCTGCAAAGGTATGCCGGATAGCGGTGAAAAGGGGTTCTGGTCGAGGGAGAGTTTGGATACATAAATTAAATAGGGAAGCTGTCGGACCGCACAGCAGTATCCGATAATAGGGAGTTCTGGTTAACAGAGGTAGCGATCAACATGGATTAAACTGTATATGAATCAAATGTTGTTTTAACCAATTGTTGACTTGGTGTACGATTTCAGTGGCGTTTGGCTCTTGGTTTGACTACAGCTTAGACTGGCACAGAACACTGCAAGACAACAAAGGTTACCCAATATACCCAATACGATACGAGGAATTAAAAAGGGCAAGCTCTTTAGTACAACTTTGCTTAGTTCATACAGAAATCTCTCTCACTCTCATTTTCAGTCTTTAAAAGCTTAATGCAACACAGAAATAATCAAGACCCCCTTGAACCTTCTACATGTATATTACATTTGTTCTGCAGTGAACATTCGTATTAATTTTTTGAATGAGTCCTAGTCTTCCTAACTGTATGGTAAACCCTGACGATTTTTAGCTCACCTGGCACGTAGTGCCAAGGTGAGCTATTTTGATCGTCCTCTGTCCGTCGTCGTTCGTTCGTCCGTAGTTCGTCCGTCCGTTCGATCGTCGTCAATAATTTCTTTAAACGACATCTCCTCCGAAACTACTGGATAGTTTTTTTTACCAAACTTAGCCTGAATGATCCTTATATGGTCCTCTTTCAAAGTTGTTCAAACATTTCCAGTCCGTTGCATATCTAGGTCCTTTATCAAGATTGTTCAAATTTTGTCCCTGGGGTAAAAAATGACCCCGCCCCGGGGGTCGTAAATTTACATAGAGTTATATAGTGAAATCTTCAAACAACTTTTTTTTAAAAACTAATATGGCCAGAGCTTTAATATTTGGCATGATGACTCTTCTAGAAGCCCTTAACTAATGTTGTAAATATTGTTCCGGTCCGTTCTATATCTAGGTCACAGGAGTTAAAAATAGATTTTTTCAATGAAATCTTAAAAAATCTTCTTGTCTGAAGCCACAGAACATTGAGCTTAGATATTTGGCACAAAGCATCATCTACAAGTCTTCTATCTAGATTGTTCAAATTATGTCCCTTGGGTAAAAAATGACCCTGCCCTGGAGTCGTAATTTTACATGGAGTTATGTAGTGAAATCTTCAAACATCTTTTTCTCTGAAACTAATATGGTCAGAGCTTTGATATTTGGCATGGTGACACTTCTAGAAGCCCTTAACCAATGTTGTAAATATTGTTTCGGTCAGTTGCATATCTAGGTCACAGGAGCTAAAAATAGATTTTTCAATGAAATCTTAAAATATCTTCTTGTCTGAAACCACAGGACCCTGAGCTTACATTTTTGGCACAAAGCATCATATTTAGGTCCTCTATCAAGATTGTTCAAATTATGCCCCTGGGGTTAAATATGCCAAGACCCTTGGGGTCGCAGTTTTACATAGAGTTATGTAGTGACATATTCTTCTCTGAAACTACTATGGCAAGAGCTTTGATATTTAGCATAGTGACACTTTTAGATGTTCTTTACCAATATTGCTGAAATGGTTCGGGTCTGTTGCATATCTGGGTCATATTAGCTAAAAAAAAGATTTTTTTCAATGAAAAGTCTTCCTATCTGAAACCATCCATGTACAAAATATTTGACAGCACACTTAATTTTCAAGTTCATCAGCAAGATTTTTGAAATTATGTCTCTTTGGTGAAAAGTGATCCCACCCCAGGGGTCATGTGACCCTTGTGTTGGTTTTTCCAGGTGAGCGATATTTAGACCCGCATGGGCCTCTTGTTTAATCTTCGTATTTGTTAAACATTTTGCGTCCGTACGATGTTAACCAGTATTTACCCTTTCGTCTAGCGTCAACACCGTTGACTACAATGATATGGATCTTACACACTTGTTACCTTTGACCTTTACCATTCCACCCAACCTTGAGTTTACCTTGGTCTTGACTTAATTTGGACTTAGAAAGGTTTAGAATATATTTGCAAGATGCCACCGAGGATACGCCTTTATTGAACGCAGTCTTATTTGTGGCTGTTTTAGACAAAATTGCTTTGAATACATTTCAGAACTCGGTCAGTGTAGTCCAGAAGTTGGCCGAATTCCTTGGTACGCGTTCAGACGAGACGTTTATTCAGGATGTTTGCGACAAGTGCAGCTTTAGTAACCTCAAGTCGTCATATGAACAGAAACACAGTGCGGAGATGGACGTCACAGCCTTTGCTTTTAGGAAAGGTGTGGAAGATAATTTAAGTAAATCTTATAGAAGCAGGGCTGCCATAAGTTGACATAAAAAATCCTAAGATTTCCAAATTTGCATTTATCAAGAGCGATTTTACGAATCGTACCTTTTCCCCATCGCCTGTTTCTAGTTCTGTTGACATGTGGCTGCTTAAGGCATGCTGAAAGTAAGGCAGAATGCGCCTTAAGGCACATTCTGCTTTACTTTCAGCCTGCTTTAAGCTACCACGTACTAGGAAAAAATCCGAAGATTTAGGAAAAATCCGGAGAAATGGCAGCCCTGTAGAAGGGTGGTAGCTTTGTGTTCAGTAAAACCTCTCTATTACGAAAACTAAATTATCAGGTATTTTACGCAACAGGTTGCTTAAAGTAAGGTAAAAATAAAACAGACCGCTTCTCTAGGAGGCACCTGTCTTTTATACAATAAATTATGACTTCTGCTGCGTTTACAGTCAGTCACGATAGCTGTGATGCCCACGAGGGAATCGCGGTGAGCGTGGCGGACCGTGGGACGAATCGTGGTGATCTTAATGCTAGGTTCACACCAACGGCGAATGCCGCGCTTTAAATCAGCGAGCAAAGCGTCGTCATTTGTGTTTACTTTTCCAAAAATATCACGATCTCTTACGCTCTGATACGCTCTGATACGAATTGGTTGCCGCTTTGGGACGAGTTATTTCCCGACTTGTTACGGTTCCTCACGCTTTGATCCCGCTTTGATCAGGCTTTGCTACGCTTGAAATCACGCTTTTGTAAGCTTTGTTACGCTTTATTACGCTTTGATGCGATTGTGACGCTTTAAATCAGGCTCTGATACGATTATCAAGCTTTGTTGTGCATTGTTACGCTCTGTTCAGCTCTGTTACGCATTGGAAAATGTCAAGATCGCCGATTTCATGCCGCTTTTGATCCAGAGCCTATAGAGATGCAGCAGATCCACAAAATCATTGTATTTTGACTCCAGAACACGATGTCAGAACAACAAGATCCAGATGTTCCAGATGTACCAGGACATGATCTATCTGAAACAATGCAATGAGTGGTACTCAAGTCGCAGCGCTATTTATGGGGATGGATACATAGCGTTGGTATCGTAGCAGAGCCTGAAAGAGCGTGAGAGAGCGTGAGGAAGCTTGTCAAGCGTAACAAAGCCTAACAAAACGTGTCAATCCTTGATCACAACGTTTCAATTCGTGAGAGAGCGTGAGAGTCCTTCATGAAAACGTAACAAAGCGTATCAAAGCATGTCAGATATTGATGGAAGCGTCTGACCTCGTATCAGATCTTCATGCCAAATCGTAACACATCTTGAGACATCTTAACGAAGCGTGTCAAGTGGTGACAGACCGTGAAGACTGGGGTCCCCGCTTTGAACCAAGCTCTGTTAAGCTTTCCTACGCTTTGAGTCAAGCTTTGTTGAGCTTTGTTACGCTTTGTTAAGCTTTGTTAAGCTCTGGTACGCTCTAGGCGCTTTAATCGATTCGTTACAGAGCGCCCAAAATTTTTAAACCGTTTTAAAAAATTTGGCACTCTTGCTGAATGTCCCGCTTTACGCCAAGCTTTCTCACGATCTATTACGACCCTGACGATTTAATCAAGCTTTGTTACGCTTTTGTGCCGCTTTGCACGCCGCTTTAAAGCGCCATCAAAGCGCCGTTGGTGTGAACCTAGCATTAGAGAGCGTGGAAGAATCGGGAGAATCGCAAGGATCGTGGCAGAATTTTGGACGGTCAACAATTTTGCCACGATTATGCCGATCGGTTTTTACATCGTGAGAGAGCGTAATAGAACTTGGGAATCTTAGTAGAGCGTCGTACAGCTTAACAGAGCTTAACAGAACTTAACAGAACGCATCAAACCGTGAAACCCAAACGTAGGGGATCGTTGTAAACTTGAAAAGGCGATTCTAAGAGTTTGTATTATTAAGTTAATATAGTGCTTCCTCCCTATAACGGCCCTCCCAACAGCGACTCCCTCTTTACAACGGCACTTACCGCAGTTTTCTATCAACAGGACAATAACCGTATTTCAAACACTTTCACTGCTGCATTTTCACCTTAAAATTGTCGTCTGCTGTTTTTCTCGAAATTACATACATGTATTAGTGGACATTTCGATAGAATCAATATAATGTCGAGTGACACACATCTTGAAACCTGATCAGACACCGCGTAGCACGGCGTCTGATCGGAATTCAAGCTGTTTGCAAATGTAAACAAAATCTTAATTTCCCCTCCCTTTAACGACTCCCTCCGAACAACACACACACATTCTGTGTCTCCAATCAGGTGTCGCTTTAGAGAGTGAGTATTGTATTGTTAAAGACTTTTCCTGATCTTATTTCGGTTTTTACAAATAGTCGTAAAAACCTTGTGCAAAGCGAGCTGATGATGTCACTGCAAAGAATCAATGGAACTCTCATGTAAGACCCCAATCTCTTTCCACAGAAGAGCATATTTCGTTCCTCAACATACATGAATGCGGTAGCTAATGAGAGTGGTAAGACCCGACTTTTATATCCGATAGTTTTGAATAAAAAGTCATTGAGTATGAGTATGTCAGTGTCTCTCTAGACAGAATGAGATGGCTTTATCATATTTTGCACACGTGTTGCATGATTTTATAGGTATGTTCAATGGAGGATCATACACAGACACAGTATTAATTTCTGAAAGTTAAGTTAATATTTTCTCAATCCGTGCCTTCTATACGTAACCATTCCCTAACCCAGCAGGTCCTAGATATATTTATTTTCTTCGGCCTTCTACCTACGCTTTCTTCTGACATGTCCTGTTCTGACCATTATATCTGCTACCGACTCTCCTTTCTTCGAGCTACTTTATAGATAACAACTGCCAGTTCAGCATCTTCTTCCATCTTGGGTTCAAACCGGTAGCTCGTTCCTCTTTAGAGATTCAAGAGAGGTTGTTGTCGGTGTTTTTATAAGGGCAAGCTTACCACCAAATATTTTTAGAAACGTCATCCAACGTCAGCGTAGTTTGACACCAGCATCCAGAGAATTAGTGGATGGTCCATGCCTCCTTTTTATACACTAACCGTGCTCAAAACGCAGCACTCTTTGTGAAACCGTTGCCATAAATCGCAGGAGAGCTTAACAGAACGTTTTGTCGTGGTAGATCGTAACAGAACGTGATAAAACGTGAAAGCGTATCGTGGTTACCGTAGGGAGCTTGAGAGAACTTGATGGAAGCGTGGCAGATCTTCATAAGAATCTTTTTGTGTTCGTAACAGAACGCCACAGGAGGTGACAAGACGCACAGAGAGCGTAAGAAAGCGTAGTACAGCGTAGAAAAAGAAAATTAATCGTGAAGCTCCGCGCATTTTCTAAATCGTGGACATCGCAGCTATCGTGGCTGAGTGTAAACGCAGCATTTAGCGGTCGTAATTGAGAGGTTCCACTCAGGGATAATATATACTAAAGTTTAGTTATATATTATCCCTGTTTCACTGTACTATAATAGTTACAGAAAACTCTTAAAGAAGATTTTTGTATTACTACTAAATATGTCAAGCATTAGTCCCATAGTGACGCATATACCGAATCATTTACTACAGGAAGCTACGAGTAAGGATATTCCCTGCTTGTTTAGCTTTTACCAAATAGTTTACAACCCTTAAAATTAGTATCATCATGGAGAAATTACAGTTCTCCATGGTATCATCTTTTTCCAATTTATTGTTAAAAATCAACCCATAAGACGGGCTAGAATTTATGGACAACGGGAATAAAGTTTCATGTGTCAATCAGTTAGCAATGGCAGGGCTGCCATTTCTCCGGATTTTTCCTAAATCTTCGGATTTTTTCTGATACATTGTAGCTTAAAGCAGGCTGAAAGTAAAGCAGAATGCACCATAAGGCGCATTCTGCTTTACTTCCAGCCTGCTTTAAGTAGTCACATGTCAACAAAACTAGAAACAGGCTATGTGGTAAAGGTACGATTAGTAAAATCGCACTTGAAAAATGCAAATTTGGAAATCATAGGATTTTTTATGCCAACTTATGGCAGTCCTGCAATGGATGCTACATTAGAGGAGCTTTCTGCATTTGGTTTTGGCTGTATGAGGCAGTCATACGTATATAGAAATATCCACCTACAGCTATTTCAAACGGGAATCGCTTAACTCATTCACCTGACACTTTAAATGGCCATTTTCAGTGTCCAATTAAGTTTTATTAATTTTCACACATTTTGGAATGATTTTAAGAAATTGCAAAATAACAAACAGTTCAGACACAGATCAGAGGGCACCTGAAAGAGCCCTCTAATCAGGATCTACACTGTTTGCAAAGGATCAGCATACTCTTTATACTGTAGGTACACTGTTTGTAAATGATATTGCTAAGGCTGAATCGGTTAACACAAATTGAACTCTCTATTGCCATGTTTACTTCTAGGAGAGATCGGTGACTGGAAGAACTGGTTCACAGTAGCTATTGATGAGCAGTTTGATGCCACTATGAAGGAAAAGATGAAAGATTGTGACCAGACCTTCACTTACCAATGACGAACAATGAGTAATCCAGGGCTGCCATAAGTTGACATAAAAAATCCTAAAATTTCCAAATTTGCATTTTTCAAGTGCGATTTTACAAACCGTACCTTTACCCCCATCGCCTGTTTCTAGCCTTTTTTGACACGTGGTTGCTTAAAGCAGGCTGGACGTAAAGCAGAATGCGTCTTAAGGCGCATTCTGCTTTACGTCCAGCCTGCTTTATGCTACCATGAACTAGATAAAATCCGAAGTTTAAGGAAAAATCCGGAGAAATGGCAGCCCTGGTAATCTTTAATAAAATAGACAATGGAACAACAGGCACATGTCCGATATTGACACTACAATAAAACCTCTCTATTACCACCACTAACTTCGGTAAATCTAGTATCAAGTATTTAATGGAGATGGCTGCTTAAAGCAATGTGAACATGTTTTTATGTTCATCTTGCTTTAAGCTGTCACCTGTCTTTATGCAATCAATTAGCCTTCTTTTTAATGGTCATTATAGAGAGGTTTTACTGTATTTTGTTATGTCAGTATATAGTAAAATGACTCAAAATTTAATGATGCAAGGAAACATTGACCCTTTTAGTTATAAACCATACATTACACAGTTCAGTCATGTTGTTATCGATGACATTTCAAAAGATTTGTTTTACTTAAACAAGATGAAAGCAAAGCAGAAAGCTGCTGTAGATTTCTGCTTTAGCTTCATCCTGCTTTTAAGTGCAACATGCCTTTAAAACCATCAATTGGTACTCTTTTATGTGGTTGTAATATTTGTATATTAATTATTATTGTACCATTGTTTTGGGCTGGGTAAACACTTGGCTAAGAAGGATAAATGTGTTAAACATCAGTATTATCATTAAAACTTTAAGACTTTAGACTCTGTCTTTTCAGTCTTTAAAAGGTGAGGAATTTGAGGAACCTTTAATCTATGACAAACATTGTCTATGATTTGTTAAAAGATCTGACTCAAATGTATGATTGCAATTATTGCAAAATGATGGTTTTAACCCATGCAATAACCCAATAGCCCATTTCTAGTATTGAAGATAATGAAATACTTAAAACATGTTGAAAATGTTTAACCCATTACCCTATAAACACACCTTTTTATGCCTTTAATTTATTCATCAACTATAAAAAATTATTCCACTCCATGCAAGCATTTATATATACCAAAAGAAATATGTTCCGTATTTCCTAGCTTAAAGCAGGCTGAACTTAAAGCTGGTTGTGCCTTAACCCTTTCCCCCATAGAAGCGCCTTTTAGTGAATATGATTTATTCCTCCGCTGAAGAGAATAGTTCCAATTTAACCAGTCATGAATAAATATTATATGGAATATTTTCTATATTCTAGCGCTGGATAGCTTAAAGTAGGCTGAAAGTAAAGCAGAATGCACCTTAAGGTGCATTCTGCTTTACTTTCAACCTACTTTAAGTAGTCACCTATCTTCACTACTAGAAATATGCTATCAGGTAAAGGGTTAAGGAGCATTGTGCTCTACTTTCAACCTTCTTGAGTAGCAGTCTGTTTTTAAAACAAGAAATAAGTTATGGGGTTACAGGTTAGTTACAGCAGATGGTGCAAAGACTATGTATGGCTAATTATGAAGGAAAACAAGACATAGTACATAATATGCCTTGCAGGGCTGCCATTTCTCCGGTTTTTTTCTGATACATTGTAGCTTAAAGTAGGCTGAAATTAAAGCAGAATGCGCCTTAAGGCGCATTCTGCTTTACTTCCAGCCTGCTTCAAGTAGTCACATGTCAACAAAACTAGAAACAGGCTATGTGGAAAAGGTACGATTCGTAAAATCGCACTTGAAAAATGCCAATTTGGAAATCTTAAATCTAAGGATTTTTCATGCCAACTTATGGCAGCCCTGTGCCTTGTCATCAATCATAAAGAAACTGATGGCCTGTAACAGACAATACAAAGTCAACACTTCAAGATCCAATATTTATTATCTAATAAATTAACAGATATACATGAAAACCTGTGTAAAGAGACTATTTATTCCAAGCATCAATCTTTAAGATTAGCTACAGCTCAACCCATATCATGCTAAGCCCAACTTGGCTAACATTTGAAAACAGTTTGAATCCGAATTAGAGGCAACAAGATGCGGCGTCTGATCTGGATCCAAACTGTTTGCCATTCATATTTAACATTTCTCAAGTTTAAAAAAAACCCCAAAAAACCCCCGGGCTTTGAAGTTTCTTGCAGATGATAATTTTGAAGCAGGCGACAATCTAGCATGAAAAGGGTTAAATGGAAGACAAAACTAATGCAGATAACTCCTTTAGGAACTTTATGCATTAAATTTGTCCTGTCTTGAGCAGTATCTTGCCTTAAGTGATATCTAGGCTTCTTAACCCTTCCCCCCCCATAGCCCATTTCAAGTTTTGAAAATAGGCGACTACTTAAAGCAGGTTGAAAGTAAAGCAGAATGCGCCAAGGCGCATTCTGCTTTACTTTCAGCCTGCTTTAAGCTTCCTCCTGCTAGAATGAAGAAAATATTTCTTATGATACATGTACATGACTGTATAAATTGGAACTATTTTCTTCAGCGGAGGAATAAACTGAATGCGCTAAAAGGCGCTTCTATGGGGGAAAGAGTTAAATGAGTTGGCACTAAACACAGGTTTTACAATACCAAGTTGTGATAATTATTTATATATTGCTGGTGCATGATTTAAAGTATACATTTGTACATGTATATGAATATATTTACAATGAATTCATAAATAACACATTCAATCATATCACTCACTGAGCAAAACAACTCCTTTCTTATATTGTACTGTGAGCTTGTAAGGTATGAATAAAGATACTTTATATGCCTTTGAGGCATTAAAAAATCCCAAAAGCTTAAAGCAGGTAGAACGTAAAGCAGAATTCTCCTTACTATAGTTACATATACAGTCTAAACTCAGTACTTTGAACTCGTTTAAGTCGATTTTACCAGTATATCAGAAGGTGAGTTTCAATAACTCAATCGCACCTAAGTTGAACACACCTGTACTTCAAAGTTGAATGATAGTTTCAACTGTATACTATCTAGTATTATTTCAAATAATATGAAAAAACATGTCATAAGATATATAGGATCTGTCATGAGTCAACATTTCAGACAAGCTGATTTCAACCCAGTCTAGAATTGACCAGCTAAATAACATTTCTATTCTAGCCGAGGTTGAGATCAGCTTGTCTCAAAGATCAACGAGTGACAGATTCTTTAATTCATAATCAACAATTCTAAGCTATTTTCTAAAGCAGTAGGCCTTTTTGAAATTCCAGTGATGTAATACGCCTTTAATAGTGACACAGGGCTGCCATTTCTCCGGATTTTTCCTAAATCTTCGGATTTTTTTCTTGTACATGGTAGCTTAAAGCAGACTGAAAGAAAAGCAGAATGCGCCTCAAGGCGCATTCTGCTTTACTGCCAGTCTGCTTTAAGTAGTCATGTGTCAACAAAACTAGAAACAGACGATGAGGTAAAGGTACGATTCGTAAAATCAAACTTGAAAAATGCAAATTTGGAAATCTTAGGATTTTTCATGTCAACTTATGGCAGCCCTGGTGACATTATAGTGACGTCATCAAACAAATATTTTAAACAGGACCATGGTGTTGGAAGAATTAAGGTAAACAAAATAATGTTGGAAGGACACAAAATCAATTTCATTATGTATAATTTTTTTCTCTGCCCATTCTACAGTCAGCTTTTAGAGTACTGCACCCATTCACCAAAAGCAAAAACAATCAAACAAACAAAACGTTCTTATAAATACTGACATGTTCAATGTAGCTTAAACATATATATATATTTTTAAAAATGATTATCTCCTAAAGTCTAATCACTGGGGTGGTCTACCCTGTGTCTCTGTGTATTGCCATTATGCCAGTTATTACACATTAGTGTACAGAAAAACCTCTCTATTACGACCACTAAAAAGCCAATTGATTGCATAAAAGTCAGGTGACAGCTTAAAGCAAGGTGACAGTAAAACAGAAAGCTCCTAAAAGAGTTTTCTGTTTTACTTTCACCTTGCTTTAAGCAGTCACCTGGCTTAATTACCTTACTGTATCTATGCGGGAAATGGTTTAAATTTAAAAACAAAATGGAAAAAATTCATGGAAATGAAAGTGTAGAAAACTTTGTAAAATAGATCAGTATTAAAGGCCCAATAAAACATGTTTTTGACCCAAAATTCTTTTACAGTCGAAACTTGATACTTCGAACTCATTTAAATTCACCTGACCAGTATTTCATAAGTTAAATTTTGATCTCGCTTTTAACTTTGAAATATGGGTATGTTCGAACCAAAGCAAGTTCGAATTATTGAGTTTCGACTGTATTTTGAATTTGACACATAGGATGTTATACACATTGTGAAGTACAAATTGTACCAGTAAACATAAAAAGATAATATCTACAGGCAATTCATATACAAAAATTAAAAATACTATTTTCATTAAAAAAGCGCTGGGATCTGAAGCAATAACAGAAATGAAATCTAAACAAACAGGCACTGGGTTCCTAAACAGTAACAAAAATGAAATCTAAACACACCGGAGGTAAAGCGAAAAAACTTAAATTGCAAAAAGGTACAATTTTTTATTCTAAGATAACTAGTTGAGATTTTGAAGGCATTATCTGGCGTTACACCGTTTTCCAAAATTATCAGTTTCTGAGCAGGGTAAGGGCTTTGATTTTATAAAGACTTATAACAAGATGGTTTAGTTGATGAAAGAAGAGAACATTTTCAGAACAAGACTAAATCATTCTGCATCTAGAAATTGCATTTATCACATAACTTGTAGACTGGGAGTGGAATGAAGCCATTATACAAATATCGTAATCCACTAGTGAAATTTTTTTGGGCTCCGGCCAAACCTTTTCGTCCACAAGCGCAGCATGTAGCGGGACACCAAAATGATCTCATTCTCGATGACGTGACCGTAAACAATGTCAGGTTTTGGCGGAAAACCTATATAGCAGAAAGACTACAAACTACTGCTTTGATTGATTTAATAGGTGTTTAAAATTGTAAAGTGATAAATAGAATCTCACATTCGTGCTCATTACTTATCAATTTTAATAAAATCGTTGACTAAAATAAGTATGACGCTCGCCAAGGCTCGTGTCATATTATTTCAGTCAACTCATGAGCACTCATATAAGATCCTCGATTCACTTATTTAATTATTGCACAGTTCAAAAATGACTACTTTGTCAAACTGGTGCAAGACGTCAATTTTTTTAACGAAAAAAGCAAACTTAAGAATAAATCTGATAATTAGTCCCTTTAATTTTTTGCCA
Source organism: Gari tellinella (assembly GCA_922989275.2). Taxonomy (NCBI): domain Eukaryota; kingdom Metazoa; phylum Mollusca; class Bivalvia; order Cardiida; family Psammobiidae; genus Gari; species Gari tellinella. The sequence continues at coordinate 59,264,830 of OV277859.1, forward strand.
ATTTAAGTGACATGAAATTGCAAACTATCTACTATGTACACATACAACACAATTTGTTCATAGCTTTACTGAGATATCTTTTATGACCTAACAAGTATATATATATATAGCTCAAGAGAAGGGGCCTTTTGAAATTAACAAAATTCTTAGTTCATCACTAAACCCTATGTTGTGACTACTCATCAGAATTGATTGTAATGAGCGGTCAAAACGTAGGGTTTGGTGGAGAAGTTGAAATATTTTGTTTAATCCCTATTTCTAGAGTAATGCATGTATATTGGGGATGGGGGGGGGGATATTGCAAAGTAATGGAACTACAATCTACAAACCTAATCGCTAACAATGTTCTTTGGGAAAGATTGTACAATCTATATAACTTAATAAATATTTCAACATAAGCAACATAAGAAAAATGCTTTGCATATGTAGATACTATTAACATCTAATTCTACTGTTGATAAAATGCTGCTTTTTCCTTGTCAGATATAAATATTTTTGTTATAAAATAACAGTCAACTTCGAAGCTATGCTTTTCAAACACAAATTGAACTTAGAAAATTAAGATTTTTTTATTTTCAAGTAAAAAACACATTTTTCATTTCTGTCACTTCACCAATAATGAACCAGCAGAAATTGCACACAAATTGCACTTTTAAACAAAATCATTTTATTACATACATTGAATTCCAAAGATCAACTGCACCTGTAATTGAAGACAAATTACTGACTGTTTTGACTAGCTATTCAAAAGTACAGTAAAACCCCACAGTTGCTGCAACTCAAAATAGGACCAATTCCCGGTTTTAGCTTTTAACCCTCATTCCCTTAACCCATTACCCCATAAATACCCCTTTTTACACCTGTAATTTATTGCTCCACTAAAGAAATAATTCTACTTTATACAGTCATGAATATGTACTGTAAGAAATTTTTTTTCATATTCTACTAGATAGTTTCTTAAAGCAGGCTGAAAGTAAAGCAGAATGCGCTTAAGCGCATTCTGCTTTACTTTCAGCCTGCTTTAAGTTGTCACATGTCTTCAAAAATAAAAACAGGCTATGGGGCAATGGGTTAAATAAGGAAATACAGTAAAGCCTCTATATTACGACCACTTAATGTGTTAATTATCCCATCTTTCCTCCCTAAAGCTTTAAATGGACAATCCCAGTTTCCATTTTAGTCTAGTCCATTTCTGACTTTTAAGGGTTGTTTTTGTCAATGTTTTGCATTATGACAAACAGTGAAGACCCTGATCAGAGGGCTCCTTTCGGAGCCCTCTGATCTGGGTCTTCACTGTTTGCACAGGACAAGTGTACTATTCACATGTACACTGTTTGAAAAGGACGCCTATATGCGGGACTAGGGTTCAAAGGGTTAAGGCAGGTGAATGCTTGAAGCAAGCTGAACATAATATAGAAAACTCTTTAGCTTCCATCTACAATAGTGCTCTTTTGAGCAGTTAGAACACTAGAGTTTTACTGTATCAGTGCCAACAAGAAGCCACTCACAAAGCTTGGCTCGTTATAAGAAACAAATGAGCCGTGCCATGAAAAAAATCTGCCTTATTGCATTGCAAACGGTGTATATCAAGACCAGCCGCCATGTCTACTCTGTTTAACACTTATAATCATCTAAAGCATTGTATATTTATCTGTATTATATCCGGTATTTGGATTGAAGACCGAACTCAGATTCAGTGCCTGGGATGACGTTGATTGACAGCAGTGGTTGGTCTGTGAAATGTTGTAATGCAATCAGGCAGGTTTTGTCATGGCATGGCTCAAATATATAACAGGGTTGTAAACTTCAAATTAGGTTTTTGATATTATTGTGTGGAAGGTCCTGAAAAAGATAACTGGGGAAATTCCCAATTATCACATATCACAGATATTTAATAAATACAATGGCACTTGGAATGCAAACCTATCACAACTAACTCCGATATGTCTTTTTCTTGGAAGCCTTGAACACCTTGTACGCTGAACATCAAACCACAAGGGCATATGCCCTTATAGTCCTTAAACCACATGGGCTTGCAAACAACTCATATTTCTTTCTGAGCACCAGAACAAGTCCCAGAAACTCAATGGCCTATCCTGTATGTTTTTCTCCATCCTATTGTGTAAGGTCAGAATCAGTGATGGAAGATTTGATGTTGATTTTCCCACTTTTATTTGCCAACATTGCCTTCCTCATACAGCTTATACACAAGCTGAAAATATAGAAAATTTGATGTTAGTACAGCGTCATTGAGTATAGTCAAGTCTGTATTAACCCTTTCCCTTATGGAAGCGACTTTTAGCACATGCATTCTATTCATCCGCTGAAGAAAATAGTTCCAAATTATAGGTTAATGAATATGTGTCAGATATAATAATTTCCTTATTCTAGCAGGTAATAGCTTAAAGCAGGCCGAAAGTAAAGCAGAATGCGCCATATGGCGCATTCTGCTTTACTTTCAACCTGCTTTAAGTAGTCACCTATTTTCAAAACTAGAAACGGGCTATAGGGTAATGGGTTAAGGGACCATTTAACCCATTACCCCATAAACACCTCTTTTTAAGCCTTTAAATTTATTCATCCACAGAAGAAAATCGTTCCAATGTAGACAGTCATGAATATGTGTTATAAGAAACATTTTGTTTATCATAGCAGATAGTAGCTTAAAGCAGGCTGAAAGTAAAGCAGAATGTGCCTTAAGGCACATTCTGTTTTACTTTCAACCTGCTTTAAGTGGTCACCTACGCACCTGTCTTCAACACTTGAAATGGACTATGGGGGAAAGGGTATAATGCCAATAAGCAATCTTTAAAACTGGTTGTGCTTAATGCAGAATAAAGATTATTTTCTTTCTGCATTAAGCAGTCACCTGTCTTTGACAGACTACCTTAAAAAGTGTTTAACAAAACGTCACTTAACCTATTATTCCATAAATGCAACATTTTCAGATAGTAGCTTAAAGCTGATTAAAAGTAAAACAGAATGCTCCGAGCATTATGCTTTACTTCCAACCTGCTTTAAAAGGTCCCCCGTCTTCAAAACTAGAAACAGTCTATAGGGGAATTGTTTAATAAAAAAATTAAGGTATACATCAAAATAGTTAAAAATATATTCTTAACACATTCAACCCTAGCGACAAGTATAGTCGTCATTTACAAAAAGTGTACCTGTGAGGATTACACTTATTTTATGCAAACAGTGTAGACCCTGATCAGATTTTGAAATATATTGTTAAAATCATCCCCATACAGTCAAAAATGGACTAGACATACTTTGAAATTGGAATTATCCATCAAAGTTTCAGGGGTGAATGTCAGAGTTAAGAGATTGTGCATTGGTAGTAAAATCTGCAAACTTACACTTTTGAACTTTGTTTTGAGATTGTCTACAAACTGATCTGGGGTTTTCCCAAGGGGCACGAGGGACTCGAGGGGTTTGCCGGGCCTCTCTCTGGAGTAAGCATCTTCTAGACCTACAGGTATATAGTCTGTGTTCACCTCAACCTGAAATAGAACGCATCATTTAACACACTGTCATAGTTGTCCCCCCTGGTGGTTGCTTAACCCCATGAATACACCTTTTTACACATTTATTTATTCCTCCAATGAGGAAAATAGTTCCAATTTATACAGATATGAATATGTGTGATAAGAACTATTTTCTAGTTATTCTAGCAGATGGTAGCTTAAAGTAGGCTGAAAGTAAAGCAGAATGCACCTTAAGGTGCATTCTGCTTACTTTCAACCTGCTTTAAGTGGTCATCTATTTTCAAAACTAGAATCAGGCTGTGGGGTAATGTGTTAATCCTGTATGGCATAAATACACATTTTAATGCTTTTGATTATTCATACACCTAGAAAAATAGCCCTAAGCTAAGAAGCTCTGAACAAAAAAGCTGGTATTGGTCTTTACTGTTTGCAATGCAATGAGTCTTGTTTTATCATGGCAAATGTATAAGTCTGGCAGACAATAATTTTGAATATTTACCACATTTATTCAGCATTAACCATTTCCCCCATAGAAGCACCTTTTAGCACATTATATTTATTCCTACACTGAAGAAATAGTTCCAATTTTTATGGTCATGAATATGTATCATAAGGGATATTTTCTTTATTCTAGCAAGTGGAAGCTTAAAGCAGGCTGAAAGTAAAGCAGAATGTGCCTTAACTCTTTCCTCCCTGAAACTTTAAATGGACAATTCCAGTTTCCATTTTAGTCTAGTCCATTTTTTACTTTTAAGGGTTGTTTTTATCAATGTTTGGCATTGTAACAAACAGTGAAGACCCTGATCAGAGGGCTCCTTTCGGAGCCCTCTGATCTGGGTTTTCACTGTTTGCATAGAACAAGTGTACAATTCACATGTTCACTGTTTGAAAATGACGCATATATGCGGGACTAGGGTTCAAAGAGTTGAGGCATATTCTGCTTTACTTTCAACCTGCTTTAAGTAGTCATCTATTTTCAAAAATAGAAACAGGTTATGGGGGAAATGGTTAAAAGATTCAGGAACAATCTGATTCCTGAAAATTCTGATGAGCATAGTAATTTGTATTCAGAATTAAAGTATATGAATGAAGAAAGTTGAACAGATTTTTGTTACAAGTCAAAGATAACTGAAGTAAAGAAGAAGAAACAAACTCTTATGTAGATTATAAAGAAATTATGATGAAAGAAAAGAACAGTGACTGTCATGGATGACAAATCTTAAATACCAAATGACAAAGATTGACTTGGTGACCTGAAACTCTTTTTTCAGTGGTATTAATTAAGAAATGAATGCAATTCATGTTAAATTTGCCAATGATTTTCTGTCGTTTATTTTGCTGGAACGCCGAAAAAAATCAGTTCATTTCTTATATTTACGTTATATTTGCTGTAATTTCTGATATTAAACGAACATTTTGTTACTATGCATGTATGTTTGATCCATATAAGAGGTTGATAACACGAATGAGGTTTACCCTATAAGGAACAGCCATGACCGCATAACTGAAGCTGAGTACATTTGAAAGCAAAAAAAAAAAAAAATTGTTTACATTCCTAACATCATAAACTTGACAATTTGGCGTGAAAATGCCGATTTGACATCATTTGGAAATAACATAATTTTAAAGTAGGATAAATATATTGATTTTGTCATAAAGAAATGCAGACAGCTGCTGTTTATAAAGTATATCGATTTTCTTGCAATTTATCTCATTAATAAAAAAGAATTTTAGTCGGTAATTATGGTTTCCTTTTTAGGAAGGCATACACTGGTTAAAAACAAATATTTGAAAAATCTGCGAAATGTTTGCTGGTTGAGTTCCAAAGATTAATTTGCAAATGAAAAATGCATATGTCCAGTCTCCTTTGCAAAACTATCCAAAAGTCCCGCCCTTTCCATAAGTATACATGATGTCACGCTTTTGGAAATGAGGTCTTAGTTAAATACAAACAGTAAAATACAAGGAGTAAGATATAGACTCTTGTATCTTACTGCACATATACACATGGAATAGCTCGATATATGAGAAAGGCATTCTCATAATGAACATTAATACCACACAGTTAACTTCCCTCAGAACCTAAGAAAGGCATATAATAAATCAAAATAGTGAAAATAAATTTTTAAATGGATGACATTTCAAATATTAAGCATACACTCCAAGGTAGATCTATAGAAAAAATAATAGGTTATGAGAGAAAAAAGTATTTAATATAGTCAAACTTGTAATAACTACAAAATTAATGTATCACATTTTGAAAAGCCATTACCCTACAACCTGTTTCTTGTTTTGAAGATGCATGTTTAAAGCTATAAGCAGATTGCACCCTAAGGCCCATTCTGCTTTACTATCAGCCTGCTTTAGGCTATTACTCTCTAGGATATATGAAATATTCTTATGGTTAATATTCATGACTGTATTATGTGGATATTTTTTCTTCTGTGGAAGAACAAATTAAAATCGTAATAAACAATATTTATGGGGTAATGCGTTAAAGCAGGGTGAAAGTAAAGAGGAGTGCATTCTGCCTTACTTTCGGTCTGCTTCAACTCTTTCCTCCCTAAAACTTTAAATGGACAGTTCCAGATTCCATTTAAGTTAAGTCCATTTCTGACTTTTAAGGGTTGTTTTTGTCAATGTTCGGCATTATCACAAACAGTGAAGACCCTGATCAGAGGGCTCCTTTTGGAGCCCTCTGATCTGGGTCTTCACTGTTTGCACAGGACAATTGTACTATTCACATGTACATTGTTTGAATAGAACGCCTATTTGCGGGATTAGGGTTCAAAGAGTTAAGCTACCATCCACTAGGATCATATAGAAGATATCAACACATTCATGACTGTATAAAGTGGAACTAACTTCTTCAGTGAACAAATAAATTGAAGGTGTAAAAAAGTGGTATTTATGGGGTAATGGGATAAAACAAGTTTGACTGTATACAATTAAAAAGCTGAAACAGAAAGAAGAATTTTCCATTATGTTGGAAGGAAAAGTTAATAAGAGCCTTCCCATATACAAATAGAATAATCGATTCATTGTCTTACCCATTTTGGCTGAAAACATAGATACATGTAATAATAATTCACTAACACAATGTACAGTACGCCCTCCCTACAACGGTTCTCTCAACAAACTCCCTCCATACAACAAAAATTGTCGCAGTTCCCTTCAACAAGACAATTATGTCCAACCTATTTATGCCAACCATGTGGTCTACTTAAAACTGTTGTTTGCTGTTTTTCTCAAATTTACGTAATGGACATTTTGACAGAAAAAACCTTAATGATGAGTGACAAACTGACAAACAGCTTGAATCCAGATCAGAGACGCCACGTTACGCGGCGTCTGATCTGGATTTAAGCTGTTTGCAAATTTCCCTCCCTATAACCACTCCCTCCGAACAAGGCACACAATTTGTGTCTCCGTTTGGAGTTGTTGTAGAGAGGGTGCGCTGTATATGTTTGACAAACCACCACTGCAATCGCCAGTGCACAATTTCAGATAGCGTTCAATAGTACCGCAAAAATATCCAGAGAGCTCTGGACAAGGTTCCATCTGTTAACTCCTTACTCCATAAACTGTCTTGAAGACACGTGACCACTAAAAGCAAACTGACACTATAGCAGAATGCGCCTTAATGTACATTCTGCTTTAGTTTCAGTATGTCCGACTTAAGCTCCCATCTGCAAGGATATAGGAAATATTTATGTTGCACATTCCTTACTGTATAGAGTGGAACTGTTTTCATAAGTGGAAGAATGAAATAATGCGTAAAATGGCATATCTATGGAGTAAAGGGTTAAATCACAAAAAGGGAGATCATTCAAGCAGGAACCAAAACTTTAATTGTAGGTGCTCAATTCCAGGTGAGAGAGAAATCAAAATCAATGTGGCAGGTAGATCTACACAGTTTCAGGTAGTGTTCAATAGCACTGCAAAACTTAAGGATGTTGGCCTGTCTTTTTGAGCATTATGAAATTTCCGAAAATTTTTATGAACTCATTTTCCAAAAAATGTTAAGAACTCATTTTTGGTGAATGCATACAGTCATAAAATACTATTTTCCCGGGGAAAAGTTGGATTTTCGATCCGGAAGGGACTTTTTAAGTTTTATGTCCTCTTTGTAGTTTACAGCATACACTGATTTCACAGTGTATAAACGAACTGTATGATGACCGGGTAAAGTGACTAGCTGTAACAACGAATGTTGACATTTGTGCAGAGGTCGGAACATAAACCTGTTAATTTTGGATATCTTCTTCGAACCCATGCGAGCGAACGTAAGTAATAATTACAGTTATACATTTATTTTGTATCGTAGTACACTTGTAAGGGTGTAGGTAGAGAGGAAATTGTGATCTGATTGAAAATCAACACATAGTGTCGATTTCCCTCTCAAATTTGGCAACAGTTCTTTGAAAATGCCCTTTGTTTTAATCGCTTATATTACAATACGGTACTGTATGTTATCTAAATAGACCGCTAAACAAAGCAACCACTTTTGGTTTATCGTAAATCGCCATTTGATTATAAATTTAGGCAAACTTCTACATGTAGACTGTATCATTTATTGCAATCATCTGCTATCATTTAAAGCGACTACCCAACAATGTGACTGTATGACATATAGCGACAAGATTCCCCTGAAATTTGTATGACATATAGCAACTAGCTGTACACGATTTCGAAAAGCCTACTTGGTGTATTGTTATAGTTTCTTAAATAAAAGCTGTATCAGAGTAATACGTATATGTACGTGCAACATCTACTACGACTTATAGTGTGTTCATGCAAATTACCATTTTCGACCATATTTTCGGAAATGTGTATGACATATTGCGACTCGCTTAATATGATTTCACCAATTCTGCATACTGTATAGTTATTATTCGGATATACTGATTTTTCCCCAAATCTTCGGATTTCTGCTCTTACTTTCAAAATTTGGACCTTAAGCGTAGTTTGCGTTGAAAACATTGATATGAGTGTCAAACAGTTTAGATCTAGATCAGACGGCGCGTTATGTGTCTGATCTGGATATGAACTATTTGTAGAGCTTTGCAGCGAAAGGGTTAATGGTACGTTTCCTAAAACCGCGCTTGAAAATTTAGAAATCTTAGGATGTTTTAGCAACTTATGGTAGCCCTGATTTCAGCCTAACATTTATCAATTTATGTTTCAGGTTCAATGGATAATTTCCAGTGTATCTACTGCCACTATGTATACCCGTACACAGGATATTGGTACCAGCGAGTCGAGAGAATTAGCCGGTCGCTCTGCAATGCGTGTATGTTTTTCATGGTTTTATAGCATAACATGTCTATGATCAACATATATATAATACAGTATTAAAGCGTGATGTTTCTGTGATATGCTGATGTCAAAACAGTTCTGTTTTAATCACAGAAACTCTCGTTAAATATATAATTATGCTGCCTAGTTCCGGTAAATAACAACGATTGCTGACGAAAAATTACGATATCAACTGTTTCAAACGCTCCTGACTACAATATTTACATGAAACACTTAGACTATTTCATAATTATTCATGTAACTCACTAAAACCACACTGTTGGGTCGTTATTTTAAGAATAGAATTAAAAGAAATTTGTGTCAAGTGTACGGCATCTTGGTTGTGAATGAAATATTACTGTACGGCACACTGATGTGTCACTGTACGGGGGTTTGCTACCAGATAGTTTGCCCTTAAAACGTTTTGCTCTGTCCCAGTTCGTCCTCATGGTGTTACGTTCAACCAAAGGCAGCCGTGTACCGAGAACAGTCTTCCTATTTATAAATTTTATACTTTTCATTGTTAATTTACTTAAAATAGATAAACTTGATATAGAGCAGGAACACCTAATAAAATGAAATTGAAACGATGAATGTACGTTTAACATATTCTAATAGCTGTTCACGTAACAGAATACTTTTGAAGCGAACGAGTAACTGTATCGGACTATATCTTAATCGAAGATTTCTATTAAAAAACTTAACACACACAGAGTCAATAATGATTGCGGTTAATTTATGATATCAAACTAATCCACCCACTCATAAAATATTGAAATACACGTACACAACTATAATTTCTATCTGTGTTTTACCATTTTGCACGAACATATCGTGCAGTATGTTTACTGGTTAATGCGGTATCATTTACCATAGCGCAATCAGAATAAGCTGCCCGCTTTAAAGTGTGCGGTATTCAATTTAAAGACATTTCCTGATATTTTTCCGAAGGTGACACCAAACCAGGTATAAAATCATGCAGTCATATGCGAGATTTGTCCTTACTGCTATCTTGTCCAGGGATAATTATACTCATCCAAGCGTTTCATGTGAGGGTCGTACTTTAAGTTTGTTAGTTTGATTAGTAAAACCCATTGAAAACCCCCATTGAGGGGTATGTGAGGGGCTCTCTAGACAAATTGAGATTACTGACATTGACTTTGCACACTTTACAACTGTGTTACCTGTATTTTCACACAGAGTGAGAACAATGGGGGAGTCCATCAATGGACTGATGAAATGTCTTTAATCCAGAGTCCTTTTCTATAAAAACTGCCGCGGTCGTGTTACACTTGCTTGTTATTCCTTATCTTGCTAAATTGTTGTCTGATTCAATAATGTCGTGTGCGAAGAGACACTAAACCCTTTTTTCAATGTGAGTGCCAAAACCAGTTTGAATATAGATCAGAAGTCGCGTTAAAGACATTTCCTGATATACTTTCGGTGGTAACACCAAAACAGGTTTAAAAGCATGCAACCATGTGGAATTTGTGCAGTTAGTGTTAACTGTTCTAGGGATAAAATCATTGAAGCATTTCATGTGAGGTCCGTTCCTTCAATTTGTTAGTTTGGTTAAAAAGATATTGGAATAACTCTTAGGTGTGAGTATGTCAGGGCCTCTCTAGACAACTTGAGATTAGTGACATCTGCTAAGCACACTGTACTCCTGCGTTACCTGTATTTTGACGCCTATTGAGAACAACAGGGTGCATCAGAGGACTTAAAGCAGCGTCTTGTCTTGTTCCAAACAGTTTGCAAATGTTATCCAATGAGCACTTAGGGTTACGTTTATTCGAATAACAGAGTTAAAATTGATAGTTGGCACACATGTTGCTCTGTGCGGACAGCACGCCTGAAATAATGAACAATAACAGCAAGCGCCAAAACAGTTTAACTTCACCAGAGTATCTCATAAAGGATGTCGACTTTTCTAAGTCGAACCAGCGAACAACATCTGTGAAAAGCAAATATGTTATATTTTTAATGGGAAATTTGTCTTCAAAGACCAGCCGATTGAATGCTATATAATCAAGTTTGCCAGTCTGTTTCATTTCGTCGATTATGCTTCGGATCAGGGATAGTTATTCTTTATACTCCCTTTATACTTCTGTATACTCCCGAAATTCCTCTACAACAGGCAATTCGGAGTCTTGCAACAAACATGCTCATGTTCTTCATTATATGCAAACTTGCACATTTTGTTTTCAATGGAGATTCTTTGGGTGTAAAGTATCGCTTAGATAGATTATTTTGTTGCGTTTCGTCTATTATAGACATAACCCTCCCCTCCCCTCTACATTGTCCAGGTATAATATTGAAGTTGCACACTTTTTCGGAAAAAACCCAACAGACAACGCTGGCGAAGGTATTTTAATTCCTGATAGCCATGCATCTCTGTCAAGTGGGAAATTACCTCCCGGAACGTGGGTAGTTGTTCCTTACAGTACGAACATTTGTACAGGTCCATAATCTGTATAAAATAAATGGCAATGTACAGAATATATACTTGTACAAATCAAACAGCCGTCGATTTCGATGTAGATTTAAGCAAGTTGCCGTACACTGGATTGAAAGGCTTTATCAATATGCCGTTCACTAGCGTAGCAAGTTGCCGTACACCTAACCAAATTTCATTTCGGGTTTTTAAAGCACATACGTCAAAAACAATAGTAAAAGTTTCATACTGTCAATCAAGATAGCATAAATTACTCGTATAACATGAATAGATCTCTTATACAATTATTAAAAACAAATAACAATGATATTATTTCAGCAACAGTTGTTATTTACCGGTACCAGGCAGCTTGTTTATACGTCTTACGAGAGGTTCTCTCGGTAAAACTGAAATGTTATGACATCAGCATGTTCCAGAAACATCTCGCTTTAATATAGTATTATTCTACATATTGATCATAGACATATAGTTCTAGAAAATCATGAAAACATACATGCACTGCAGAGCGATCTGCTAAAAACTCTCGACTCGCTGGTACCAATATCCTGTGTACGGGTATACACAGTGACTGCACTTTCAGCACAGATGTATTCGACCAAGTCATACAACATTGTGTCGACATTCACGAAGACCAAAACCTAAGATTAAAATTTTATCGATTTCGGACATTACCAACACAATAAAAAAACTCACTCAAAGGACTTTCGTCTTGACACAAAACCGGCAAAAGTTATGACATATATTGTAAAAACAACCCTAAAAAGTAAAAATGGACCAGAATAGAATGAAAACTAGAATTATCCATTTCAGGTTTCAGGGAGGAAAAGCTAAACTTTATATTAACTTAATCAAGGACTTAACTATATATGTGCATACATAAACAAAATGTCAGCATCAGCTTGGGAGTTGGAAAGTAGCGAGTTTGATCGCCAGTTGCAAACCAGTGCCGTAATATTGCTAGGAGCAGCTCTCTTTGGGGTCTACATTTTGTGCAAATTGTCAAAAGGAGGCATTGTAAGGTAAAGGGTTGAAAAGGGATTTATTTAAACTTTGTTAAACTAACAAAAGGGCGTTTTGGACGTAAAAGGATCCTAAAGTCGTCTGAAATCGTTACCGTAAGATCGCTATAATTGATACAGTATAGTCGCTATAATCATTCAGATCACCGTGTAGTCTGATTCAATAAACAATACAGTTTCAGTTTCATCAGCGCAGTACTTTGAACGTGGATATTTTATTAAATCTCACAGCTATTGTGGTTGTACTGCTATCTAAATAAGAATACATAATTTTCTCAAGTTTTAACGCCCGACTAGATGTCAGGATGTGTATAAACTGCATATATGACACGTTTGTAAACACGGCCTCGTGTAAACATTGCCAGGTATTTATTGATGTAATGGAAATATTTTGTTTGGAAAGCTTGATAACGGAACAATGACAGTCAGGTAAATATCTTAAATCAATGCACAATATAATGTACGTTTGCTTTTCTTAGTGATCTACTTAGAAAACAATGAAAACAGATGAAAACATGTCCGCGTGTCGCACTGAATCGATTGACTCCTTACAAGCTAGTCGCAAAATCTAGTCATCATACAGTTCGTTTATACACTGTGGATTTCATAGGTAGGTTGCATTTTGTTACATCCGATTTCATTTTAATTTCTCAGAATATAAGCATGAAATTTTCATGGTAGTACAGTTTTAGTATAAATTATAGATAATTCAATAGATCAAATGTTTTTTTTTTGAAAAAAAATTGTTTGGGTAAAATTACACCAAAAAGTGAAAAAATGAGAAAAAATGGATTTTTTAAATAAAATGATCTATATCTTTTTTAAGAGATCCGGGACCCTGTGTTTTTATTTGCTATTGCACTAAAACGTTATGTTTGCAAGGCTAAAAACAACAAATAAAAAATTTGGTATTTAGTTTGCTACAATTTGTAGGGCAATTTTCACTGTGCCTTATTCTCCCATTATAAAAAGTGGGTGGGGTAAATTTTACTCCTTTCCGGTGAAATCAAACATTTTTATTTTGGATCTTAAAAAAAAACATTATTTTCAGGATTTATTCTTACTATGGTAATATAAATTAGGATACTTTTTGTACAAATATATTGTTTAAATAAAGATTAAAAAACCGTAGTACAAAAAAGTAGGAGTTTTTGTGAAGCTTCAATGTTAGGGGGGTAGCCTTGAAAAATCTCAATTTGTGAAAAAGAAAGGTCTGGTACCCCCACTTTTTTCACCAGTTTTGTCATAGAAATTAATTTTACTGTCTGTATGCAAAGTTTGAAGAATTTGGTATTTACTTTCCAAAGGTGCACCTACCCCCTTAAGAAAGTTCTGTTGAAGGATGAAAGAAAAACTAAATTGGACAAATTTTATATTAAAGTTAAAATTATGACCTCAAACAAAACTTCATTGTAGGGGATATAAAAATTATATAAAACTGCTCATTTATTGTCTTTACCCCATAGACTGATTCTAGTTTTGAAGATAGGTGACCACTTAAAGCAGGTTGAAAGTAAAGTAGAATGTGCCTTAAGGCACATTCTGCTTTACTTAAAGCCTGCTTTTAGCTACAATCTGATAGAATATAGAAAATATTTCTTATCATACATATTCATAACTGTATAAATTGGAACTATTTTCCTCAGTGGAGAAATAAATTAAAAGCGTATTTATGGGGTAATGGGTTAACCCTTTCTTAACGACGCCTTAAAGCATGTTTGCAAACAGTTTGGATCCTGATCAGACACAGCGTAACGCGGCGTCTGATCAGGACATTATTATCGATATCTATTAAGTCATACAATCTTAAATCTAACTTTGAATTGTGTCTTGTAGAATAATTTGATCATGAGGCAGGTTAAAGCGGCAGGTTGAGCCCAGTTTGTACATACCAGCTTATTTTGGGCTATATCAGACTGTAACTCATCATCTCGTCTAGCGTCAGACACTCTCACAAAGATGGACGAACCTTCCAGTAAGTGGATCTGAAAACAGAATTGACAAACGATTCAAGGGTCGGTTTCATGGACATATGTTTGGTCAGTGTGTCGTGATAAAATCAGTTGACTGCCTGGCATACATGTGATATTTTCTTGGACCCAAATAGGGAGATCTGGAAATTTTAATAGGGAGATTGGGGTGCCAAATAGGGAGCTTTTTTCGCGACATTTTTTTCGCGACAAAACTAGGCGCAGGCGATGAAAATCCAACACATTTATCTATTTTCATAAGTTAATCACTAATTGCTTATATTGTTTTTAAATCAGTGAATAGATAAGTCTATAGACCACTAAGACAGAGACAATTTTCACCCAGAGATATATAGTTTTGCTTATACTGACATTATTATTATCAGGGCCTATTATTCTAGCATCTAGGCTGAAAGTAAAGCAGAATATACTCTTCAGGAGCATTCTGCTTCAGTAAAAACTTAAGCCTGCTTTAAGCTAGATCTACCATATGCTAGGATATAAGAACTATTTCTTATGGTTCTTATATTGTTCATGACTAGTAAAGATAAACTGGATCTATATCTATTTTCTTGAGAGAATGAATGAAGTAGTTCAAATCAGAGACAGTGTATATACCACTGTCTCTGTTTGTTCAAATGGTCTAGATTTCTATCTATGGAGTAGATCTAGAAAGAGTTAGCAATTTAACTTAACAATCTGTTGTTAATTAAAGTTTGCAGACAGTATGGATCCAGATGAGACGCCACACCATCTTATCTAGATACAAAAAGTTTGACACTGATATTTTCTGAAAGAAAATGCACAAAGATTAACTCAGAGAATTGTTGCAGACGACATTTACTAGCGCCATAAAGTGGGTGTGGTTTTAACAACGAAATAACACGTCTAGATTTTTCTACCGCGAAAACTGATTGCAAATCAATTTTACGAGCGTAATTGGTTGTAAAATCTAACTTAATAATTATACATTTGCACAAATCGTATGTAACAAACAGAAAAATTTAGGTCCAATGTTTAATTTTAATTGATTGTTAGAAAACGATGCTGGGGAAAACTTTTTAGACTAACAAAATATGCGTGATTCCCGTAGCAAATATTAAGGCGCCCCGTCATTTTGTAACGGTATAATTTTCGAAGTATTTTTCTGTTACGTGAATATTTAAAGTATTTTGTGGTGGAAATCAATTCATAAATGTTAAATTCTGATCAGCTTTCATATAAAATGTGTGCTTGTCCAGACCTTACGGAGAATTATCTGATTTTAATCCGACCCGTATCGGCGACATAGATCTTTATCCTTCGCATCACCGCTTCTAAAATTTGTCGTTGCTAGGTCTCCTATTCGGGGCGAACCTGTCAATCACTTTTTTTGATAACCAATTAGATATCTACAATACATCAAAAGCATTTGTGTCAAACCCCACTCGGCGCGTGTGTGCAAACATTGTTTGGCAGCCTGCCATATACATGTCATGTATATAGTGATACAGTAACACACTCAAACTACCGACAATTGCGTAACGTGTTTACACGCATCAGTAGCGTTTGGTGATAGGCGTGTGTATGGATTAGCAAGAGAACTCTGAGGCCAATTTTAAGATTTTTAGAGTCGGCGACCGAGGTAAATGATATAAAATAAAAATTCATTTAAAAAAAAATGAAGCTGGTCAAATGAAATATCGGGAGATTTCGTCTCCCGACCGGGAGATCGTGAGTAGAGGTCTAATTTCGGGAGCTCCCGACCATATCGGGAGATATCACATGTATGCTGCCTGATGCAGGATGAAAGTGATACAAAAATCTCCTAGAGGAGCTTTCTGCTTTACCTTTACCCTGCATTAACCCATTACCCGATAGACGGTTTCAAAAGACAGGTGAGCACTTAAAGCAGCTTGAAAGTAAAGCAGAATGTGCCTTTAGGCACATTCTGCTATACTTTCAGCCTGCTTTAAACTACCACCTGTTAGGATATAGGAAATATTTCGCATAGGGCATATTCATGACTGTATAAAATGGAAACATTATCTTCAGTGGAGGAATAAATTAAAGGCTTAAAAAGGCATATTTATATGGGGTAATTGGTTAAGCTGTCACTTGTGTGTGAACAATGATGACTTTTTAATACAGATTACAAATTGATGTATGACAACAGTTATGCAGAACCTACCTGTAGGAGACTTGAAGTAAAATCTTATCTTCACATCGTAAAACTAATGTTACTTATAGGCATATCCTTATTTACACAAAAAATTAGTTGCTTTGCTAGAACAAATATTTCAAAAATCTTCTAAATGTAAAACAGTGAATCCTTTTATTTAAGTACATATTTCATGCTTTAGTAGAAACACACTAAGTTATTTCACTGGAGGAATGGGCAAATGCATTTTAACCCATTACCTGATAGCCTATTTCTAGTTTTGAAGACAGGTGGCTACTTAAAGCAGGCACATTCTGCTTTACTTTCAGCCTGCTTTAAGCTAAAATCTGCTAGGCTATATAAAATATTTGTAAAGGTAATTGTTCATGAGGGTATAAACTGGAACTATTTTCTTTAGCGGAGGAATAAATTAAATACGCTAAAAGTCGCTTCTATGGGGGAAAGGGTTAAAGGGATCATGTCCAATTCTTTTAGTCTTACCCCACTGTGCCTGATATTTCTCTCCATCCATTCCTTGCATGGTTCCCGAGCCAGTTGTTTCAGAATGGTCTGGGACGGGGAGCCAGCAAACAGAGGAAGTTGGTAGGCCTGGGTGTTGCAGTATTTGTCAGTGAAGATCTGTACGGCTGTCCAGGCCTGCAGGAAACAAGAAAAGAGAGATTCATTATCATTTGTCCCAGAAACTTCAGATGGACAATTCTAATTTCGAATTTAGTTCTATCCATTTTTTGCCTATTCAGGGTTGGTTTTTGTCAATGTATTGCAATATGACAAACAGTACAAACCCAGATCAGAGGGCTCCTTCACTGCTTGAATAGAACAAGTGTATTCTTCACAGGTACACTGTTTACAAAGGATGCATAAACATGTGACTAGGGCTCAAATGGTTAACTCTTTCCTCCCTGAAACTTTAAATGGACAATTCCAGTTTCCATTTTAGTCTAGTCCATTTCTGACTTTTAAAGGTTGTGTTTGTGAATGTTTGGCATTGTGACATACAGTGAAGACCCTGATCAGAGGGCTCCTTTCGGAGCCCTCTGATCAGGGTCTTCACTGTTTGCATAGGACAAGTGTACTTTTCACATGTACACTGTTTGAAAAGCACGCCTATATGCGGGACTAGGGTTCAAATGCTTAAGGCAGGATATTACTAAAAGCAAGATGAAAGTGAAGCAGAAAACTCATTAAGGAGCTTTCTGCTTACCTGTTTTTTTTGTTTGTTTTAAGCTACCAATTGTATTCAACAGCATCAATGAATATGAGCCATGCCATGATAAAATCTGCCTTATTGCATTGCAACATTGTACAGACCAAGCACCATTGTCACAATAGGCTCTGTATCTAAGTTTGGTCTACACTTCATAATATTGTATATAATACAGCTACATACAATGCTTTAGATGCATGTGGATATGAAAGAGTGTAGATCAATGCCAGCCACTGCGTCTTTGATGTAGATCAAGGCCAGCCACTGCATCTTTGATGTAGATCAAGGTCTTGATCTACACTGTTTGCAATGCAATAAGTCAGGTTTTGTAATGGCACATCTCATATATATTTGTGGTGCGTATGCACAGGAAGGTGTAAAAGCCTTAAACTTATGCGGAAGAAAGAGTTAACCCTTTCCCTCATAGAAGCGCCTTTTAGCCCATTTGATTTATTCATCCACTGAAGAAAATAGTTCCATTTTATACAGTTTTGAAAATGAACCATAAGAAAAAAGTCTAAAACCTAGCAGATGATAGCTTAAAGCAGGCTGAAAGTAAAGCAGAATGTGCCTTAAGGCACATTCTGCTGTACTTTCAACCTGCTTTAAGTGGCCACATGTCTTCAAAACTAGAAACAGGCTATGGGGGAAAGGTTTAAAGGCTGTGCAGACAATCTGGATTCAAATGTGATGCTGTGTAACTTGGCTTCTCACTGTAAGGATTGAACTCATACAAGTTATTTTAATATTAAACAAGAGCCCCATGGGGCATATTTCGCTCACCTGAGAATCACTGACAAAATGGAGATAATGACTTATGTCCAGGATGGGGTCATTTTTTATCTGAGGGGCATAATTTGAACAATCTTGATAGAGGCCCTGTATGCACAGGAAGGTGTAAAAGCCTTAAACTTATGCGGAAGAAAGAGTTAACCCTTTCCCTCATAGAAGCGCCTTTTAGCCCATTTGATTTATTCATCCACTGAAGAAAATAGTTCCATTTTATACAGTTTTGAAAATGAACCATAAGAAAAAAGTCTAAAACCTAGCAGATGATAGCTTAAAGCAGGCTGAAAGTAAAGCAGAATGTGCCTTAAGGCACATTCTGCTGTACTTTCAACCTGCTTTAAGTGGCCACATGTCTTCAAAACTAGAAACAGGCTATGGGGGAAAGGTTTAAAGGCTGTGCAGACAATCTGGATTCAAATGTGATGCTGTGTAACTTGGCTTCTCACTGTAAGGATTGAACTCATACAAGTTATTTTAATATTAAACAAGAGCCCCATGGGGCATATTTCGCTCACCTGAGAATCACTGACAAAATGGAGATAATGACTTATGTCCAGGATGGGGTCATTTTTTATCTGAGGGGCATAATTTGAACAATCTTGATAGAGGCCCTGTATATGATGCTATGTGCCAAATATCTAAGATCAAGATACTAGGGTTTTAGACAAGAAGATTTTTTTTAAGTTTTCATTGAAAAAATCTATTTTTAGCTCCTGTGACCTACTTATGCAACCGACCGGAACCATTTGAACAAAATATGTAAAGGACATCTAGAAGTGTCACCATGATGAATATCAAAGCTCTGGCCATATAAGTTTCAGAGAAGAAGACGTTTGAAAATTTCACAATATAACTCTATGTAAAACTGTGACCCCTGGGGCGGGGCCAATTTTGACCCCAGAGACATAATTTGAACAAACTTGATAGAGGACCTGTAGATGATGCTATGTGCCAAATATCTAAGCTCTGGCCCTTGTAGTTTCAGACAAGAAGATTTTTTAAGTTTTCATTCAAAAAATCTATTTTTAGCTCCTGTGACCTACTTATGCAACCGACCGGAACCATTTGAACAAAATAGGTAGAGGACATCTAGAAGTGTAACCATGCCGAGTATCAATGCTCAAGCCATATTCGTTTCAGAGAAGAAGACGTTTGAAAATTTCACTATATAACTCTATGTAAAACATTGACCCCCGGGGCGGGGCCAATTTTGACCCCAGGGACATAATTTGAACAAACTTGATAGAGGACTTGTAGATGATGCTATATGCCAAATATCTAAGCTCTGGCCCTTGTAGTTTCAGACAAGAAGATTTTTTAAGTTTTCATTCTAAAATTCTATTTTTAGCTCCTGTGACCTACTTATGAAACCGACCGGAACCATTTGAACAAAATATGTAGAGGACATCTAGAAGTGTCACCATGCCGAGTATCAATGCTCAAGCCATATTCGTTTCAGAGAAGAAGACGTTTGAAAATTTCACTATATAACTCTATGTAAAACATTGACCCCCGGGGCGGGGCCAATTTTGACCCCAGGGACATAATTTGAACAAACTTGATAGAGGACTTGTAGATGATGCTATATGCCAAATATCTAAGCTCTGGCCCTTGTAGTTTCAGACAAGAAGATTTTTTAAGTTTTCATTCAAAAAATCTATTTTTAGCTCCTGTGACCTAGTTATGCAACCGACCGGAACCATTTGAACAAAATATGTAGAGGACATCTAGAAGTGTCACCATGCCGAGTATCAATGCTCTAGCCATATTCGTTTCAGAGAAGAAGACATTTGAAAATTTCACTATATAACTCTATGTAAAACTGTGACCCCCGGGGCGGGGCCAATTTTGACCCCAGGGACATAATTTGAACAAACTTGATAGAGGACCTGTAGATGATGCTGTGTGCCAAATATCTAAGCTCTGGCCCTTGCAGTTTTTGAGAAGAAGATTTTTAAAGATTTCCTTATTTTTTTACTTTGGTTGCCATGGCAACCAGAGTTCTGCATTGTTTTTAATTCTTTGAACAAATTTGAAAGAGCTTGATCTAAGGAATATTTCTGTAAAGTTTGGTTGAATTCTGTCAAGCGGTATAGGAGGAGATGTCATTTGAAGCAATTGTTAACGACGACGGACGACGCCGGACGCCGGACACAGGGCCATCCCAATAGCTCACCTTGAGCCTTTGGCTCAGGTGAGCTAAAAATCTTTGCAAATACTTGATACAAAGTATCAACCTAGTGGGGATAAAATAATTAAGAGACAGAGATTGAATAAATTCTAGTTAAAAGCATACCATTTCACAAAGCATTATACCAAATCATTCAAAAGTGGACTTGTTTTTCAATTGTAGTCATAGTGGCAGCTTAACCCATTACCCCATAGCCTGTTTCTAGTATTGAAGATAGGTGACTACTTAAAGCAGGTTGAAAGTTAAGCAGAATGGGCCTTAAGGTGCATCCTGCTTTACTTTCAGCCTGCTTTAAGCTATAATGTGCTAGAATATAGAAAATATTCCCTAGAATATATATATTCTTGACTAATTAAATTGGAACTATTTTCTTCAGCGGAGGAATAAATCATATTTACTAAAAGGTACTTCTATGGGGGAAAGGATTAACTCTTTCCCCATGGAAATACGTTTTGATGTCTCCATTTTTTAATACACAAAAACAACAACTATATCTGGTAAATAATTGGTGTTCAAAGCAGGTGGCTGCTTAAAGCATGGTGAAAGAAATGTTTTACTTTCACCTTGCTTTAAGCTGTCACCTATTTATACACTCAATTAGCCTTCTTTATAGAAATCATAACAGCCTGTTTTAAGCTACTACTTATCTTCAAAACTTAAAACTATGTAGGAAAGGGTTAACTCTTTCCTCCCTGAAACTTTAAATGGACAAATCTAGTTTCAATTTTAGCCTAGTCCATTTCTGACTTTTAAGGGTTGTTTTTGTCAATGTTTGACATTGTGACAAACAGTGAAGACCCTGATCAGAGGGCTCCTTTTGGAGCCCTCTGATCTGGGTCTTCACTGTTTGCATAGGACAAGTGAACTATTCACATGAACACTGTTTGAAAAGGATGCCTATATGCGGGACTAGGGTTCAAAGGGTTAAAGTAGGGTGAAAGTACACTTCACCACACATTGGTATAGAGCTTCAATAAAACGCACCTGTTCAAGCAGTCCATATTTGTAATTGTCCTTGGCCACAGTGACTTGTATCTCTTGTAAGTGGATGATCATACAGACAAACCTGTGATACGACCTACGTGGGAAATGCTGAAATTGACGAGCATTTACAAATTAATATTTCAACAAAATTAAAAAAAGAACAACACGTCAACTCCTTGAGTGGATGGCTGTAGGAGAGGCAGAGAACACTTAACCCATTACCGCATAAATACCCCTTCTCACACCTTTCAGTTATTCCTCCACTCAAGAAAGTAGATCCAATTTTTACAATCATGAATATGTATCATAACAAATATTTTGCTTTTCTTTCAACCTGCTTAAAGTGGTCACATAAATTATCTTCAAAATTAGAAACAGGCTATGGGGTAATGGGTTAAACCAATAGCCCTTTGTAGTTGGAAAGACAAGTAGCCACTTAAAGCAGGTTGAAAGCAAAGCAGAATGCACCTTAAGGAGGTTTCTGCTTTATTTTCAGCTTGCTTCAAGCTACCCTCTGCTATGAAACACAAACTATTTCTTATGGTGCAGACTTGTGACTGTGTAAAGAGGACATATTTTCTTCAGTGGAGGAAGAAATTAAATGTGTTAAAAGTTGTACTGATGGGGTAATGGGTTAATTCTGATTGAGCTGGTCACTTAAAAAAAATTCATTGGCAATTTTACAAAATGGTGACACTAATGTCCTGCATTATGGCAAAACTATAACGGGTTTCAAGAGATTTCCTTGTTTCCTTACTCAATAACTGTTTAACACATTACCCCATAAATACACCTTTATACACCAATAATTTATTGTTCCACTGAAAACAATAGTTCTGATTCAGACAGTCATGAATATGTATTATCAGAAATATTTTCTATATTGTAGCAGATGGTAGCTTAAAGCAGGCTGAAAGTAAAGCAGAATGCGCCTTAAGGCGCATTCTGCTTTACTTTCAACATGCTTTAAGTGGTCACCTATCTTCAATACTAGAAACAGGCTATTGGGTAATGGGTTAACAAAAGTATTATAGTATTTTGAGGCTAATGAATAGTTCATCTTATGGTTAATGGATTATCTGAGAAAAGTTTTAAATTTTCAACGCTTTATAGGGTATAACTATTTCTACAGTCAAAATTAGTCCAAAATATGTCCAAATATGCTTGTTTCAAATAATTAAGTTCACCAAAAATACAGACAGTTTTAACTCATCAAAAGTAGAAAAACAAAGTGAGTGAGCAGGGTCTGCATTGTCTGCAGGAGCAGTAAAACCAATGCTGTTACAGTTGATAATCATTAAAGCAGTGTTGCACCTAGAGCGCGGGATTGCGGGATTCCCGCAATATTTTTTACTTTGACCCTTAAAATTCATAACGGCACGGGCCTACGGGCGCAATTTTCGTCTTCAGTACCTTTGCTCTATTTACTATCCTTTCCGCCGATTTACTATCCTTCATTAATAAAGGTAGACTGTGCGCGCATGTATATACCAATGCAGTTAAATGCCTACGTAAAACCCGATGACCAGTCTTACAATTACAACTATCCTTTCCGCCAATTTACTATCCTTTATTAATAAAGGTAGACTGTGTGTGCGGGTATATACCAATGCAGTTAAATGGCTACGGTAAAACCCGATAACCAGTCAAATTACGCTTGACTTCACTTCTCGTCGGATTGGAGAGGAAAGAGCAGACGAAACGCGAAGCGTCACACAACCTGATGAATGAAACCCCCCTCTAAACAACGTGCTGATCAAACTCTTCCAACTTTGTATGTACCAAAACAATCATTACAACTTATTTAAAAATAGACGAACATCAGGTGGCTGCTTAAAGCAAAATGAAAGTAAAACAGAAAGCTCCTTTAGTTTGCATTAAGCTCAAACACTCAATTAGCCTTTGTTTTAGTGGTCACCCATGGGCTACAGGGAAGAGGGAGTAAACTGAACAAATCCAACATTTTTCACTCATTAAATGATTTCAGCACCAAATCCCATGGTGTAACTACTCATCAGAATTGACTCAAAGAGATGACTCTAATGAGTAGTGACACCATACGGTTTATTACAGAAATAAAGATTTCAGTTTTTGAAATACTCCCCTGTATCTGGATCTCTGGTCGTAATAGAGAGGTTTTACTGTACACATATACAGAACCTGAGTCAGTATACCTTGAAGCCATCCTTCCAGGCGGGCGAGGTGTTGGTGGATCTTACATCAAGCAGCTCAGTAAATGTCAGCTTGTCATAGGTGGCATGTGGAGCACCCTGAATATGATAAATGCTAATAACTCATTTATCCCTATAATTTCAATGGACAAGTCCAGTCTCTAAATATGTCTAGTCCATTTTCTGTTATCAAGGGTTGTTTTTGTAATAAATTACAAAATGACAGACACTGGTCTTGGTCAACAGTTTTTGAATGGGACAAGTGTACTCTTAATAGGTACACTGTATGTCAATGAGGAGTGTACTTATCGCTAGCGTTTGAACGTGTTAATAAATCATATATACCAGAGATAGATTTAGTGGATTCTTCAATATTCAAATTTTTTTTAAAGTTACATTTTCAATTACAGTAAAACCTCTATATTACGACCACTAAAGTGTGTCAAATATATGTCGCTCAAAACAGGTGACTGCTTAAAGCAATGTGAATGTGAAACAGAAAGCTCCTATAGGAGCTTTCTGTTTCACTTTCACATTGCTTTAAGCTGTCACCTGTCTTTTATACAGACAATTAGCCTTCTTTTTAGTGGCCATTTTAGAGAGGTTCTACTGTACATGTATTCAAAAGACAAGTTTTTAACAGACTTTAACCCAATAATGATGTTTTCTTACAGCATTAGTTACTGAATGCTGAATTTTCAAATGACTTCTTCCAATTTTCTGAAAAAGGGCCAGAATCTAAGGAACTGTTTGACGGAAAATTGACTATTCAGTCGGGTTTTATTTTTTACATTCAGTTTAACATTTTTAACGCATTTTCTGATATTATATAAACAAGAGGGCCTGAAGGCCCTGATATCGCTCACCATTTGTAATGAAGCCTGATAGCTTTACCTTTGAATTTCACCCGTTTTATTCTAAATCCATTCAAATTTGTCGACCTACTCTAGTATAAGAGAGTACATCAAAGGCAGATAACTAGAGCCTAAACAATACTGAAATGAAGCCTTTTTCTAGCATTTCAAAGTATATCAAGGGCAGGTAACTATTGCCACAATGATTAGATTTCAACAATAGTTTCACTCCTTCGAGAACGTATAGCTATATACTTTGTGTACAAGTATAATTAAAATCCATTGAAAACTGTAGTTGTAAGAGTGTAAACCCTGTAAAATATGGCATTTTCAGCAAATCAAAGGTAGATAACTCCTGATCTATTTGTCCAATTTCAACCATAATCACCCTTTTTCGCACTCTTATGATCATATACAATCTGAGCAAGTTTGAGAGAGCTTGGATAAATAGTGTGGCCTCTAGAGCGTAAACACTGTTAAGTATATCATTTTCAGCAATTCAAAGGTAGATAACTCTCGACCTATTGATCCGATTACATCCATAATTGAACTCATCAGAAGTCCTATGGTAATATACAATCTGAGTAAGTTTGAGAAAGATTGGATAAAATTTGTGGCCTCTAGAGTGTAAACACCCTTAAATATGGCATTTTCAGCAATTCAAAGGTAGATAACTCTCCACCTATTAGTCTGATTTCAACCATAATCAAACTCATATGAACTCTTATGGTAATATACAATCTGAGCAAGTTTGAGATAGGTTGAAAAAAATTGTGAACTCTAGAATGTAAACACTGTAAAATATGGGATTTTCAGCAATTCAAAGGTAGATAACTCTTTATCTTTTGGTCAGATTTCAACCAAAATCGAATTCATCCGAACTCTTATGGTCATATATAATCTTGGCAAGTTTGAGAAAGATTGGATAAATATTGTGGCCTCTAGAGTGTAAACACTGTTAAATATGGCATTTTCAGCAATTCAAAGGTAGATAACTCATAACCTATTTGTCCGATTTTAAGCATAATCAAACTCATCCGAACTCTTATGGCAATATACCATCTAAGAAAGTTTGAGAAAGATTGGATTAATATTGTGGTCTCTAGAGTGTAAACACTGAAATTGTTGACACTGCACGACGGACGACGGATTCAAGGATTGCAAAAGCTCACCCTGAGCTAGCTCAGGTGAGCTAAAAACATTATAAACCAGTATAAATATTTGGCTATACTAAGTTACTTACCAAGTAGAAGGCAGCTGGAGGGTTGAGGCACATGTGGGCATGGGTGAAGTTGGACCATGGCAAGTTCACAGCACTGTCAACAGCAACCTGGTCGTACAGAAAATTACTAAAATTACTATTAACCCTTTACCCAACAGAAGCGCATTTAAGAGAATATGATTTATTCCTCCGCTGAAGAAAATAGTTCCAATTTAATCAGTCATGAATATAAAGTATATGGAATATTTTCTATATTCTAGCACATGGAAGCTTAAAGCAGGCTTTACTTTCATCCTGCTTTAAGTGGTCATCTATCTTCAACACTAGAAATAGACTATCAGGTAAGGGGTTAACCCTTTACCCCATAAATGCGCTTTTTACTCCTTTAATTTATTCATCCACTGAAGCAAATACTGTAGTCCTACTTTAAACAGTCAGGAATGTGTTACATAGAAAATGTTTTGTATAGTCTAGCAGATTAAAGCTTAAAGCAGGCTGAAAGTAATGTAAAATGCACCTTAAGGTGCATTCTGATTTACTTTCAACCTGCTTTAACCCTTTACCCAATAACCCGTATATAACATTAAATACAGGTGAACACTTAAAGCAGGTTGAAAGTAAAGCAGAATGTGCCTTAAGGCATATTCTGCTTTACTTTCAGCCTGCTTTAAACAACCATCTGCTAGGCTACATAAAAATTTTTGTTATGGTAATTGTTCATGAGGGTATAAACTGGAACTATTTTCTTCAGCGGAGGAATAAATTAGATGCGCTAAAAGTCGCTTCTATGGGGTAAAGGGTTAAGTGGTCATCTATCTTCAAAACTATAAACAGGCTATGGGGTAATGGGTTAACCCTTCACTCCATAGATACACATAATTACACATTTAATTAATTCCTTCACAGCACTGTCAACAGCAACATGGTGGCACAGAACATTACTATTAACCCTTTACCCCATTAAATAAACTTTTTACTCCTTTAATTTATTCATCCATTGAAGCAAATAGTCCTACTTTAAACAGTCAGGAATATGTTACATAGAAAAATGTTTTGTATAATCTAGCATTTATAGCTTAAAGCAGGCTAAAAGTAAAGCAGAATGCGCCGCGCCTTAAGGCCCATTCAGCTTTTCTTTCAACCTGATTTAAGTGTTCACCTATCTTCAAAACTAGACACAGGCTATGGGGTAATGGGTAAACCCTTCACTCCATAGATACACATAATTACACATTTAATTCATTCCTTCACTGAAAAAAAAAATCCATTTCATACAGTATTAAATATGCAAGATAAGAAATAATTTTTATATCCTTCCAGATGGTAGCTTAAAGCATTCTGCTTTACTTCCAGCCTGCTTTAATTTACCATCTGCAAGGATATAGAAAATAATTCCTTGGTACATGTTCATGACTGTATACATTGTAATTATTTTCTTCAGTGGAGGAATAAATTAAATGCACTAAAAGGTGCTTCTATGGAGAAAAGGGTTACTCCTTTCCCTCATTGCTTATTTCAAGTGTTAGTTCTAAATTTGTCTCTTTCTTCCCTGTACAATCGGCAGGGCTGCCATTTCTCCGGATTTTTCCTAAGTCTTCGGATTTTTATCCTAGCAGATGGTAGCTTAAAACAGGCTGAAAGTAAAGCAGAATGCGCCTTAAGGCGCATTCTGCTTTACTTTCAACCTGTTTTAGGCAGTCACGTGTCTTCAAAACAAGAAACAGACTATGGGGTAAAGGTACGATTAGTAAAGTTGCGTCTGAAAAATTGAAAATTTGAAATCTTAGGATTTTTATGATCAACTTATGGCAGCCCTGAATCGGAGTCACAAAGAGCTTAGAGCCTAAACAGACACCAAATTACTTGGCTTCTGATCTGGATTCAAATTGTTTGAAAAGATCAAATCAACATTGTTTTGCACTTATAGGGTACCAGCACATGTACAGTAGAGAAAACGTTATTCTTTCCCAATAAAGACGTTAACGCTAAAACTAATATTTCTATTACAAACAGTTTGGAGCCAGATCAGACGCCGGGTAACCCGGCGTCTGATCAGGCTCCATACTTTTTGCCATCAAGATAAAAATGAATTATCAGAATTGTCCAAAAGTTGTACTTTTCTACGTTTTACGTTTGCGTTTCGTTTAAACGGGAAAGAATAACGTTTTCTCCACTGTAGACTTGGTATTTACGGTAGAGAATTTTTATATATTCATTTGCTTAAATACATTTGCGTTTCTAGAGCTTTAGCATCTAAATTTTGATATGTTGATGTTTAATTAAAAGTTTTCATATTTTAGAACAGTCCCTTGCTTATCATTTGCTATCATTCTATCTATCCTATTGCAGTTTTATACAATTGTGTCAAAATTATATATGTGTATGCATGCTTTATTGCTTTTAAAAGTTGGCTCAATAGTATATGAATTTTTCTCGCATAATGTTGTCTGTCGGTTTAACCCAACTATACCATACCCTCAATGCACAAATGATGTAAATTAGAAATAACTTACCAGTAGTCAGCAACACAACAGCAAATGGTCGGTATAGTTGGGTTACTGCACAATAATAATACTTGTATTTGTTTTATTTATGTACATTCTTGTAAATAATGTAATTTTCTTTTGAGGGCCACAAGGGAGATTAGTTTGCTCGTCTGTTTGTAACTAATTGCGTTTACCCTCTTGAAATAAAGTTTTCATTATTATTATTTCACCTTTATTCCATTCTTTGGGCTGTACTTGCAGATGAAGTTAAGATCCTGGTCAAGGGGCTTGGCATCAGGGGCTTTTGTAAGCTGGTTCTGAAATGTTGCATAAAATTATAAACATATCAGGTGGGCATCAAATAAAAGTAGTCAAATTATCCAATATTCAATACACTGTTGTGCAAAAATATGTGTGTGTGTGTGTGTGTGTGTGGGGGGGGGGGGGGGGGGGGGGTGTTCCTGTCCGGGGAGGCTCATATCCTTCAGTTGTTTTAACACTTCACTCCATAGATAGAGGTGAATTAAATGTCTTAACTCTTTCCTCCATGAAACTTCAAATTGTCAATCCCAGTTTCCATTTAAGTATAGTCCATTTCTGAGTTTTTAAGGGTTGTTTTTGGTCAATGTTTTGCATTATGACAAACATTGAAGACCCAGATAAGAGGGCTCCATAAGGAGCCCTCTGATCTGGGTATTCAATGTTTGCAAAGGACAAGTGTACTTTTCACATGTTTACTGTTTGAAAAGGACGCCTAAATGCGGGACTAGGGTTCAAAGGGTTAAAATGTGTATTTATGGTGTAAAAGGTAAACCTAAAGAGTTTCGCAAGGACTTATATCATTCTATCATCACACTTACTCTGATATATTCCTCCATGTTCTTATCACTGCGGAGGAAGCTTTCCTTGGCCGAGGCGACAAGGGCAATAACTTCTCGTATTGACCTGCGTGTCCTCTTCATCATGTTGTGGAACAGCCGGGTTTCTCCCTTGGTGGGCATACATTTTGAGCTGTAGTAGACTCGGTCAGAGTACTTGGGACGTGGCTGCCATAAACCCATACGTAGCCAATCTGCATGAGGTACTTTACTGGACTGGAAGGCATACAATTTGGTATTATTAGTTATGCCGTGTTAAGTGTGCCTTATATGGAATATACAGTGCCATTAAAAACTAATATGGGACTAGGCGGAGCCGAGTCCCATATTAATTTTTAATGGCACTGTATATTCCATATTAGGCACACTAAGCAAGGTATAACGAATTTATCTTACCGACTACCTTTGATTTGAAGCATTTTATTCATAAAAACTTATTAAAACGTCAACACGTCATTTACTGTATATGACGTTTTGACGTTTACGCGCCAAAACGTCTACAGCATTTTGTTACGTTACGTCATTAAATCATATAAATATTAATTCCTTGAAAAAGCCTAACAGCGAAACGTTGAAGGATAAATTATAAACTTAAATTCGTGTTGGAGTTGTTATTTTTTGTAATATTCATAACTTGGAGAAATCCACATGGCTTCAAGCAAGGGAATTAACTCTTGTAAAGAGCTCATATGACTTTGAGACATCTTACTGACCCAATATGGTTTTTATGGGGTCTTCTCGTGACGTGGATTGACCAATGGGATGTCTATAATCTAGTAGGAGGTAAGATAATAACCCTTATCCCACTGAATATTCATACATAAGACTCTATCAACTTTTATCATCTGAATAATCACACAGGGCTGCCATAAGTTGACTTAAAAAATCCTAAGATTTCCAAATTTGCATTTTTCAATTGCGATTTTACGAACCATACCTTTACTCCATAGCCTATTTCTAGTTTTGTTGGCATGTGACTACTTAAAGCAGGCTGGAAGTAAAGCAGAATGCGCCTTAAGGCACATTCTGCTTTACTTTCAGCCTGCTTTAAGCTACCATGTCCCAGAAAAAAATCCGAAGATTTAGGAAAAATCCGGAGAAATGGCAGCCCTGATCACATTGGCTAATAAAGTAAGGGATTTATAAGAATACAGTACAGACCCTGATCGGACTGCTCTGGAAAAAGCTGTCTACTCTGGGTCAACACTATTTTAATAAATTGTCAAACAAACAGCAGCAGAAAGGTGTTCAACTTCACTGGACTTTTGATTTGAATGAACAGTTAAATTTATGTTAACTCTTTCACCCCTGAAACTTCATATTGAACATTCCAATTCACTCAAATAAATTCTGGTTCAGTTTTGTCTATTTAAGAGTGTTTTTACAAGGAGCCCTCTGCTCAGGGTCTAGACTATTTGCATATGGCAAGTACACTTTTCACAGATGCACTGTTTTTTGTGTGTGTTTTTTGTAAACGGTACATTATACTCATCTCAAGGGTTGATTAGATTCAGCTACAATTATTTGAAGAAAAATGTACATCTTTAACCCATTAACCCATAGCCTGTTGCTAGTATCGAAGATATGTGACCACTAAAGCAGGATGAAAGTAAAGCAGAATGCGCCTTGAGGCGCATTCTGCTTTACTTTCAGCCTGTTTAAAACTATCATCTACTAGAATATAGAACATATTTCTTATAAAAAGGCGTATTTATGGGGTAATGGGTTAAAGACAGTAAAGCAGAAAGCTTTCTGCAATACTTTAGGCCTGTATTTAGCAGTAGCATGTCTTAAGATATCTTAATGTCATTTCATATAGACTGAAGTTCAAATTTGCCACACTTAAGTTTACAAGTCTAGCTATCTAACCTTTATTACATAATAGCCAGTTTCTGGTATTGGAGATTGGTGACCAGTTAAAGCAGGTTGAAAGTAAAGCAGAATGTACCTTAACCAATTACCCCATAACCTGTTTCTAGTTTTCAAGGCATGTGAACACAAAAAGCAGGTTGAAAGTTTTAGCAGAATGCGCCGCGCCTTAAGGCGCATTCTGTTTTATACTTTCAGCCTGCTTTAATCTACCATCTGCCAGAATATAGAAAATATTTCTAATGATGCATATTTATTATTGTATAAATTTGAACTATTTTCTTCAATGGAGGAATAAATTATAAAATCAGATGCGTAAAAAGGCTTATTTATTGGGTAATTGGTTAAGGCACATTCTGCTTCACTTTCAGCCTCCAGCTAGAAATAATATTTTTCTGATGATACAATGTACATATTCATGACTGTACAAGTTTAAACTATTTTCTTCAATGGAGGAATAAATTAAAGGTGTAAAAATGTGTATCTAAGGAGTAAAGGGGTCATCATTACCTCTAGAGCCTTTCCCCCAGCCCCTCTGGCCACTTTCACTATTCTAACTAGAACTGAGGCACATGGTATGATCCTGACTCCACTGTCCCGCAGACAGCTCTCTACGAATGGGTCCACGCCATTGGGGCCCTGGCCATAGAGACGTAACTGATGGGCACCTTCATTCAATGACACCTGTGAACAACAATTTATTGAACTTATGAGTCATGCAGAAAAAATATGTTACAGTTAAATTTAGAAGTTTGATGCTTCAAAGGCCATCGCAGGGCTGCCATAAGTTGACCTGAAAAATCCTAAGATTTCCAAATTTGCATTTTTTCAAGTGCGATTTTACGAATCATACCTTTACCCCACAGCCTTTTTCTTTTTTTGTTGACATGCAACTTCTTAAAGCAGGCTGTAAGTAAAGCAGAATGCGCCTAAGGGTGCATTCTGCTTTACTTTCAACCTACTTTAAGCTACCATGTACTGGGAAAAATTCCGGAGATTTAGGAAAAATCCGGAGAAATGGCAGCCCTGCCATCGTCATTGCCATGAGGAAAGGGTAATTCAATTGAACTTCCTAGATAAATAAGCCATAGTAACATATCCTATATCTATACAAGAGACTGTTTAAAGCAGGCTAAAAGTTAAGAAGTATGCTCCTGCTTTATGTCCGACCTGTTACAATAGGCCTCCTGTCCTTCACACATGAGCACCAATCTAAAATAAGGTATTCATTTTGCTCTTTTACTACTTCCCTTTTTACCCCAAGTACAATGGTTATTTTCAAACAGTTTGGATCCTGATCTAATGCAGCACTATCCAAACTGTTTGACACATAACAATATAATCTAGTATTTAGTCATTTGTTTCTCCAAAATATTGTTTACATAATTATAACATAGCCCATTGAGTTTAAGTTTTTCCTAAAAGAACTGTAGTAATACAACATGCTCCTATAACTCTTTGAACCCTAGTCACGCATATATGCTTCATTTGCAAACAGTGTACCTGTGAGTAGTACACTTGTCCTATGCAAACAGTGTAGACCCTGATCAGAGGGGGAGCCCTCTGATCAGGGTCTACACTGTTTGTCATTTTGTAAAAATCAACCCTAAGAAGTCATAAATGGACTAGACTAAATTGAAAACTAGAATTGTCCATTTGAGGTTTCAGGGAGGAAAGGGTTAAGGCATTACCTGCATTGGTCTGTCTACAGTGGGCTGTCTTTCTGTCCCGGTCTCCACAAAGATGTTCAGTGAAGCATATCCCACAACAGTCAAACACTTGTAAAAGTTGTCTACAGTATAAACCTGAAATATAATATTTGTCTGTCTTATAAATTCTATATACACCAATCTAATATAAAAGGGAAATACTGTACAATAAAATGCTACTTTATGCCAAGATAAATAAAAACTTCATTATTTTATGGGACTTTGCTGCTAAACCCATTACCCCATAAAAGCCTGTTTCTAGTTCTGAAGACATATATGATCACTTAACTCTTTCCTCCCTGAAACTTTAAATGGACAATCCCTGTTTCCAGTTTAGTCCAGTCCATTTCTGACTTTTAAGGGTTGTTTTTGTCAATGTTTGGAATTATGACAAACAGTGACGACCCTGATCAGAGGGCTCCTTTCGGAGCCCTCTGATCTGGGTCATCACTGTTTGCACAGGACAATTTAATATTCACATATTCATCGTTTGAAAATGACGCCTATTATAATACTGCAGGACTAGGGTTCAAAGGGTTAAAGCATGTCAATGTAAATAAGAATGTACTTTAAGGGTGTATCAATGTCATGAGCCATTTTTTTCAAAGTATTAAACTTTTTTTCTATCATTGTTTTTTTGGAAGAGCTATTTATGATGAATGAAATAATGAAAAAAAATATATATGGTGGTGTCCTTTTTTTTGAGCTAAAGCGATTTGAAAAAGGTATGTCAAATTTGGAATTTTTTTCTCAAATTTTACCCATTCAGAGTACAAGCTTTGGTAAAATCTATTTCAAAACAAAACAAAAATGGTAATTTGGGTTTTCTTTATTTATTTCATGCCTATGGTGGTATGTTCACATATATAAACCAAATTTAGACAAAGCAGGCACCAGGTTTGAACAATATGGATCCTTGAATATCAAAAATATGCTTGATATAGGGCATGATTTTATTAGATTTTTTTATTTTATGAAAAAAAGTAAAAAAGTTTGAAAATGAAATAGTTCTAGTATTTAACTTTTTCTTATATTCTACCAGATGAAAGCCCATACTAAGGCAGTTCAAAATATGAAAAGAAATTGAAAGGTCAGTGTTGAAAATTTTGAGTTATTAAAGTAAAAAGAGTTATCACCCCTTACAAAATTTACAAAAAAGTACCATATCGATGATATTTAGAGCTTTATAAATTTCACATTTGGTGCCTTATTTTTCTTAAATTAGTTTTTGTATGAAGAAATACTACCATAGATAGGAAATAAATAACACAAACCCAAATTATCATATTTGTTTTCATTTAAAATGGGTTTTATTGAAGCGGGCTGTTTTAAAAGGACAAAATAAGAGGAAGTGGGTGGGGTAAATTTTACATGGCGGTAGAGCCAACTGTTGTTCACCAAAATGTACACTTTTTCTATTTTTTCATTCATCTTAAATAGCTCTTCAATAGAAAACCATCATAGAGTGTTTTCATATACTTTGAAAAGTTCCCAAATTCATGACATTGATACACCCTTAAGCTACCTTCTGCTAGGATGGGGAAACTATTTTTTAATGGTGCATACTCATGACTGTATAAAGTAGAACTATTTTCATCAGTGGAGGAATAAATTCAAGGCATAAAAATGAGTACATATGGAGTAATTGGCTAGAAGATATGATCACAAAAATTACAAGTAACATCGCAGCAATTCTATTTGACAATATAGTTTAAACATTCTGCTGCTTCTGCATGATAGCCAGGGAGTAATTCAATATCACTTCTCAGAATAATATCTTGCCGTCTAGGAAGTAAAATATGCATTTACTACAAGATTCTCTACCAAGAGGATTAATCAATTATCCCAAAGCCTATTTCTAGTTTTGAAATTAGGTGACCGCTTAAAGCATGCTGAAAGTAAAGCAGAATGCGCCTTAATGCGCATTCTGCTTTACTTTCAGCCTGCTTTAAGCTAATGCAGTAACGTCTGCTAAAATATAGAAAATATTCTTTATCATACATATTTATGACTATAAAATTCAACTATTGCCTTCAGTGCAGGAATACATTAAAGGCATAAAATGGCGTATTTATGGGGTAATGGGTTAAGTGATAAAATAAAATTAATGTTCTCTGACCTTGAGCAGCAGTGTTGCTGTGGGTGGTATGCTGGTCTCTCTGTACTCTGTCTTTTCTTCATACACTGGGTTGTACACGTCACTGTCTAGCTTGACGCTAGTGTTAATGTCCTTCCCGTGTACATCATACCTTCTGTCAAGGAGACGACCAGCAATCTACGTACAGTACAACATCACCATTACAGCCATTCAAAAATAGCAGAAATTAGTATCTTCAGACCTCTTATAGTTACAAACAGAAAGTTACTTCCATTACAGCCACTTTAAATGTCACTCAAAAACCAGAAACAGTGTCAAAGCCACCTGATGCCCCCTCTGTTTAAAAGTAAGTCAAGATGTCATATGACAAAAATCAATTTTCAGTTTAGAAAGATTATTAAATGAATATTGAGTCTTAGTCTAGTGATTTGTGGCAGAAGATATTAAGTCCAAAACATGTCAAAAATTATTTAAACGCAATGAACCGTAGTGAAGAGTACCTATACTTGTTCTTTTAAACCATACAAGTCAAAAGATTA
Source organism: Gari tellinella (assembly GCA_922989275.2). Taxonomy (NCBI): domain Eukaryota; kingdom Metazoa; phylum Mollusca; class Bivalvia; order Cardiida; family Psammobiidae; genus Gari; species Gari tellinella. The sequence goes on from OV277859.1 coordinate 59,300,218, forward strand.
CATTAATTTTTTGTTCTATGCAAACAGTGTAAAATAATATCAGAGGCCTCTGAACTCAGTGAACTGGGTCTGCACGATTTGCCATTTTGCAATATACTACAATAAACAGTCCTCAAGTCAAATATGGAATAGACCTAATTGGAAACTCTAATTGTCCGTTAAAAGTTCCAGGAGTGAAATGTAAGTAAAATGCTTACCTTTGTGAAGGTGACAGAATCTGGCAAATATCTGCAACCATCAACATAAACATCAAACCCATCACCAAGGAGATAGGGGTCCTTAGGTGGGGTCTTTCTCTCCAGTGGCAACCAGGCAAACTTGAAGATAAAACAAGACATGTTTGTCAAACATAATTATTACCTACCGGTATCCCCTAGAATCAATATATCTCATATTATCCAATCAAAATCATTTAAAACTTTTGACAAACAAATGCATTCTATTTGGAAAATACAACTTGTGAATAAGAAGAACCATAGACAGTGTGAGTGTTCTGCACTATTTTTTTCTTGCATTAAGCAGCCACCTGTCCATAAACATGTCCATGCTTCTTCCTTTAATGGTCCCATTACACATCTCAGCTTAACGAATACAATTAATATATTGGACACCATTGAATTATGACAAGTGGAACAGATTATCACAGTACCCCAGATAAGGGAAGGTGGATGTGCGTTTTGTTTATTTCAAAACCTACAATCTTTATATCTGCACCAGACTCTATGGTATGCTACTTCTTAGAATCGTTTCTTTACGACAATTCTAAAAAGTACAGTGCTCCCTCTCTACAACGACACCCAATGGGAGACAAAGATTGTGTGCCTTGTTTGAGAGGGAGTGAAATTGACTTACATGTGCAAACAGCGTACCGCGGCGTCTGATTTGGATTCAAGCTGTTTGCCACTCTTTATTATGTTTCTTTTATCAAAATGTCCAATATGTAACTTTGAGAAAAACGGCAAACGACAACTGCAAGCAGACGATATTGCAGCAGTGAAAGAGTTAGACATAATTGTCTTTTTGGGGGAAACAGCGGCAAACATCGTTGTAAGGAGGGAGTTGTTTTGGGGAGAGCTGTTGTAGGGAAGGAGTATTGTAGTCACAATATAGGGTTTGGAGCAAACATTAAGGGGAAAATGTTGGAAAATATGAGTTTACACACTCTTATCTGGAGTTCTGTTAGTACTATAGAACTTGTTATGAAAGCAGCTCATACTTCTGGTAAGGTGTCTTCCTCTTCCGTTTCTGACATATCACTGGGTGTGAGGGAGCCCGGTCTGGGCTGGCCCTGGAACACATACACCCGTAGAGTGGCTTTCCCATACCTCTCCCAGTCTCGGGTATAAGGCTGGTCACCAAATGGTATCTGATTGGGCTCAGGTACCGGTGGCAAGAACAGAGGCATGGTGTGGGTACCCTGGTTTATGGCCATTGTATTTGGATTATAAATCCTTCGTTTCTTCAGTGGTATTGCTGAAACAGAAAAGCAACTTAGATCAACAGCCCTCCCAACAATGACTCCCTCCTTACAACAACCCTTGTCGTAATTCCCTAAACAAGACAATAATGTCCAACCTTATCATTCACGGCTGAAATGTCGTCTGCTTAAAATCGTTGTCTGCTGTTTTCTCAAAGTTATATAATGGACATTTTGACAGAAAGAAAATTTAATGACAAGTGACAAACAGCTAGAATCCAGATCAGACGCCGCGTTACGCGGCGTCTGATCTGGATTCAAGCTGTTTTCAAATTTATGCTAATTTCCCTCATAATTTATAACGACTCCCTCCGAATAATGCACACAATCTGTGTCTCCCATTGGGGTGTCATTGTAGAGAGGGAGCACTGTACTTTAAATGTAACCCTTATAGTATGAAGCACATCTGAAAGCACATCTGAAAACTAACTTTGTCATAAAAAAAACTTTTTTTTTTAAAGGATGCCAAGTACCTATGTACATGTAAACATGTGAATATCAGTTTAAACATGAAAAAGATTTATGTTAAAAAATATTTTCAAAATGAGTATTTAATTTCTATTTTATAAATGCACCATTTGGTTTTCAGTCTCCCTAAGTGGCATTTGTAAACCCTTCATTTCTTCAATGTTATTGCTGAAAAATAAATAAAGTTGTTCCTTTACCCCTTACACTGCTACCTTTCAAATTGGACTCTTCCATTTTCTATATAATGACGGAACTCAAATAACTCTTAAGGGGTTGCCTCAAAAATATTAAAAAAAATGGCAAACAGAGTGCACCCTGATCTCAAAGGAGCCCTCCGATTAGGATCTATTCTTTTTTGCATATTATATATATCATATCCCATTTCCCCATAAATATACTTTTTTATGCCTCTTATTTATTCCTCCATTGAAGAAAAGAGAGTTCGAATTTATATAGCTATGAATAAATATTATGAGAAATATTTTCTCTTTCCTAGCAGGTGGTAGCTTAAAGCAGGCTGCATGTAAAGCAGAATGTGCCTTAAGGCGCATTCTGCTTTACATTCAACATGCTTTAAGTGGTCAGCTTTCTTTATTTTTAGAAACAGGAGATTGGGTAATGGGATATACTCATTTACAGCACAGTAAGGGTTGATGGTTTTTGTCATATTTAAAACATGAATAATGTACGTTGACATAGCTAGCTTGCTAATAATGTATTTAGAAGCTTTCTGCATTTCTTAACTCTTGCATTTAGGTGTACCCCTAATGTAAATTTAAGCTTTTGAATGAACACAAGTTTTACATACAGCCCTCCCTCCCTACAACGACACCCAATGGGAGACGAAACATATGTGCATTGTTCGGAGGGAGCCATTGTAGGGATGGATATTGGCTAACATTTGCAAACAGCTTAAATCCAGACCAGATGCCACGGTATGAGGCGTCTGATCTGGATTCAAGCTGTTTGCCACTCGTCATTGTTTTTTCTGGCAAAATGTACAATAAGTAAATTTGTGAAACAACAGCAGACAACAATTTTAAGCAGACTACATGTATATTGCAGCCCTGAAAAGGTTGGACATAATTACATTGTTTTATAGGGAACAGCGGCAATGGTCATTGTAAGGAGGGAACCGTTGTTCAAAGGGCCGTTGTATGGAGGGAACACTGTTTTAGGAATAAGTGATTTAAGAAGTTTTACCAATGTTTGAAGATGTAACCTACCATCATCTAATAATACAAGTGGTATGGCTGCCCAGGCAGTCAAAGTTTCATCATCATACAAAGAGGCCTCTTGGGCACCTTGTTCTGGCATGGCAAAATCGTCTAGACCATCAGAGTTGCGTTTCTTTAGGTATAAGCGAGCTATGAGTACCATATCACCTTGGTACTCTACTTCCTGGAACGAGGCTTCCTGTTGGCCGAACACGTGGTATCCGAATTTAAAATTAGATCTAACAGCAGTGGTACTACATGTGACTGGACTAGTGCTGGATTGTACAATCTGAAAGAAAATACAAACAATAATACAGTAGAACCCCTCTATTACGACCACTATATAGAAGGCTAATTGTCCGTATAAAGGACAGGTGACAGCTTAAAGCAATGTGAAAGTGAAAAAGAAAGCTCCTGTAGGAGCTTTCTGTTTCACTTTCACATTGCTTTAAGCAGTCACCTGTCTTAAACGATTAATATTTGACACAACTTAATGGTCGTAATAGAGAGGTTCTACTGTACAAAATTACTGAATACAGTGAATACCGTAGTTCTTATATAATTTATCAACTTCTCCAGGCCTTTCTTCAATAAGAGAAATTTAATGATTTTATATTACATGTATCTAAAAAATCTTCACAGACAGATTGATGGAAAAGTATGATACATCCCACCTTAAGATAGGCCTAAACTATGATCTTTTGGCCACTATAAACAGTGCATACTCAGATCAGCACACTCTTTTGAAAATTTGCAATATTACTGATAGAAGCTTCTTTTCAGTTTTATCCTTTACTCCATAGCTATGCCAATTATCGTCCACAGTCATGAATATGCACCATAAGAAATGTTTTCTATATCCTAGCAGATAGAATCTTAAAGAAGGCTGAAAGAAAGCATTCTGCTTTACTGTCAACCTGCTTTAAGTGGTCACCAATCTTAAAAACCAGAAACAGGTTATGGGGTAAAGGTTTAAATTTAATACAAAGAAACTTTGTATCAGTATCAAACAGTACAGATCATCCTTAGCCTGATCAGAATGCCGAGTTATATTATTTGCAAAATCTTGATTCTGAAAGTCAAATGATTACAGGGCTCCAGATAAGGGGAGTTATTCAAAACCTTAATTCTTTATTTCTGCACTAAACCCTATGGTGTCACTACTCATTAGAATCGTCTCGAAGAGACGATTCTTATGAGTAGTAACACCATAGGATTTGGTTCTGGATAAGTGAGAAAATGTTGGATTTGTTCAGTTTACTCCCTCTTATCTGGAGCTCTGGATTATAAGAAATAGGGATAATATTATAACTCTCACAAACCTTTCCCGTTGAAGCATAGTAAGCAGTAAGTCTAACTTTCCCCTCCCCTGGCTCCGCGTTCTTCACTCTATCAACTTGGAAACCCACCATCATATCCTGCAAGCTCATTATTTGGGGGGGCGAAGCCGACCCCCGTCCTCTCTGGATAGAAGGCAGTCGGGGCTCTCCCCGCGGTACGCTGAAATCAGGATACAATTATGGTCATACCTTACAATCTATCTTGATTGTCATAGTAGTATGAAAGAATGGGGATTCTTAAAAGTAGTTGGTTGCATAATGCATGACAAAAGTAATGCAGAAAGCTCTGCATTATTTTTGTCATGCATTAAGTATCTGGCTTAGAAAAACTATCAGATTTATTTTAATAGTCACTGAGGCCAGGTTTTATTACGTCTGTAAAGGTTTTCCATTTGTTACAGAAAGAATGTATTTGAATAGAGAAATGTTACAAATGATTTAATTTACTCTCGCTCAAACATAATGCACTTATATGCTGGCAAATATGTCTCAGATCTATGAATGAAACCATACCCCTTGAAATGCCACAAAATTGAAAACAATTCCAAAGCAATACAGTAAACTTTCTGTTTGTTTATTTAACCCATTAAAGCAAAAACTACCATTGCTTGAATTGTTTTTAACTTTTAAAATCCAAATAACCATCAATGATCTGGTAAATTAACTAATGTCTAAGTCCTGCCTCTTTTAAAGAAGGAGAGACAAACAATAAAAAATTATATGGCTGTTGTAATGCAAATTAGTGTTAATTCAGTTAATAGCATTTTGTGAAGCCTGAATACACAGTGACTTTTAGGCAAAAGCAGAGTTGATAGTATTAGAGTCTATTTTCACTCATGTTAGAACAACAAATGGATAAATCATTACATGTTAGATATCACAGTCTCTGACCCTAAAAGTGTAAGTCAATCTTCTGTTAACCCTTTCTCTCCTTGAAACTTTAACCCATTACCCCATAAATATGCCTTTTACTACTTTAATTTATTCCTCCACTAAAGAAAGTAGTTCCAATCAATACAGTCATGAATATTTACCATGATAATTATTTTCTATACCCTTGAATAGTGTGGCTTAAAGAAGGTTGGAAGTACAGCAGAATGTGCCTTAAGGCACATTCTGCTTTACTTCCAACCTGCTTTAAGTGATCAGGGTGACCCACATAGAAGCGCCTTTTAGCACATTTGATTTATTCCTCCACTGAAGAAAATAGTTCCAATTTATACAGTCATGAACATGTATTATAAGAAATATTTTCTATATTCTAGCAGATGGTATCTTAAATCAGGTTGAAAGTAAAGCAGAATGCGCCTCATGGCGCATTCTGCTTTACTTTTAACCTGATTTAAGAGGTGGCCTACCTTCAGTACTAGAAATAGGCTATGGGGTAAAGGGTTAATACTAGAACCAGGCTATTGGGTAATGGGTTAATGCTTGTACTTGTAGTTCCTCATAGATTTGCCCTTCCCAGTCTCTCATAGATATAAACACTTCTAAAGCCTTTACCTATTTCTAATAAATATGCTGTTTCATGTTTCTAACCAGCCCCATCCTGACATGAGGCTGCTTACAGCTTTCTGCTTTACTTTCAGCCTGCTTTAAACAGCCACTTTTACTTAACACTGAGAGCATTATATAGGGGAATAATTAATAAATGATCAAAAAAGCCTAGTGCTATATCTTAAAACAGACTTGGACGAAACATTGATCATGCTGCCTGGGCACTTTAACCCATTACGCCATAGACATATATGTCTTTAATTCTCTACTGAAGAAAAAAGGTCCACTTTATACAGACATGAATAATGCATCATTAAGGAAATTTTAATATTCTAGCAAATTGTAACTGAAAATGGGCTGAAAGAAAAGCAGAATACATCTGCTTTACAGTCAATCTGCTAAATAAGAGGTCACCAGTGTTTTCAAAACTCGAAACAGGCTATGGGGTAAAGGGTTAACCCTTTCACTCTCAATGACGTCATAAAGCACATTTGCAAACAGTTTTGATCCTGATAGAAAGCCGCCTAATGCGGGTTTGGATCAGGATCAAAACTGTTTGCCACTTGTTCTGAAATTACCTCAGATATACTGCCTTAAATCTATCTGTAACTTTGAAACAATATTGCAGACAACAATATTGAAGCAGACAACAAAATGGTAGTGAAGGGGTAAAACCTCACAATAAACATGATCGTGAAAGGGTTGGGACACCTCTTAGGGGTCGAATGGCATTTTTTAAAGTTACCATGGGTCAATTGGTTACTGTGAATAATGTGTCCCTACAGGTTGACTCAGTATTTCAAAATGTGCTCGAGAAAACATGAAAACCTTGTTAAAGGCTCGTCAAATACTAATATTAATAAGATATCTAAACATGTAAATTAATAGGATACAAAACAGTTTTACCAGTAACAGGGAGGTAAATATTATTGATTTTCAGGAGGGAAATTAACCAGTTATTACCTTGGCGACCTGCGTTTCGGGGTAACTGTTGGGGGTGGGGGTATGTTTAGTTTGGGCGTGTATACTGGAATTTCTGGCGGTTCAGTATTCCACTGTAAAAGAAGCATTGGTTAGTAAAGCTGTTACAATTTCTGCACACGCTATGCATAAATACACACTCTGTTATTATCTAAATACAATCAAACTTCGATATCTCTAACTCTCTTAACTGGAACTATCCGATATGCCGACACATGAACTTCATTATTTCATGCTCCATTATGTCGAACATACCCGTAATTCAAAGTTAAAATGTGGCTAAGCCACGTTTAAACTTTGAAATACAGGTATGTTCGACTTACCTGAGTTGAGATATCGAAGTTCGACTGTATATTAATACTTTCAACACTAAGTACCTCTTATGGTTTATTATGTTACCTTGTGGATCTTTTTAGTTACCAAAACATGACCAGTCTACTTGAAATTCTGGGTAGATTAATAAATACTAGTCTAAATTAGCAAACAGTATAGACCCTGTTCAGAGGGCTCCCTCTGATCTGGGTCTACACTGTTTGTAAATGTAATTGAGTATATTATAGTTATGTATCTAGTGTATATCTAATCAAACTTTGTGCATCTATAATGATTTACTACCGGTACTCTTATTGTGACAAACTAATTATAGTAAGATCTGGCTATCATGACCTGACTCAAGGTGACTTAACCCTTTACCCAATAGCCTGTTTCTAGTTTTTAAAATAGGTGTCTATATAAAGCAGGTTGAAAGTAAAGCAGAATGTGCCTTAAGGCGCATTCTGCTTTAATTTCAGCCTGCTTTAAGCTTCCACCTGCTAGAATTAAAAAATATTCTGTATGATACATATTCATAACTGTATAAATTGGAACTATTTTCTTCAGCGGAGGAATAAACTGAATGCGCTAAAAGGCGCTTCTATTGGGGAAAGGGTCAATACTTGTATTTAACACAGATATGCCTTTTTATGATTTTAATTTATTCCTCCACTGAAGAAAAGTAGTTTTATTTTATACATGCATGAAAATGCACCATAAGAAATATTTTTTATATCCTAGCAGATGGTAGTTTAAAGCAGGCTGAAAGTCAAGCAGAATGCCCCTTAAGGGGCATTCTACTTTACTTTCAACCTGCTTTAAGTAGTCACCTGTCTTCAAAACAAGACATAGCCTATGGGGTTAATGTTTATGATATCATAATAGCCAGATTCTTGCTGTTATGCATATAAATACATGTACATGTATGTTATACAGTGAAAGCATGCAAGACTACCAAACTTATATATATAAATCCTAAAATGGACTATTGGACTTTTGAACTAGAGATATAGCTCTGTCTGTATGACACATAGGATGCCCCTAGCTGCATCAATTTTTACTATATACGGTATGTGAAAAACTACTAAATTCAACTGGCCGTAATTCTTAAACAAAATCTTGACCACATGCACATATACAAAGTATGTAGTACAGCGTTCCTTCTCTACAACGACACCCAATGGGAGACAAAAAAGATGTACGTTGTTCGCAGGGAGTCGTTATAGAGAAGGAAACTGGTTACATTTGCAAACAGCTTGAATCCAGATCAGACGCCGCGTCACGCGGCATCTGATCTGGATTCAAGCTGTTTGCCATGCGTCAATAAGTATTTTTCCCGTCAAATGTGCATTATGTAACTTTGAGAAAATTAGCAGACGACAATTTTAAGCAGACGTATTGCAACAGTAAAGACGTTAGATATAAGTGTCCTGTTTGGGGAACAGCGGGAAGGGTCGTTGTAAGGAGGGAGTCGTTGTTGGGAGGGCCGTTGTAGAGAGGGAGCACTGTATATGCAAACATTCTGTTTAACTATATATTAAAAGTTGAAGCTTGAAAACTGTAAGAGGAGTTGGAAAGACAAAGTATGTATGTTGAGTGTAAAATATACAGTGCTCCCTCTCTACAACAACATCCAATGGGAGACAAAGATTGTGTGTATTGTTCAGAGGGAGTTGCTATAGGCAGTGAAAATTAAGACTTGGCTTACATTTGCAAACAGCTTTAATCAAGATCTGGATTCAAGGTGTTTGTCACTCGTCTTTATATTTCTTCTGTCTTAAGATGTAACTTTGAGACAAAACAGCAGACGACAACTTTAAGCAGACGATATTGCAGCAGTGATGGGGTTAGACATAATTGTTTTGTTTTGGGAACAGCGGCATTGCTGTACGGAGGGAATCGTTGTTCAGAAGGCCATTGTAGGGAGGGAGCACTGTATGTGGACAGATGAATAAACAATCAAATAAATGGACAGGGGTAAAAAAGTATCTCAGCTCATATCAACTCTTTTTACACTAACCACAAAATTGATTACAGAATTGCACACATGTTGGATCTAGATCAGACAGAGAGTTACGGTACACTGCATTTCATCATTGCTGGAACATTTTATACTCTGACCAAGAAATTTTCTGTTATAATTTTAGACTAGTAGCAGAAGACAGTTGTTGCAGACGAAATAAATAAACAAATTAAAACAGCAAATGTTACACAACATGCCTTCAGCTCTGTCACACAGTCAAAATTACTATTGTCAGTTTACACATTCAAAAACACTTTTGTCAGTTTAACTCTTTCCTCCCTGAAACTTTAAATGGACAATTCCAGTTTCCATTTTAGTCTAGTCCATTTCTGACTTTTAAGGGTTGTTTTTGTCAATGTTTGGCATTGTGACAAACAGTGAAGACCCTGATCAGAGGGCTCCTTTCGGAGCCCTCTGATCTGGGTCTTCACTGTTTGCACAGTACAAGTGTACTGTTCACATATACACTGTTTGAAAAGGATGCCAATATGCGGGACTAGGGTTCAAAGGGTTAACAAACAGCAATTACGACACAGTCTTACCTATCATAGGAAACAGATCTTGACGCAGATCTTGATGCAGATATTGACACTGATCTTGAAATTGGGGTCGTGTGTGGGCTTGGACTGTATATGAAATAATATCTTTAACCCTTTCCTTTACTTTAATTTTGCTTTAATCATTTCCTTCCTAGCTTTTTAAGTGTTTAATGCTTTCCTTTACTTTAATCATGCACAGTCTGCTTTATATTTAACCTATTTTATGTAGTCACTTGCCTTTAAAACTAGAAACATATTATAGGATAATGGGTTAAAATTGCTAGAAACTTCAATGAAAGATCTAAGCATTTGCAAGACAACTCTAATGTTTTATAAGTCAATTTATCTAGAAAGTACATGTCAAACTGAGTAAAGATAGCACTGCATTCTAGGCAAAGAAAGCTTATTATTTTGGCCGTATTACTTTACATCACCTTGATTACAAGAAAAAAATCAATCATAAAAAACCCTGGCGAATCCATATAAAATAACACAACTATTATGACCATTTCTTCTTAGGATTGAGGTATATGGCTCCTTCACACACAATGATCGTTAGGCAGAAACCTCCAAAATAAGCCTGCCTGATCTCTGAAACTTTTAATGTACAATGCCAGTTGCCAATTAAGTCTGTTCCATTTATGACTATTTAGATGTTTTCTGCAATAAATTACAAAATGACAAACAGTGCAGACCCTAATCAGAGGGCTCCTGTAGTATTCCTTTGATCTAGGTCTAAATTGTTTCCATAGCACAATGTCATAATTATGTACTCAATCTTTATATGAATTATGTTTGTCAAAGACACAAAACATGGCAGTAGGGTGTCAATGAGTAAACACCATCAATATACTCAGTGAAATTGAACTTATCTGTATTTCCTCAATTTAATTTTCCCCAGTTCCATCTTGCAATGTCAAAGATATATCCTTGTTTTAACTTTAATATATATGGTTAAGATAACAATTTTTGACGGTAGATTTTTGTTGTGTGGTCTTAATAGCAGGGATTGGCTGTAGAAATATATCATGTCATCTATTTCACTCTTAGGTTCTACACTATATAACAACAGAACAATCAAAACAATGATACATCTAAAGATGTGATTTATTCTATGCAGATATTTTCTATGTTCAGTATAACTTTGATATTTAAACCACTGAAATGCATGTTCATGTACTTTGGTTTTAAAGAAAGGAGGCATCTAAAAGTAGAAACAAAATCGTACAAAAATCTCCTTTAAGAGCTTTATGTTCCACTTTCATCCTGCTTTAACTCGTTCAGCACTAAGTAACTTGTGTTGGTCATTAAGTTCCCTTGTGGATCATTTAAGTAACCAAAACACAAACCAGTCTACTTGGAATTCTGGGTAGTTTGATAAATGCTGCTCTAAATTAGCAAACAGTGTAGACCCAGATCAGAGGGCTCCTACAGGAGCCCTCTGATTTGGGTCTACACTGGTTGCAAATGTAATGAGTATATTTTAAACAGGTCTATGGTGTTAAGAGTTAAGCCAACGCCTGCCCTATGAAGCATACAAATGTTCCTTTAGAGTGGTTGAGATACCAAGGGTTACTGTAGTGATGTCAGGGCTGCCATTTCTCCGGATTTTTCCTAAATCTTCGGATTTTTTTCTAGTAGATGATAGCTTAAAGCAGGCTGAAAGTAAAGCAGAATGCGCCTTCAGGCGCATTTTGCTTTACTTCCAGCCTGCTTTTAGCAGCCACATGTAAAAAAATATAGAAACAGGCTATAGGGTAAAGGTACGGTTCGTAAAATCACACTTGAAAAATGCAAACTTGGAAATCTTAGGATTTTTCATGTTAACTTATAATGGTAGCCCTGTGATGTCCTGAGTAAGTGGTTAATAAGCAGTGAACTTATCCATCTTCAACATCAACATTGTGAATCCTTCATGCATTTACGGTATAAAAATAGTCTAGTTAGTATATAGGAATTTAGGCAAGGAAATTTTGTATAAAGTTACAGCATTTTAATTTTCCCTGTTCCACGAGTATGAAAAAAGTATATTGAATTTTCATTGTTTAACCCATTACCTCTTAGCCTGTTTCTTGTTTGAAAACAGGTGATAACTTAACTCTTTGAACCCTAGTCCCGCATATAGGCGTGCTTTTCAAACAGTGTACATGTGAATAGTACACTTGTCCTATGCAAACAGTGAAGACCCAGATCAGAGGGCTCCGAAAGGAGCCCTCTGATCAGGGTCTTCACTGTTTGTCACAATGCCAAACATTCACAAAAACAACCCTTAAAAGTCAGAAATGGACTAGAATAAAATGGAAACTGGAATTGTCCATTTAAAGTTACAGGGAGGAAAGAGTTAAAGCAGCTTGACAGAAAAGCAAAATGCATCTTAAGGTGCATTCTGTTTTACTGTCAGTCTGCTTTAAGCTTAGTACCTTCTGCTAGAATATAGAGAATATTTCATGGGATACATACAGAGCTCCAGATAAGGGGAGCATTTCAAAAGGTAAATTCTGTATTTCTGTGTAAAATCCAATGGTGCTACCACTCATTAGAATTGTCTCTTCAAGACGATTCTAATGAGTAGCAACACCATAGGATTTGGTGCTGAAATGTGTAAGAAAGTATCTGGAGCCCTGTATATATGCATGACAGTATAAATTGGAGCTGATTTTTTCGGCGAAGGAATAAATTTAAGGCATAAAAATGCGTATCTATTGGAGTAATGGGTTAATTTGTATGAAAATATGTCTTTTGTTTCTTTGTAACATGTTGAAGATAAATACCAGAGCACCAGATAAGGGTAGTTTTTCAAAAACTAAAATCTTTATTTCTGAATTAAACCCTATGGTGTCACTACTCATTAGAATCGTCTCTTCGAGACGATTCTAATGAGTAGTAACACCATAGGATTTGGTGCTAAAAAGAGTGAGAAAATGTTTGATTTGTTGAAAAAAACTACCTCTTATCTGGAGCCCTGAATACACTAGCTTTTTGTTCCATAGTGAGACAAACATCTATAACTCCTAACATTTAGCACTGTAGCCTGACTTTGTGATAAATAATTGCAGCAGTTTGGATCCTGATATAAAGATGCAAAATAATGCAGAATCTTATCAGGACCTAAACTATTTGACATATAGTTTTTCACCCTTACTATGCAAGAGCCAGTATATGTATCGCTTGGAAACCAGACAGACCCTGATCAGAAGGGTCCTGCAGGAACCCTCTGACCCTGGGTCTGCATTGTTTGTTTTATTTCAAAATATTGTCTGGTAATCTTTTTAAAAAATCAAATATTATTATGTATTTTAACTCTTACAATACCAGCAGTGACACTAGGATAACCTTTGCAAACAGTTGGGATCCTGATGAGACATTTTGTTGTGCAGCGTCTCATCAGGATCCAAACTGTTTGACACTCTGACTCTGTTTTGAAAAGCAATTTAGAAAATAAATATTTTAAGAACAGTAGAACAGTCGATCTAGCAGATGACAAAAAATATTGTTGCAGACAAAAAGAAATAACCAGCATGGAAAGAGTTAATTCATGTCTCCAAAAATGAACATAAACTGGTAATTTCCCATTGAAAGACAGGGCTGCCATTTCTCCGGATTTTTCCTAAGTATTCAGATTTTTATCCTAGCAGATCCTAGCTTAAAACAGGCTGAAAGTAAAGCAGAATGCGCCTTAGGCGCATTCTGCTTTACTTTCAGCCTGTTTTAAGAAAGCATGTGTCTTCAAAACAAGAAACAGGCTATGGGGTAAAGGTACGATTAGTATAATTGTGTCTGAAAAAGAAAATTTGATATCTTAGGATTTTTTTTATTAACTTATGGCAGCCCTGGAAAGATTCAGCGTTGGGTGACTGAACATGGTAGAAAAAATCTACCCAGAAAATTCTTGCTGCAGGCCCAAAGCATTGAAGAAGACTGCTTGAGTGCTAAAAGTCTTTGTTAGTCTTAACTGAAGCACAATTAATACACAGATACATGCTAGTATACCTTTGAAATGACTTTTTAGGAAATTCTTCATCAGGATACTGATAAAAAGGTAAACATGGACTTGAGATAATCATTACATGATTCACAGTATTTGAGGTTGAAGATAAACATATCATTGCAAACAAATGCTCCAGATAATTCTAAATATTCCAAATGTTTCTGCTCTAGGTCTCCAAAAAAACATATGTGTGTGTGACTACCATGGTTCCAAATAAGAGTGAATAAATTCAGGATTTCCAACATTTTCTCCCGAATGTCTGCACCAAACACTATGGCTTGACTCCTAATTAGAATCGTCTCTTAAAGACGATTCCAATGAGTAGACACACCATTGGGTTTAGTGCAGAGATAAATATTTGACTCTTTTGGTAGAATTGTCTCTTTTAGATGATTCTAACAAATATTAACAATGTAGGTTTTGATGGAGACATAAATGTTCCAATACTTAAAATACTACCCTTATCAGGAGCTATGTTTTACAATTATAGGTGCTCAATCAATGTTTGGAAAGCTATGTGCAAATAATCTTATTGTATTGGCTAATCGAACTATTCCTGCAAATCAAATAGTTTAACCCCTTTCTCCCTGAAACATCCAACGTACAATTCCAGTTTTCAATTTAGTCCTGTCCATATTTTACCATAATCTTATATGGTTTGTTTTTGTTAACATATTGTAATAAGAAAAACAGTGCAGACCCTGATCAGAGGGCTGCTTTAGGAGCCCTCTGATCTGGGTCTTCACTGTTTGCATAGGACAAGTGCACTCTTCAAAGGTACACTGTTGGCAAAAAATGAGTAGATCTATATGCAATTACTCATGACAATGGTTCAAAGGGTAAAAGTAATTTGATTCACACAAAAATGGTATTTGTTAACAATAAAACATGTGTTCTGGTACCGTTCACTAATAGAAAGAGGTCTTTAATCATTACACTCATATATATATGATTTCCAGTATTTAAGACAGGTGATTGCTAAAAGCAGGCTGAAAGTTAAGCAGAAATCTCCTAGCAGACCCTTCTGCTTTTCTTTTGCCTTGCTTTATGCAACCTTAATTATGTCTGAGACACAGAAATACTATATAATATGCTTATTCAGTATCTATATAGGTGATTTGCAGTGATGCCTATGGAGAAAGGTTTATGGGTTTACTATACTCTTTAACCCTTTTAACCCTAAATATCTCTTATGGGTATTTATACGCCTTTTGGACCAGTCTACTGTTGCATTTTTGGTATGACAATAACAAACCATCGAAAACATCAAACAGTGCAGACCCTGATCAGAGGGCTCCTATAGGAGCCCTCTGATCAGGGTCTACACTGTTTGCATATGTAATCAATAATCTCTATAGAGGGCTGTAGGGTTGAAAGGGTTAATAACCCATTACTCCATAGATATACCTCTTCACATCAGAGATATTTCCTATATTCTAGCAGATGGTAGCTTAAAGCAGACTGAAAGTAAAGCAGAATGCTCCTTAAGGAGCATTCTGCTTTAATTTTAGTCTGCTTTAAGCAATCATCTGCTTTCAATACTGAAAACAAGCGATGGGGTGATCGTGTTAACTCACAACAGGGTGGGAGTACTGATGGTGGTTGGAAGCAGATATTTGTTGCATGGAGTGGATCTCTGCATCCCGCATGTTCACGATTCTGTAGTACAGCTCCACATCTCCATACTGTAGAGTAAAAACAATAACAGTAAAACCTCACTATTACGACCACTTAACCCTTTCCCCCCATAAAAGCGCCTTTTAGCACATTTAATTTATTCTCCATTGAAGAAAATAGTTCTGATTTATACAGTCATGAACAAGTACCATAAGATATAGTTTCTATATCCTAGCAGATGGTAGCTTAAAGCAGGCTGAAAGTAAAGCAGAATGTGCCTTAAGGCACATTCTGCTTTACTTTCAACCTGCTTTAAGTGGTCACACATCTTCAATACTAGAAACAGGCTATGGGGTAATGGGTCAATAGTGTAAATTATTAGGTGTTTAAGGCAGATGACTGCTTAAAGCAAGGTGACAGTAAAACAGAAAGCTCCTTTTGGAGCTTTCTGTTTTACTGTCACCTTGCTTTAGCTGTCACCTGTCTTTTATATTTATAATCATTTTGCCCTCATTTTAGTGGCCATAATAGTGAGGTTTTAGTTTTACTGTACATACATTCGAAACTCTCACATCATTTGCATAGCTTTAATTTCAACTGCTCCTTTTTCCAAACAACAAATGTTGTTTTCCTACCCTTTCATAAATTATATTTGGCATTTCTTATTAGAAACTGGTAACTCTATCTAACTCTTTGAGTGTTGAATAAATGTTGTTGGCTTCAAACTTCTGATAAATATTCATATATAGTAGAACCTCTCTATTACGACCACTAAAATGTGTCAAATATTAGTCGTTAAAGACAGGTGACTGCTTAAAGCAATTTGAAAGTGAAACAGAAAGCTCCTTCTGTTTCATTTTCACATAGCTTTAAGCTGTCACCTGTATTTTATACAAATAATTAGCCTTCTTTTTAGTGGTGGTAATAGAGAGGTTCTACTGTATAATTATATAAAACTTCAACCACCATGAACATCTATCATCTCAACAGTCTCAATCAGTCTCAACAGATAGGATCTGTCATGAGTCGATGTTTAAGACAAGCTGATCTCAAACAAGTCTAGAATTGAAATGTTATTAAGCGAGCCTTGGCGAGCTTATTAACTTTTCTATTCTAGACGAGTTTGAGATCAACTTGTCTTAAACATCGACGAGTGACAGATTCTTTTTCTCACATTACCAAAGATTTAAGCTATTTTTTAAGCAATATGCATTTTTTTGGAACCCCGGTGACGTCAAAACGCCGTTATAAATAGTGACGTTATAGTGACGTCATCAAAATGATCTTACACATGTTGGAGATAAGGATATTTGTCATCGTTGTTCGCTATAGAAAACAGGGGTAGTTATGTACGAAAGTAAAGTTTCCTTAGGAAAGAGTGCAGACTCATGTCAGACATTTTATATAAGAAAACAATGCAGACCCTCAGTATTCAGGTTCTTTTACTCAGAGCACAAACGTTTTTCCTTTACCGGGGAATTTTCTGAGATGTCACATCCCCTTCCAGGACTGCCATAAGTTGATCATGAAAAATCCTAAGATTTCCAAATTTTGTATTTTTCAAGCAAGATTACTTAAAGCAGATTGAAAGTGAAAGAGAATGCACCTGAGGTGTATTCTGCTTTACTTTCAACCTGCTTTAAGCTACCATCTGATATGATAAATATCCCAAGATTCCAGAAAAATCTGGAGAAATGACAGCCCTGCCCTTCATCAGCAAGACTGTACTGATGAAGGGGATGTGACATCTCCGAAAATTCCCACGTAAAGGAAAAACGTTTGTGCTCTGAGTAATAGAACCTGAATACTCATGTCTGATCCAGAGCAGAAAAACCTCTTTAGATGTAATGCAGACTCTAATTAGACAGCTCCTTCAGGGGCTGTTTGATCTGAGTCTACACTGTTTTCAAAAATAGTCAATACATGTATATATGTTAAAAGCAGGAGTAGGATTAATACCTTTGGACACCTGTGGACTTGACTGACATGCAGGAATGGTTTAATTGGCACATTACGCATTGGAATCTTGAATCGTCCTGCAATGATTCTTCCACTGTTGTCAAACAAGGGTATCTTGGTCCATGCCCGAGTTATCAGACTGTGACGATCATGTTCTGAGCCCGGTCCTCCACTCACTTGAAGCTCAGCAACAAGCCCAAGGTCAGGCTCAGGAGGACAACTGTTAAAGACACATACCAAGAACTTGTTATACGAGCTTCTAATTTCCTTTTAGAAATAAAGTCACTTGTGATCATTTTAAGGGGATCATTTTGTTTTGCTTCCATATTAGGTCTGGGACTAATTTACTAAGTGTATAAAAAAGCGTAAAAAGGTAATATAGATAGCACTGAAGACAAGCATTCCAATTTTTACAGTAATCATTTACTAATGAAGGTGGAACAAAAGACATATTTTCTATATCCTAGCAGAATGATGGTGGCTTAAAGCAGGCTGAAAGTAAAGCAGAATGCACCTTAAGGTGCATTCTGCTTTAATCTGCTTTAAGTAGTCACCTATCTTCAATATGAGAATCAGGCTATGGAGTAGGTAAAGGGTTAAATATCAACAGGTTGAAACGAATTGTAATGAAAGCTTTGTTGTGATATAAATGAACCACAGACTCTTGAGCCTTGTCTTTAGGTAAATATTTCTACAGCTGTAATTAACCCATTACCCCATAGCCTGTCTCTAGTTTTAAAGACATGTGACCACTTAAAGCAGGTTGTAAGTAAAGCAGAATGTGCCTGAAGGCACATTCTGCTTTACTTTCAGCCTGCTTTAAGCTATCAACTGCTAGAATATAATAAATATTTCTTTTGATATATATTTATGACTGTATGAATTGGAACTATTTTCTTCAGTGGAGGAATACATAAAAGGCATAAAAAGGTGTATTTATGGGGAAATGGGTTACAGGACTTACTTTGGCACAGGTTGTTTAGCACCGAGTACTGCGTTAGCGGAGTGGTAGTTGTAGCCATCTCTGGTTGCCGGTTCAGCATACACTGTAGGTAGAACTGTGGGCTCTCCCATCACTGCTGAGGAACTGTGAAGACCCACCACAACCCGACACGCCTGCACTGTGGGCTCCATGTTATGGACGAAGTCGTAGAAGATCACAAAGCCAGCACTGAAACAAGTAGATATACATGTAGATGAATCACCAGAAATTCACTTGAAACATTTAATAATTTTGCACCAGGACCAGCAAAATTTTTAATAGATTTTGATTTTTTGTTAGATTTTTTGTTATTTTACTTTGCTTTAACCCTTTCCCCCATAGAAGCGCCTGTTAGCGCATTAGGTTTATTCCTTCACTGAAGAAAATAGTTCCCATGGCATCTTACAGTCATGAAAAGGAATCCTAAGAAATTATAAATTTATACAGTCATAAATATGTATCATACAAAATATTTTCTATATTCTAGCAGATGATAGCTAAAAGCAGGCTGAAAGAAAAGCAGAATGCACCTGCATTCTGCTTTACTTTCAACCTGCTTTAAGTGGACACCTATACAGTAAAACTCTGATATAGTGAATTTCAGGGGACCACCATATTTACTTCGCTATAAGCATACTTCACTATATTGATATAGTGAAATAATTCGCTATACTTTTTCAACTCAAATATGGATTCATATACTCGTATATGTACAGTGCATAGATCTACATGTACATGTATGTGTAGCTGAATCTGTATTTAAGTGAAATACAAGTTATACAACAGTAAATAATAACTATTCATTCGTGTAAAGTAACTTTATATATTTAGGCTAATTCAGTGTACAGTCGAACCTGCCTTAGTGACCGTCTGTTTTAAGAGACTACCTGTCTACTACCATCTAGCATATGAAACTTTTCTTTACTGGGGGAAGGTCTTATTTAATGTTGATAGAACTTGTGACCTAACCATTTTTCCTTTATTTCTATGTTAAGTTGAGAATGAATGTTTGTAAATTACTTTGGAAATAAAATATGTTTAAACTAAACTAAACTACTACCTGTCATATGTGACCTTACTGGAGGCTCCCAACAGTTTTACTATATATTGAACCTGAATTAAGAGACTACCTGTCTTATGTGACAAGTGGCCATGAAATGAGACTCCCTTCAGCAATCATCACCATGTATTTAAAGACTTTAAGATAGTGTTTTAACACTTTTTAGCACATGGTCAAACATTTATGGTTCAACAATTAGTTATTTGAGGTGTGACATTAACACATTTGAGTGTTTAAGTGTCATTGTTGGAAATAATTTGAAATGGGTTTATATAATAGATCTCTATGATCTTGTTAAAAGTATGTAAATTGTAAATACATGTATAATTTAAGCCTAATCAATTATTAGATTATACAATTCTAATTAAATAAAAATGTACTTTAAACATCTTACTGTAACTTTTGTATCTATAAAATTAATGAGCTACTTTTATTACTTTACTAAAATATCTTCTGATTAGATAATGTATCAAAGTATGCAAAAAACATACTTGTCACATTTGCTGCAAGCTTACAATTAGGTACAAAATGTTTGTTGGAAATGACTTTCATAAACAAATTATGTTTTTCAAATGCATTCAAGTTACAGATTATTTCAATTGTATTTAATTCATAGTTTATTACTAAATTCAAATTATTCCATTTATTATATTTATTGAATATCACATAGCTATCACATATATGCAGATTTCATAAAACAAATAATTATTGCGAAAATTAACACATGCTGAACTTATTATGCCTCCAGGTTCGACTCCACTATAACGCAGGCATTTTATGCAATTTTAATCATTTCGGGACCCGAGATTTGATTCACTATAAACGAAACTGCACTATAACCAAATTCACTATAAACATCAAATTTTGTAAAGGCTATAGAGGCTTTTCGCCGGGGAATCGATTTCGATTCACTATAACAAGAAATTCACTGTATCAGAGTTCACTATATCTGAGTTTTACTGTATTCAAATCTAGAAACAGGTATGAGGTAAAGGGTTAACAGTATTTCAGTTGTATTGCAACGTTTAGCTAATTACAGGTGGATTATGATCCAGCTGCCCATTATACAATATTTGGCACAAATCGGCAACTGGGTAGAACCACATCCACCTTCTCCAATCCAGTTAGAAGGCTTCCCAAAATGAAAAATCCTAAGTGCATAGACCTGACTCCGAGGTTATAAAGCTTTTGACTTGAGTCTAAACTCGTTCCCAAGCATTTGATTGGTCAGATTTGAGCCTAGGCTCAAATCTGACCAATCAAATGCTTGGAAACTCACTCAGACTCAACTAAAATGCTTTATAACCTCGGAGCCAGGATTTAAACTCAGCAGCATGGTGAAAGTCACACACAGTGTGACTATAACCACTCAACCCCCAGTAAATAAGTTATAATGGTAGTTTGCGAATGTAAGTGCTGCTGACCTTGGAGTGAAGAGGTTAAAGCATGCTGAAAGTAAAGCAGAAAGCTCCTACAGAAGCTTTCTGCTTTACTTTCAGCATGCTTTGACCCATTATGCCAAGCGTATTCTATGCTTCTATATTGGATAGCCTGTTCTTAATTTTTATTTGTGTTTTGTTCTATATTTTATTCAGTAAAAATTCCTATCAGCAAACAGTGTAAACTCTGATCAGATACCTCATTATGCGGCATCTGATCAGAGTCTACCCTGTTAGCCTACGTCCCTTTTAACAGTTGCTAGGCACAAATGGGTTAAGCAGCAACTTGCCGTAAACATATTTTCTTTTGAGTGTTCCTAATTATGCGACATTTACTGCTATTATATTATATACATAACTATAAATCCTCTGGTAAACTATTTCTTGGAGAGGTGTTTAGGTCAGTACATGTACAATCAATCTGTGTTATGTAACTAGTCAATGAGCAAGAATGGACATCTCTAAAGAAAGAAACATACATGTAGCTCAAGATAAGCGGTAGTATTTCGAACATTAACCCTTTGAACCCTAGTCCCGTATATAGGTGTCCTTTCCAAACAGTATACATGTGAAAATTGCACTTGTCCTATGCAAACAGTGAATACCCAGATCAGAGGGCTTCTTACGAAGCCCTCTGATCTGGGTCTTCACTGTTTGTCATAATGCAAAACATTGACAAAAACAACCCTTAAAACTTAAAAGTCAGAAATGGACTAGACTAAAATGGAAACTTGGATTGTCCATTTGAAGTTTTAGTGAGGAAAGAGTAAACCCATTACTCCACAACTATGCATTTTCATGGCTTTAATTTAGTTATCTGTTAAAGGAAATAGTTCTACTGTATACAGTTATGAATACCGTATGTACAATAAGAAACATTTTTTGTATCCTAGCAAATGGTAGCTTAAAGCAGACTGAAAGTGAACCAGAAGAATATGGCTTCAAGAGCATTCTTCTTTACTTTCAACCTGCTTTAAGTTGCCATGCATCTGTCTCCAAAACTAGAAATAGGCTATGGAGTTCCAAAAGCAGACTTAATTTACTCTCAGCTTGCTTTAAGCAACTATTTATCTTTAACACTGACAACAAGCTAAAGAGGGAAAATATAAAAGACTACCACTTCTCTTACGTTGAATGGCTACACAACACACGACTTGACTGTAACTTCTATGGTGCCTCCTGTTTGCTTACCTTGCTGATTCTGCCAAACGTTGATGTCAAAATTTTCCTTTTTGGCCATTTAATTATTGTTTTGATGGCAAATTCATTGTACCGATTTAGAATTATTATATCAGCTTCGTTGGTACTTTGCATCAATGAATGCCATCTTCAAGCAAAACAGATTAGGGTATACTTATTCTCAATAAAGTCTGCAATTTTTACTTGTTGATCCTTCTTTTCACAAGTGATTCTTGATTATTACTTACAAACAGTTTATACTACAAAATATTTTTCTGGGCTTGTATGCTGAACTTTTGAATGCACAGCTCGTGTGTGATAAGAGCCCTATATAAATCTGTTGTGCCATTCATTCCTACAATTCTGATTTATTGTGTTTGATAAAGAATATTTTGTGATTAACCATCCAGTTGAATTTTACATTAAGATTTATAATCCTCTGGAATTTTCTCCAGATTTTCTTAACAACTTCTAAACCAGAAACCAGTATAATTACAGCTGAACTTCGATATCTCGAACTTGCTTAATTCAAACTATCTGATTTGTCGACACTTGAATTGCATAATTCCATGCTCGGTTCGGTTAAGTCCAACATACCCGTATTTCAAAAGCCACGTTTTAACTCTGAAATGCGGGTATGTTCCACCTGAGTTCCAGATATCGAAGTTCAACTGCATGTATACTTTGCAAACAGTGAAGACCCACAGCAAATTAGAGCCCTAAGAGCTCTCTGAGCTGCCGGGTCTGCACTTCTTGTTTTACTTTTGTCTTTCTGAAACATTTCCCTTAAAATCAACATAAACTGATCATTTTTCAAAGTCGAATACTCCATTTTGAAAAATTCAGCAAAGAAAACATTAAGTGACAATAAGTTTATTACAATGATCACCTATCATTTGTGCTAAATTCTGGTAATGGAAATTGACAGTAAGATTTTTTTTTTTTTACAACGGTTTTATTTCTCTACACATAATAACAATAAAGTACCGGTATCTATCCATTCAGCATATAGCAGATAACGACTAATTAAGGAGTTAAAAACATTGTACAGATTTACACCTACAATATAGTTTCAGACAAAAACCCCCATATCTGAATGTTCAAAGAAATGAGGTTATTTGTACCACCACCATCCACTTAACCCGTTACCCCATAAATACACCTTTTTACGCCTCTAATTTATTCCTCCACTGAAGAAAATAGTTCCAATTTATACTGTCACAAATAGAATTCATTAGAAATATTTTCTATATTCTAGCAGATAACAGCTTGAAGAAGGCTAAAAGTAAAGCAGAATGCGCCTTTTGGCGCATTCTGCTTTACTTTCAATCTGCTTTATGTGATCATCTTTCTTTAAAACTAGAAACAGTTAAGTTGAACCCCACTATTACAACCACTTATTAGTTGGCCTTTGTTCAGGAATTAATCAACATTTTGATCTGGATCTTCACTGTTTGTCATAATGCAAAACATTGAAAAAAACAACCCTTAAAAGTCAGAAATGGACTAGACTAAAATGGAAACTGGGATTGTCCATTTGAAGTTTCCGGGAGGAAAGAGTTAATTAATACTGACATCTGCAATTATAATTTCAAAGCTAGATTTCAGGCAAAATGACTAAACAGTACCTAAATGATTGTCAAAAAGTTTGGATCCTAATCAGATATAGCATTGCCCAGTGTCTGATCAGGATCCAAACTGTTTGCAAGTTGACTGTAGCAACCTATGGTGGTGAAAGTCTCAGATAACTCATTCAGCCCAAAAACTTCTAATGGACAATTCCAATATACAATTAAGTCCAGTTCATTTTTTACTATTTAGGGTTGATTTTGATAATATACTGCGAAATAAGAAACAGTGCAGATCCTGATAAGGAGCCCTGTGGTCAGGGTATATGCTGTTTGTATAGGACAGGTGTACTTGTCATAGGTACACTGTTTGTAAATGACAAGTACCGGTATACTTGTCGCTAGGGTTGAATGTGTTAATGCTGTTGGCTGCTTATAGCAACATAAAAGTAAAGCAAGTTAAGCAAGATGAAAGCAATTCAGCAAGTTTCTGAATTACCATCATATTGCTTGAGGTTGCCACCTTTCTTTAACACAAAGTGAGATGGAAGATAATCAGAAAGTTCCTAAAGGAGCTTTCTGTTCTACTTTCACAATGCTTTTGATCTGCCACCTGTCTGTAATGCAATTAACCCTTAGCCTGCCACTCACGACTATAGCTCCATATGCAAACAGCTTGGATCCGGATGAGACGCCGAGTAACTCGGCGTCTCATCCGGATCCAAGCTGTTTGACACTCGGACAACATTTTCAGCAATTTTGAGCAACTTTGAAGCAATTTGAAACTTGAAGCAGACGAGAAATATAGCAGACGACAATTTATTTGGCGGGCTAAGGGTTAATTCATCTTCTATTTAGTGGTTATAATGATGGGTTTTACTATATGATACATTTGTAAATCAAATGGAAAGTCATTTTATGAGTATTTTAAAGTATTTGTTGGTGTCTGTGTGAGAACATATTAGTTGTCAACAGCAGTGTCTGTCAGATCTGGTCAACTCCGCCTCAACCCTCCTGTTGAGAAAAGAAAGCAGGCATTAGTAACAATACATGACCTTTCTACCATTCAAACAATCATAAAACAAAGCTTTCCGTTTTAATGAAGATAGAATATAATTTGGTTTTGAATCAAAATTGAAATACTGTTAACCCTTAGCCTGCCACTCACGACTATAGCTCCATATGCAAACAGCTTGGATCCGGATGAGACGCCGAGTAACTCGGCGTCTCATCCAAATCCAAGCTGTTTAACACTCGGACAACATTTTCAGCAATTTTGAGCAACTTTGAAGTACTTTGCAACTTGAAGCAGACGAGAAATATAGCAGACGACAATTCATTTGGCGGGCTATGGGTTAAAATGTTTTCTTATCATTTTAAATATTTTTTCTTTGTATTCAAGTATGTTCATTATTTAATTAAGTATGTCACAAATTGCTCAAACAAAATAGTTTACAAATTATAGTACATAAAACTTTAATTTACTTTATAAAAATCATATTTAAAATCTTTTAAAGTTTAAAGAGTCAATAGCTCTATGATGCTACAATCTAGTTGATAATCATTGTTATCTGCAAAATTTGACAGCACGAAATTCTGTATAGAAAATACATACTTGTCACATATTATGTTTAAAACTTCTATGATAGTAGCGTGAACAGTAAAAAGGCCATATATGGTGATACCGTGGGAAAGAGGTTATTCTTTTCCTGTTTAAATGAAACTTAACACAAGTAAATGCACTTAAATGTCAAAAATGACAATTTGTTCTTAAAATGTTGTTATTTAACATATGCCACTAAAGTCAACTTTACAAACAATTGAGATCCAGATCAGACATCACAAAAAGCGGTATCTGATCTTGATCAAAACTGTTTGTCACCCTTCAGTCAAATCTTCAAAAGTTTGAATTTTGCATAAAATTGAAGAATAAATTTTAAAAGATGATATTTTTGGTCTGTGAAATGGTTCAAACAGACAGTTAAATTTGGCTACGAAAGGTTAAATCCTTGTTACAATCAGTTTAAAGCCTGATCAGACATTGAGTAACTCAGTGTCCAATCACCCTTGAAAACTGTGCACAACAGACATCAGGGTCCAAGGTTAAAAAGCTTTTGAACTGATCCGGCCATCTTTCTCAAGCATCTGATTAGTCAGATTTGAGCTTTTACTGACCAATAAAATACTTAAGAACGATCTGAGCAAAAGCTCAAATCTAACCAATCAATGCTTGAGAATGATCTCAGACTCAACTCAAAACTTTGTAACCTTTGGGCCAGTAGTTGTTTGAGCACAAACACATTTATTGGGAAAGAATAACCTCTTCCCCCTACATACTAAATCTATAGAGTGACCAAGCAAGCTTGTCCTTGAAGACTCTAGTCTATTGAAAAAATCAGTGTTAGTGATATAAACAATCTGAAAGATAAAATAACCAAAATAAGACATTATAAGTATTATCTGTATAAGGCAGTAGATTTCTACAGCATTCCCTCTCTATAGCAACACTCAAAATAAGTTTAACAGCAGAGCTCCAGATAAGGAAAGTATTTCAAAAACTAAAGAAAAATAATTCTGTATTAAACCTTGTTGTGTCACAACTCACTAGAATCATCTTAAAGAATAATCCCATACGATTTGGTGCTGAATGTGTGATTTATTCAGTTTACTCCCTTATCTGGAGTCCTGTAACAGTCAGTGCTGCCATTTCTCCGGATTTTTCCTAAATCTTCGGATTTTTTTCCAGTACATGGTAGCTTAAAGCAGGCTGAAAGTAATTCTGCTTTACTTCCAGCCTGCTTTAAGTAGTCGTATGTCAACAAAACTAGAAACAGACTATGGGGTAAATGTACGATTTCCTAAAATCGCATTTGAAAAATGCAAATTTGGAAAACTTAGGATTTTTCACATCAACTTATGGCAGCCCTGAACAGTCAGTCCGGGAGGAGGAGTCCACTTTACTTATTTGTCAATCAATTGAAAAAAAATGTTGGTACCAGTAAAATTTCCTGCTATTAGAGTATATTGAAAACAGTGAAGACCCACAGAGCTGTCTGATCTGGATCTGCACTGTTTTACTAATAGTATCTGTCTGACGACACAATGAGTGTACTCTTTCCTCGGAACAACATTTCCTTGTTTTATTAGTCAATGTGATAGTTCAGATGAAAGTTTTTATGGTGGGCGGAGTCTTATACATTGCTATATGAATATTCATCAGAAGAAGGGTGAAACGAGTGGGGAATTCTTTTTTTTCTAGGAAACTTTCTTTACGTTTATGTAACAAGCTATTTTACCCCGTTTTTTCAGAAGCTATAGTCAAAGTGCAACTGATATAAAGTAAAACAAAGGCTTATTGATAGCATAAAGACAGGTGATTGCTAAAAGCTAGGTGACATAAACAGAAAGCTGCTTTATAGGAGCTCCCTGGTATTGTCACCTTGCTTTAAGCCATCACCTGTCATAAACGCCTAATTACTAATACAATTTAGTGGTCGAAATAGAGAGGTATTACTGTACATCTAGCATACCTACTGCAATATTTTCTTTTGCCAAAACCCTTCTTCCATTGAACAATCTTTATAAGCTCTACCAAATATAAAGGCTCTATCTTAGTTATGGCCAAAGTCAAAATTGTGGATAGACAAAACAAACCAAAAGACAGACAGACCAACAAACACAGACCATTAAGGTATTGGACTGTGACGCAAAAGTCCCCCGGTTCGATCCTGCCCAGGGTTTCATCATTATATCCAACAAGGATTTTTCAGCTTTGCTTTGTTACAAGAGATTCTCGTAAGAAGGAAATGCTTAAAAATGTATTTAAATTAATATTGTCTATTGAAACAATCTTTCACTCATCTACATCAGGGGAATCTTGCTGTTTATGAATGTTAGTAATAAAGCATGAGCATTAGTGTCAAAGATGAGTATTATCCATGTCATGAGATAAAGACCTCTTGGACATTGCCATTAGCGTAGACCCTGATTTTGATATTTAAACAAAAAGGCAATTGAATCTGAAAACTAACAACATCCATGAAAACAACATACATATGTATGTTAACATGTAGGTTTAATTCACCCAAGTGCACGGTCAACAGGTCCAGGTCTACACAGTTTGCAATACCAAAAGAGCTCCTGTTTCCTGTGACACAGTGACAGACTGCCAGTGTGGTATATTTCAGCCCTTACAGTAGCCTTCCAGATCATTTCCCCATCCTGTCCTAGGCTCACCCTTAGGGAGCGCATATCCAGGGGTCTGACTCCTTAGGGTCCTATTCCTGGCAGGCTGGTCGTCAGTCAGTGCTGTTCCTAGCCCTGACTGTGTGCTCGGCTGGTTGAGAAGCATTTTCTGTCTCCAGGTCATTCCATCATTGGTATCTCTATTCCATACTTTGCCTGTTTCCATGTAATTGTCCATCTGTTGTTGGTAACGTCTTGTTAGGAATGGCATACTCTCATCAGCTTGAGGGTTGTAGTTAAGCCGTGGAGTACTTCCAGCATGTAAAATGTTAGTATCTTGCTGTTCTTCTTCATCCTCATCTTCGCTGTCATCAGCCCCTGATTTTAAGGGTATCAAAGGGCGGCCATCAAACTTGGTGTGATGGGTGGCCATCCAGGTTCTAGAGGCCGTTGTAACCCTTCGTTTGTCAAAACGATTAACACTGTAATTTCAAGTTTATGAGACAAATGTCAAAGTTATGAGTTAGTTTTGGCTACTGTCTTGGACATGGTTCAACCGGCATTTCAAAACTCCTGTATATCTTTTTCAGAACATTGTGGTCTACCCTGGATGTACAGTGGAGAATCTGTTATTCTTTCCCAATAAACGCGTTTACGCTAAAACTATTATTTGCAGTGCAAACAGTTTGGAGCCAGATCAGACGCCGGGTAACTCGGCGTCTGATCAGGCTCCAAACTGTTTGCCACCAAGATAAACAAGAATTATCAGAATTGTCCAAAAGTTGTTCTTTTCTACGTTTTAGTGCTTTGCGTTTACGTACGTTTGCGTTTAAACGGGAAAGAATAACAGATTCTCCACTGTAACTGGCACGTGCTGGGTGTACTGATGTGCATTTTACCATCATGCTTTCACGTTAATGCATTTTACATTAAGAATTCACTTAACCCTTCACCCTTAAATACGCCTTTTTAAAGTTTTTATGTCTTTAATTTATTCCTTCACTGAAGAAAATAGTTCCACTATACTCCGAAAACAGGCAGAAAGTAAAGCAGAATGCCCCTGATGGAACATTCTGCCTTACTTTCAACCTGCTTTAAGTGGTCACCTGTCTTCAAAACTAGAAACAAGGTATGGGGTAATGGGTTAAAAAAGCTTACATATAAGTTCTAGCTTCATAGATGGAATCCGATTGAGCACTTTTGCTTACAGATTAACCCTTTACCCTATAGCCTGTTTCTAGTTTTGAAGACAGGTGACCACTTAAAGCAGGTTGAAAGTAAAGCAGAATGTGCCTTAAGGCACATTCTGCTTTACTTCCAGCCTGCTTTAAGCTAAAATCTGCTAGACTATATAAAATATTTGTAATGGTAATTGTTCATGAGGGTATAAACTGGAACTATTATTTAGCGGAGGAATAAATTAAATACGCTAAAAGTCGCTTCTATGGGGGAAAGGGTTAATGCAGGACAAAAGTAATGTAGAAAACACCTGATGGAGCTTCTGAATTACTTTTGTCCTGCATTAGACAGTATCCTGTCCTAAGAAATCCTGGTGCTTCTTCACTGAATGGCAGCTACAGGGCTGCCATAAGTTGACATGAAAAATCCTAAGATTTCCAAATTTGCATTTTTCAAGTGCGATTTTATGAATCGTACCTTTACCCAGTTGCCTGTTTCCAGTTTTGTTGACAGGTGAATACTTAAAGCAGGCTGGAAGTAAAGCCTTAAGGCGCATTCTGCTTTACTTTCAGCCTGCTTTAAGCTACCAAGTTCTACAAAAAAATTCCGAAGATTTAGGAAAAATCCAGAGAAATGGCAGCCCTGCAGCTAAACACAGGTTTTAGTTAAGCAGAACTTAATGGACCAACTGAATATCTATTTTTGATATGGCTACAGAAGGGTAGAAAGTAATAAGTGTGAGTGTTAGAGAAAGAAGGTATTGTAAACCCTTTACCCAATAGCTTGCTTCTAGTTTGAAAAAAAGTGACCATTTAAAGCAGGTTGAAAGTAAAGCAGGATGAGTCTTATGGAGCATTTTGCTTTACTTTCGACCTGCTTTATGCAACCATCTGCTAGCACATATAATGAATTTCTTATGGTGTCTATTTAAGATTGTTAAATGTAACTATTTCTTCAAGGCATTCAAAGGTGTATCTATGGGGTAATGGGTTAAAGAATAAATCAAGCAGTACGTGTACACTGAATGTACTGGACGATCAATCTATTCCTTATGTCTCATGTTTAACTGGAATGTCCAGCATCCTAAATTTTAAGGACCACTAAGTCTTGCTAACTACATAAATAACTATTATTCATCTGGAAACAGTGTAGATCCTGATCAGAGAGCTCTCTGATCAGGGTCTGCAGCCTAAAATTTCTCATGAGTGTGAATACTGAGAAAGTGGGGTGGGGTGTTTCAAATCCCTCTAGATAAAAATATTCAATAACTTAAAGGCTGAAGTAAAAAGGCTTTTTCTCAGTTTTGAATTTCAGCATTGTAAATGAAGCAAGAAATCCAGCAAAAACAAGAAAGTGTAACGCTCAAACGTTAGATAATGTACCATATATCATCCAGCATATTCATGCAGTTTCTAATGAATTAATTATTTAGATTATCTATGGGGAAGGTTACAAAAGCAATTCTTAGAAGTAGTTAATGTTTACATCATTAGAATGATAGAATCCCCATTGCATAGCTTTGGATTCTATTGGAAGCTGCCTAATTCTTGATAGGAGTTGGGATCCAGATCCTGAT
Organism: Gari tellinella; assembly: GCA_922989275.2. Lineage (NCBI taxonomy): Eukaryota > Metazoa > Mollusca > Bivalvia > Cardiida > Psammobiidae > Gari > Gari tellinella. The sequence goes on from OV277859.1 coordinate 59,330,804, forward strand.
CATGTCCAACACCATTTCTTGACCCTGGAAACTGTGGCATCTTTGCTCGTTTGTAAAGGTGAGTGTCAAGGTCATGCCGTTTGGGGAGGTATAAGGGAATGTAACGGTTAGGGCTGAAACATACCGCAGCACACTGTTAAGACTGTGTCACATGATATTCAATGTTATAAACAGTGTCACATGATGTTTGAATGTTATGTAATGTGTCACATGACTTTGAAGGCTATACAATGTGTCACATGACATCTGGATGCTTTAACCCTTTACCTGATAGCTTATTTCTAGTATTGAAGATAGGTGACCACTTAAAGCAGACTGAAAGAAAAGCAGAATGCGCCTTAAGGCGCATTCTGCTTTACTTTCAGCCTGCTTCAAGCTTCCATCTGCTAGAATATAGAAAATATTCCCTATACTATATATTCATGAATGATTAAATTGGAACTATTTTCTTCAGCGTAGTAATAAATCATATCCTCTAAAAAGCGCTGCTATGGGGGAAAGGGATATACAGTTTATCAGGAATTCAGTAGCATTACAAGTAAATCAGAAAGTGTTTGGTTCAGACTGTATCGCATTCTAAGTCATGCAAAATCCTCTCACTGAAAAAAAAGTACACTATCTAAATATGGTTAGTTGTTAAAACCCACTAGAGTTGTCTTCATTCCAATTTAACACAATCTAGGCATAGCAAGAAGATGACAAGTGAAAGTAAATCAGTACACCCACACATTGCCTGTTAGCAAGAGGTCTCTGTATGGAGTCTAAATATATTGTGTCTGGTTTCTCCGTGGAGGGCGGGGTAAGGGCGGGGCAGTAGGGCGGTAACGTTTCATATGATTCCAGGAGTGGTGATGGCCAGGTTTGGGTGCTTGGCTAAAAAAGGGAAACAATTTGTATAACAAATTCTCCTTAATATGTATCATTATCATCAGGACTCCAGATAAGAAAGTTTCATAATACTGAAATTTTTCAAATTTCCTTTTCTTTATGTTTCCACAAAAAACTAGGTTGTGACTACTCATTAGAATCGTTGATCAGAGACGTTGACTACTCATTAAAATCATCTCTCTGACACAACTCTAATAAGTAGTCACATCATAGGTTTTGGGGGAGAAATAGAGGTTTCAGCGTTTGAAAATTACTCACATTATCTGGAACACTGAATTAATGACAATTATAGCTAGCTGGGCCTTGAAAGGCCAAAATCTCTTTTTAAGTCAACCTCATCTGTATCTAAGCTACGTTTTTACTTTGAAATCTAGATATAGTTTATCTTAATCCTTCTACCTTCTGCTACAAGTTTTTTTTTAAAACAGCATAGATCCAGATCAGATAGCTGAAGGAGCTGTCTGATCATGGTCTACACTGTTTTCTCACAGAAATCTGTTAGCACGTCTGCCTTCTTTCTGGGGAATTTATTTCCTTATTCCATAAACTGGAAGATGACAGATATTTTCAGCAGGAGACTTTTCTATAATTATCTAAAGATGAGTTTACCTTAAAATAATTTGAGTTTTCAAGGCTCAAATGTATAATTAAATGATTTAAAGTTAATTTGGAATGAAGACATTCATTAAAGCTATGATTAATGATTCTGTTTGTATGATTATGTTCAAGTTTAGAATAATACAAACACTACAAAAACTGGGCAAGTTCATTGTATAGTATCAAGTACCTTGATGAGATGATGATTTAGCATGATTATGAATGAGTAAAAGTTGCTCATAAAACTTGCTTTCTTGTTAACCCTTAGCCCGCCAAATAAATTGTCGTCTGCTATATTTCTCGTCTGCTTCAAGTTTCAAAGTGCTTCAACGTTGCTCAAAATTGCTGAAAATGTTGTCCGAGTGTCATACAGCTTGGATCCTGATGAGACGCCGAGTTACTCGGCGTCTCATCCGGATCCAAGCTGTTTGCATATGGAGCTATAGTCGTGAGTGGCAGGCTAAGGGTTAATATGTTTTTTGTTGTATAATAGAAGTCAAACAGTCGTCTGACCTTGTTTTACATAATTTGCTCTCTGGATTGATAAACCAGTAAGGAAGAATCTGGAACTTAAGTTAAAGACAGGTGTCTGCTTTACACAGGACATAAGTGATACAGAGCATTACTTTCATCCCATATAAAGCTAACAGTGACAGCTGTCTCAAATACTGAAAATGGGAATTATTTTGAGTGTTTGCTTCAGAATTAAAGGTTATACTGAACTCATTTAAAGCATACACATTCTAGGTATCATTATACAAGCCAATCTTAAACTGAGCTTAGTAGTGCATACTCTGAGTTACAGGCTAACAAATGTTTTCATTCCAAATTAACAGGACAATATTATCACAAGAAATTCCATAGCATGTCTCTCTGCCATAAAGAGGCAAAAGCAAGACTAAGGTATTGTGACAAGAAACAGAGTAAAACCAAACATTCAGCCATTATGCCCTGGTTTTAGTCTAGCTTATAACTCTTTGCATGCTAGGTAATTTTTTCGTCTGCAACAATCATTGCCGTCTGCTGATGCTCTCAAAATGGAATTTTCTAATTTTCTTTTCAAAATAGGGTCAGAGCAGGGCTACCATAAGTTGACATGAAAAATCCTAAGATTTCCAAATTTGCAATTTCAAGTTCGATTTTACGAACCATACCCTTACACCATTGCCTGTTTCTAGTTTTTTTTTACACTTGGCTGCTTAAAGGCTGAAAGTAAAGCAGAATGCGCCTCAAGGCGCATTCTGCTTTACTTTCAGCCTGCTTTAAGCTATCATGTACTAGAAAAAAATCCGAAGATTTAGAAAAAATCCGGAGAAATGGCAGCCCTGTCAGAGTGTCAAACAGTTTGGATCCTGATGAGACACCGCATTATGTGGTGTCTCATCTGGTTTGGAACTGTTTGCAAAGATAGTCACTGTGGCAGATATATCCGAGGCTAGCATGCAAAGAGTTGAAGAGTCCTTCCTTCATCAACAAGAGGTTATAAAACTAAAACTGATAGAAATAGCTAAATTTTATCACAGAAGTACAGGTATGCTGAATGGATAGACATGTCAATTGGTCTTCTGATAATATATTCTGATAAACATGTCATAATGTTCATTGTAGGTATGATATTTGTCTAAATATAAACTGATCTCTTTTATAGAACCGAGCTGAATAAACACCCTTATAGTTCTGTTCATTATATGATAACAGATGTTTGAAATTAGTATATTCAAGGGATAGGATACCCAAGAGTATTCCAGAAAAAACGTTTTATGCATAGGTAGATTATGAAGAAAACAAAATGCAGTACACAATGTAGTACAATATAGAAATGTTTCGCTACAGGTTGAAATTATAAAAAATTTAAGCAATGTGAGTGTCAAACAGTTTGGAAACTTATCAGATGCCAACTTTCTGTGTGTCTGGAGCCTGTCTTACGAAACATCATACGACAAATATGGTCATAAGTCAGATCATACAACTCTCAATTATTCTTGATTTCTTCATCTAACCCTGTCTTGTGACATCTCTTTGGAATTGTCTTGAAAAGACAATTCCAAAGAGATGTCACAAGACTGGATTAGATAGAGATATCCGACATAAGATGTGTTTTAAAGTTTTGACTTACAACAGTTTTTGTTGTATGACATATCGTAAGACTGGCCCCTGATCTTGATCCAAACTGTTTGCAATGGACATCACTTCTAGGAGCACAAACTCTTCAGTCTTGCCAAACATGTATTTTGTTGAGATACAAATAATATTGTTTTACCCTTTCAACATTATCTGTACGCAATAGTATAACACTTAACTTGTTTGTCTACAAAATGTTATCCTATTCAACCAAACTTTGAAGAATAGTTTTAAATCCTACTTAACATAAATTGGGAGAATGGCATGATCAATTATTTTTCTTTTCTATGCTACATTAAAGGACAACTGTTTTCACATGTTTCAAGCTTGTCTATACTGGCAAATCACAACAGACATATTGTCAAACTTGTGCTAACCCTTTCCCCCCTGAAACTTCAAATAGATAATTCCAGTTTCCAATTTAGTCTAGTCCATTTTTGACAATTTAGGACTGATTTTTGTCAATGTATTGCAAAAATGACAAACTGGAGATCCTGATCAGATGGCTCCTTTAGGAGCCCTCTTATCTGGGTATTCACTGTTTGCAAAGGACAAGTGTATTCTTCACAGGTACAATGTTTGCAAAAGATGCATATATGAATGATTAGGGTTCAAAGGTTTAAGCAATCACTCATAAAAGAAGCTTGGATATCTTGACGACTGGTATTTATTTAGCCTTTCCCCCATGGAAACATCTTTTAGTGCATTCACTTTATTCCTCCGCTGAAGAAAATAGTTCAAATTTAAACAGTTGTGAATATGTATCATTAGGAATATTTTCTTTATTCTGGCAAGTGGTAGCTTACAGCAGGCTGAAAGTAAAGCAGAAATGTGCCTGAAGGCACATTATGCTTTACTTTCAACCTGCTTTAAGTGATCACTTATTTTCAATACTAGAAACTGGCTTAAAGGGGTAATGTGTGAATAGTATCAATTAATGCAAAATAAAACTAATGCAAAAAGCTCCTTTAGAGCTTTCTGCATTAGTTTTATCCAGTATTAAGTAAATCGCTGTATTAAATGTTTAGCGGGTCTTCTATTGAATGGTAGCTAAACAAAATTTGAAAATAATAACAAATGAAAGAAATGTCAATATTGATTTTAAAACTTCAGTAAGAGTTGATCGCGGTCATTAATAAATGATGTCTTATATACATCTATACATTCTTATCCAGATTGTTAATTTCCAAAAAACAATTCAATTTAGGATGAAGAAAACAGGTTAGAAAAACCAAATCAACATGTGAAAAAATGAAATCAAGACATCAAAATTAATCTTCTGTGAAAAACACTTTGTCTGTGAAACATTTATTCAGGTTCTCCAGGAAGTGGTTACAGTGGAGAATCTGTTATTCTTTCCCGTTTAAACGCAAACATAAAGCACTAAAACATAAAAAAGAACAACTTTTGGACAATTCTGATATTTCATGTTTATCTTGGTGGCAAACAGTTTGGAGCCTGATCAGACGCCGGGTTACCCGGCGTCTGATCTGGCTCCAAACGGTTTGCACTGCAAATAATAGTTTTAGCGTAAACGCGTTTATTGGGAAAGAATAACAGATTCTCCACTGTATAAAAGGGGTTGTGAAGGTGGTTGAAATCTTGTGAAGTCTCATCTAAACCTATAACATGTAGTACCCGCTAGATACATCTTTTTAGGCCTTTAATTTAATACTTGAAACTGTAGTAAATAGTCATGCATATTCAGCATACGAAATATTTTTTATGTCCTAGCAGATGGTAGATTAGAGCAGGCTGAATGTAAAGCAGAATGTGCTTTCAGGTCCATTCTGCTAACTTTCAACCTGTTTTATGTGGTCACTTGTTTTCTAAAATAGAAACAGGCTACAGAGTAAAGGGTAGCATAATCTTGTGAGGTCTTGCCTTCACCATGAGGGTTGGTGGGTGTTTAGATGAATGATGGAACATTTTTGGAAGAAAAAAGGGAAAACTCCAGAAACAGTTAAGAACTATAAACAAGTGTAGTTTCCAGAAATAATTGATATATGTACATAGCTGAAGCTTCATATCAGTTTGATTTGGTGACAATATGCCAATCTGAACAAAATTTACTGACACTTTATAATGACCATTGTACCAACCAAATTTCAACCACAGGCTAGATCTAGCTATAACATTACAATATTTTATAACAACGGCATTGACTAAGAACTGTATAAATACTAAGTTGATCTATAAAGACCTTGACATGGGACCCAAGCTCAAATCTGAACACTCAAAAGCTCGAGAAAGATCTCAGACTCAAATCAAAATCTTTATAACCTTGAGGCCAGATGTCAGAAACAGGATACCAATTTGGTCTCCATAATGAGCTTGCTATATATCACCTAATTGGTGGACATTTTGTCCACCTGAACTAAACTTATTGACCAATAACTGATTTGTCTATATCTTTAAATAGTGACCTATTTTGACCCATAACCATATGGTCATAAATACAACTTCAACTTTTTTTTATTTATTAAAGTATCACAATGTCATGTATATAAAAGTTACATCATTCAATAACAATAAATATTTCTTGGTAAACTTTTAAACTTGGCCGTTAGTCGACCTATGAGACACTATTATCACATGCATTTACATCATATAACACTTAAAGTGAATGTAGTAAGTGCTAATCGGTATGATTGGAAAACCGGTGAAGATTTTCCAATTATATAAAAGCTATTTAAAAAGAAATTTATCTTTAAAACTAAGACTTTTGTATATAATGCAACCCCATACAGTAAAAAAATTCATGGACATTGACCTTGACCTTGATCCAAGTCATAGATAAATCAGCATCAGACCATCTAAGCTTGCCATACACAAGTGTGTTGATAATATGTTAATCTGAACTAAATTTACTTACTGAAAATTATCATTTTCACACTTTCACAAAACATAAAATAAAACTGATACAATTAAGAGACCTTAAAATCTGCAATAATGTTCATACTATAATTCTTGCCCTATGTCCAGTTCCACGGGCATGAACAAACAACACATTTTGAACAGACAAACAGCATCTAGACTCCACTGTGTAACTCTGAAGGCTTATAGAGCTTTAAGGCCAGTCTCAAGTGGAGCGCCTAAGCAAACAAATACAATCAACACCAATGAAGTAGCAGACTGGCACTTATCTAGACAACCAACATAAATTTCAATTTCTGTTAGTCAAAACACTTACATCTTTTCCCTCACAGTAACACACTTTCACACCTTAACTCTTTCAACACCATGGACCTGTTTAAAATATACTTCAACAATTGAAAATAGTGTAGACCCAGATCATAGGGCTCCTAGGAGCCCTCTGATCAGGATCTGCACTGTTTTCTAATTGAGAACAGTATTTATCAAACTACCCATATCATTCGAAGTAGACTGGTTCATGTTGTAATGATAATAATAACAAGAGTTGTCAGAGAGACAACAAAGCTCGCCATCGGCACATTTAGAAACTTAAAAGCACACTCAAGGTCACCGAGGTCAAGCGTTTTGCCTGCATAGAAAGGTCTTGTCAATATACACATGAAAATTAAATATGAAGTTACACCTCAAGGGACATAGGAAATATAAGCGTTTTTAGAAACCTAAACACAGATTTCGAATCCTTAAACTCTGGATCTAAGTTCAAGGTCAAGGTCACAGTGGTCCAAATTTTTCTGTATATGGAAAGGTCTTGTCCATATACACACACATACCAACCATGAAAGCAATACCTCAAGGGACATAGAAGTTATAGGCATTTTTCAAAACCTAAACACAGATTTCGAAACCTAAACGCGGGCCCTAAGTTCAAGGTCAAGGTCACAGGGGTCCAAATTTTTCTGTGCATGGAAAGGTCTTGTCCATATACACACGCATACCAACTATGAAAGCAATACCTCAAGAGACATAGAAGTTATAGGCATTTTTCAAAACCTAAACACAGATTTCGAAACTTAAACGTGGGCCCTAAGTTCAAGGTCAAGGTCACAGGGGTCCAAATTTTTCTGTGCATAGAAAGGTCTTGTCCATATACGCACACATACCAACTATGAAAGCAATACCTCAAGAGACATAAAAGTTAAATGCATTTTTTAAAACCTAAACACAGATTTCGAAACCTAAACGCGGACCCTTAGTTCAAGGTCAAGGTCACAGGGGTCCAAATTTTTCTGTATATGGAAAGGTCTTGTCCATATACACAAACATACCAACTATGAAAGCAATACCTCAAGGGACATAGAAGTTAAAGGCATTTTTCAAAATCTAAACACAGATTTCGAAACCTAAACGGGGGCCCTAAGTTCAAGGTCAAGGTCACAGGGGTCCAAATTTTTCTGTGCATGGAAAGGTCTTGTCCATATACACACACATACCAACTATGAAAGCAATACCTCAAGAGACATAGAAGTTATAGGCATTTTTCGAAACCTAAATACAGATTTCGAAACCTAAACGCGGACCCTAAGTTCAAGGTCAAGGTCACAGGGGTCCAAATTTTTCTGTGCTTGGAAAGGTCTTGTCCATATACACACACATACCAACTATGAAAGCAATACCTCAAGGGACATAGAAGTTATAGGCATTTTTCAAAACCTAAACACAAATTTCGAAACCTAAACGCGGGCCCTAAGTTCAAGGTCAAGGTCACAAGGGTCCAAATTTTTCTGTGCATGGAAAGGTCTTGTCCATATACACACACATACCAACTATGAAAGCAATACCTCAAGGGACATAGAAGTTATAGACATATTCTTAAAATTGTTTACGCCGTTCACGACGCCGCCGACGACGACGACTACACCGGGGGTATTGCAATAGCTCGTCATGTACTTCGTACAGGCGAGCTAATAATAATAACGACTTTATTTACTGAGGCTGCACATTTAGGCAAGCCCAATCTTCCATGTGGGCCTTGTAATTAAAAAGACCCACAAGGGAACTTTAGTATAATAACCAACAAGAGTTACTTATTGTTGAAAGAGTTAACGTATTTCTTATAGACATTTTTATTTCAGGCTTCTAACCCTGTATAGATAAATAAGTGATAGGAAACAATACCTATACCCTGACAGGTGGCTGCGTACAGCATGCTGAAATTAAATCAGAAAGCTACTACAGGAGCTTTCTGATTAACTCTCAGCCTACTTAAAGAAACCTGTCTTCACCCATTAGACCATAAGATATTTCTACTTTAAACTGAATGTGTACCATAGGAAATATTTTCTATGTACTAGTAGATGGTATCTGAAAGCAGGCTGACAGTAAACCAGAATATTCCTTAAGGCACATTCTGCTTTACTTTCAACCTGCTTTAAGTGGTCACCAATCTTCAAAACTAGAAATAGGCTATGGGGTAATGGGTTATTTACAGGGCTCCATTTGATAAGAGGGAGTTAACTGAACAAATCCAACATTTTCTAACTCATTTCAGCACCAACTCCTATGGTGTTACTACTCATTAGAATCGTCTCTTCGAGACGATTCTAATGAGTAGTGACACCATAGGATTTAATGCAGAAACAAAGATTTTAAATTTTGAAATACTCTTCTTATCTGGAGCCCTGGGTTAAGAAAATACCTGTCTTAAACACTGAAGACCAGCTGTGAGGGAAGAGGGTTGACACTTGGAAATCATGGACAAACTTCAACACTTACACATTTTTGTCCTTTGGAATGCTTTGAATTAACAACAAAAACAAAATTTAAATTGTTTGAATTACAACATTGTGAATCTTGATATTGTCCAATTTTGTGGTATCTGTCTGGATGCAAACTGTTTGCAAGGGACTTAACTTGTTCACTCACTCAGTATTCTATTATGTTTTCTGGGTTAATACGTTAATAATACAGGGCTGCCATAAGTTGGCATGAAAAATCCTAAGATTTCCAAAATGCATTTTTCAAGTGCGATTTTACAAACCATACCTTTACCCCCATTGCCTGTTTCTAGCTTTTTTAGACACATGGCTGCTTAAATCAGGCTGGAAGTAAAGGAGAATGCGCCTTAAGGCGCATTCTGCTTTACTTTCTGCCTGCTTTAAGCTATCATGTACTAGAAAAAAATCCGAAGATTTAGGAAAAATCCGGAGAAATGGCAGCCCTGCATTAACTGAAACTTCTTTTTTCTTTCTCTACACAGCTTAGTAGCCACACAAATACTATTTTTTTTATGTCTTCACTAAATATTTACAGCAAAGACCTGATATTTAGATAGTTTCAAAAGTAAACTCGATCAAAATGCATGTGTGATATATCATGGTGTAGGCAAAGAATCACTCTTTAGAATGATATATTACTCCTCCATTTTGCCTTATTATATTGAAGTTATTGATCAAGTTGCATTACTTTTGAAACCATCCTTAGAGTAGTCCAGTCACACCTTTGACTTGTGACTCAACCTAGGTATTACGGTAAGATCTTCAGGGCTGCCATTTCTCCGGATTTTTCCTAAATCTTCATTTACTTACAGCCTGCTTGAAGTAGTTTCATGTCAACAAAACTAGAAACAGGCTATGGGGTAAAGGTACGATTTGTAAAATCGCACTTGAAAAATGCAAATTTGGAAATCTTAGGATTTTTCATGTGAACTTATGGCAGCCCTGCAACCTAGGTTACGATAATGGTAAGAACTTGATTATTTACTTCTATTTTCCTTTCAATGGCCAATTAAACAGTCAATTTGGAATGAACTCATTTCTCAAAGCCTTTCATTTTAAGTTCTTCTGACTAGTGCAGATGTGCAAGCAAATGTTATATCATTACACTTATATAAGTGGGAAGAAACCTGCATTTAGGCAACCATTGAAAATGGTGCATGATCAGCCTTTTAACCCTTTACCTAATACCCTGCTTCTACTTTTGAAAATAGTTGATTGTTTAAAGCAGGTTGAAAGTAAAGCAGAATGCGCCTTAAGGCGCATTCTGCTTTACTTTCAGCCTGCTTTAAGCTACCACTTGCAAGAATAAAGAAAATGTTCCTTATTAAACATATTCACGACTGTTTAAAGAAGAACTATTTTCTTCAGCGGAGGAATAAAGTGAATGCGCTAAAAGGCGCTTCTATGGGGGAAGGGGTTAAACAGATAGCAGATTAATGCAGAACAAAAGTAAGACATCAACTGTCTTAATCCATTTGATGCAGGATACACTTTTAGATGTAACTCTAGGCAAACAGTTTTAATCTCAGATCAGGCCCCACATCGTGGGACCTGATCTGAGATCAAAACTGTTTACCGCTAGTTCAGTATTCTATCAGAAACTGCTAAAATCTTTTGCAAATATTTGAGTTATACCTGCTGCAGAAGACATTTTAAAATGGCCGCCAAATATTACCCAGCATACAATGGGTTAAAGACCTCCATGCTCCTTTATTAAATGGCTGCTAAAGACAGGCTTGACTGTTTACGACTCTGTTGCTTGCCAAGCCATGAGACTATAGATATTATACAGACTATATTTCCAGTCTTTGTGTTAGTCTACACTAACCTGGTGTTAAAATGGAAAGAACGGCCGAGGGGAGGGGGAGGCAAAGACTGTGCGAATCAATCGCCGCCGACGTGGACGTACACAAACACTGAATGGATAGATAGCAATAAATGTCTCGTTAAACTTATACTGCTTTTTCTATTAAGATTTTAATTGAAAAAGTCTTACGATTAAATGATAATAGTATCCTGAGTGCTTTTTCTATGTAAATTTATCAAAGAAAAGAAACCATTTCGCTTTATGTCCTGTCCCACTTATACTAGCAAACCTTTGTACATGGAAAATAAATTCTGATAGTCTTTTAACCCTTTCCTCCACAGCCAAAAGTGCAAATTATCTACATGTATAATTATCTAGCTGTTTAAGGCAAAATAGTAGCTGCTTAAAGCTAGATGAAATTAAGTATAGCAAAAAGTTTCTTTCGGAGCTTTGTGCTATACAGTCATCTTGCTTTAAGCTGCCACCTGTTTTCCATACTATACTTGAAAACCCATTTGTGTAATTTATATGAGGATGAAGGTAAAGGGGCTTGGACGATAAGCCGTCTGGCTGTGGAGGAAAGGTTAGATTCATACATGTATCAATGTTCAAGTAATGAATCCAAGTATAAATTAAGTTGAGATAACTATATACTTAACCCATAACCTCATAAATATGCCTTTCTATGCCTTTAATTTATCAATTCATTGAAGAAATTAGTTCCAATTTATACAGCCATGATTATGTGTCATAAAAATTATTTTCTATGTTCTAGCAGACGGTAGCTTAACCCATTACCCCATAGCCTGTTTCTATTTATGAAAACAGGTTACCACTTAAAGCAGGCTGAAAGTAAAACAGAGTGCACCTTAAGGCGCATTCTGCTTTACTCTCAGCCTGCTTTAAGCTTCCATCTGCTAGAATATAGAAAATATTTTTTATGATACATATTCATAAGTGAATAAAATGGATTTATTTTCTTCAGTGGATGAATAATTTAAAGGAGTAAAAAGGTGTATTTATGGGGTAATGGGTTAAAGCAGGCTGTAAGTAAAGCAGAATGTGCCTTACTTTCAACATGATTGAAGTGGCTAACTATCTTCAAATCTAGAAACAGGCTATGCCCGGCCACGGGTTAAGGGTTAAAAAATATGAGCTCTGAAGGTGGTATTTTAGTTGTTTGCTGGAAATGTGTACCTTTATCACAACAGCCTAATCTCTTGATTTACTTTCTAAATCACAATATTTGCCAAAGAGAGTTTTAAAGCTTTTATATTGATTGCCATGACAACCAGACCTCTATATATTTAAGGTAAATTTGAACAAATTTGTAAAATATATTGTCCATACTCAATTTTATAAATGTCAATGCAATAATTACCGAGGAAAAACAAAATTGTGAATAGATAGATAGACAGACAGACAGACAGACAGAGACAGACAGAGACAGACAGACAGACAGACAGACAGATGGTAAGTGTAAGCTAGCTCTCCAAAAACATTTTGCTCAGGTGAACATTTTACAAGGTTTGTGTGTTTGTTGTAGCAACCTTTACTTCTGAAAAGTACATAAATTAGACTCATAAAAATTATGATAAAAACATTAAGGACACAAACATAAGCTGTATCCAGCTGTCACTCAAACAACAAACCCGGAGCCATCTTTAACCCAAGTGACAGTTAAAATTGAAAGAACCTATAGGAGTTTGACTTTTTGTATCACTCTTATTCTGCTTTACCTTTTTCAACACCTGTTTAAAATATACTAATTCAATTTGCAAACAGTATAGACAAAGATCAGAGGGCTCCTATAGGAGCCCTCTGATCTTGGTCTACACTGTTTGCTAATTTACAGCCATATTTTCTAAACTACCCAGAATGTAGACTGGTTCATGTTTTGGTAACTAAAATGATCCACCAGGGAACCTAATAACCCATAAGAGTTACTTAGTGCTGAAAGAGTTCATCAGTAACCACTATCTAGAACAAAACATTATCATTTATCAGACAACAAACTAACATTTAGTTTCTTGTCTGTGAGTACAGAAAACATAGCACAAAATATTTGAAAAGTTTCATTAAATTCCACCTGGAAGGATTAGGTGTTTCAGACACAAACAGACATGTTTATTCCAGAACACAATTTTAAATTCTAGACAACTATGAGCATTAACCCTTTCCTTCATAGAAAAACCTTATCAAGCCTACTTTTCCTCGTAGAAATGCATTATTCATGCTTTTTTCATGTACCAATACACAAGTCATAAAAACTTTTTCCAAAATCGTAACAAGTTGGTGCCAACAGCAGGCTGAAAGTAAAACAGAAAACTCCTACAGGAGCTTTCTGCTTTCCTTTCAGCCTGCTTTTAGCAACCATCTGTCAAATGCTATGACGGAAAGGGGTGATAGAGAAAGTATACAGAATAATGAAAAGATAAATAAGTACTTACTACTGATCATAGGGCGGCATCGCCTCCACCTCCACATAGGGTTTCTGTAATAGCCAGGGAGTTGTCTCACGAAACTGTCAAAAACATCACCCAAAAAAGCCATGTGTCAATCACTGGATTTGTTGCCATAGTAACATTTTTAAACCACTCTCTCAGAGTTTCTCTCATAAAGGGTGATGATCTTGACAGACATGTGAGACAAATTATTTTCATGTTTTTAATATATTTGTGTGCTTTTTAAAAAAAAAAATCTATTTTCTGAAGATGTTTCACCTACGTAATGATTTTTTTTCTTCAAGGATTAAGCTTTTTTGTCATAAATAAATGGATGTACCTTACTTATTATACTTAAAAGATTTTTATTCATTTTTGAAAATATACTAAGAGGATTAAATCCACACTATCGATCTTTGGTAAAAATAAATTATTTCATCAACTAAATATATCACATGTTACTAACACTATTTATTTATTTTTTTAGCTTTTCCAGAGAAAAAATCTGATTTTTTTTTATTTAAACTTAATTATTAGCCACTGATTATATGAGGCTTGATGTAGGTGTGTCAACTAAATTACTGTAATTACTATCGTAATCAATTAGAATTCACTGCACACTATGTGAGAGTGGATGCTATAATGTATACAGTGGTTAATTTCTATTCAAACTGTGCACAAGACAGCTTCTTGTGTAATTGTAAAACAGTCCGATTTCTATATTGTATTTCTATGAGCAGAGTAGAGTAGATGGTAAGAGAAGGGTTATCCCGTTTTATTGGTAACAAAATGTCAAATGCAGCTTCAGCTCAAAGCAGGATAAAAGTAAAGCAAAAATCTCCTGCATGAGCTTTCTGCTGTACTTTTACCATGCTTTAAGCAGTCACTTCGCTTAAAAACAATTGGATATGGATGACTTTTTAAGAGAAGATATAAGGTCTCAGTCAAAGTTTACAAATTCCAACAAACACTTTGGTCTGGTTTCAGGCTTCCTCAAATGTAAAGCACTGGATTTGGAACTGAACAAAGGGAAAGAACTCATAAGATTTTCATATAAAAAAATCGAGTCAGGTCGTAACTTTTAATTTTCTGCTGTATGTTAAGGCAATGCTGATTTAAATGTACATTGTACTTGTATACTATTCTTATTGATGAGTTTGCAATAGATTTACATCAAAGCCATCTACTGTTCACATAGAAAACTTGAAATATTTCCTATAAATTGTGCTCCTATGGGTGTCTAAGTGTTAGATGTGAAATGGGTACAAATATTATTGTGATGGTTAGTGAGGCCCACTCATTCAAACACACACACACATGTTAAAAACAAACATGATAAACAGCTTTGTTCATCACAGTATACCATCTACAATACAGGGCTCCAGATAAGAGGTAGTTATTTCAACAAATCCAACAATTCTCACTCTTTTTAGCACCAAATCCTATGGCGTTACTACCCATTAGAATCGTCTCGAAGAGACGATTCTAATGAGTAGTGACACCATAGGGTTTAATTCAGAAATAAAGATTTTAGTTTTTGAAAAACTACCCTTATCTGGTGCTCTGACAATAAACAGCCACTCAAAGAAGTCTTATTGACAATATTAACCCTTTCCTCCATAGCCAAAAGTGAAAATCATCTACATGTATACTCAAATGTGTCTATGAGAGGGTACTGGTTAAAGCAAGATGAAGGTAAAGCAGAAATCTCCTTTATGAGTTTTCTGCTTTACTTTCATGTTGCTGTAAGCTGCTATCTGTATTCTGCAATAAATATCCATTTGTAGTGCTTTAAGCAAGATAAAAGTAAAGCAGAAAGCTCCTTTATGAGCTTTCTGCTTTACCTTAATGTTGCTTGAAGCTGCAAATTTATATACATCAGTATCAATGAATATCTATTTGTAGTGCTTATGGGGAGGAAGTGGTCAAGACATTCTATGGCGCTGATGTGGAGGAAAGGTTTAAAGACAGGACTGGTGGAAACTTAAAGCAAGACATATGTAAAGCAGAAAGCTCCTTTTGAGCTTTCCGCTTTACATGTGTCCTGCTTTAAGATGCTAGCCACCAGTATTAAAGATAACTAATTCATTTTCGTTTTAAGTGGCTGCTTTATAAATGTTTCTGTATTCTATTCAATAAAACTGCAATAGCAATTAATGTGCTAATTATCACATAACCTGAAATAATTATGACATAAAATTGACAGAAAATATATCTAGTTTGCAAAATATGCAATCTACACTACCAACCTGCTTCAGACATGTTGATGATTAGTTACTGGTAGATATGATATGCAATAAACAGTGCCCTCAATATTTGTGTCAGTCTCTACTAAGGCTGCATGTATATTATGGCAGGGCTCCAGGTAAGGGGAGTATTTCAAAAATTAATTTTTTTATTTCTGCTTTAAACCCTATGGTGTCACTACTCATTAGAATCGTCTCGAAGAGACGATTCTAATGAGTAGTGACACCATAGGATTTGGTGCAGAAATAAGTGAGAAAATGTTGGTTTTGTTCAGTTTACTCCCCTTTACCTGGAGCCCTGTTATGGGATTACACATGTGTGTGCAGATTCTCATCTATAAGGTAACAAAAAATCCTTAAGAACTTAACATCAGACTTTTTTTAACCTTTACTCTTGTTTCTAGTCTTGCAGACAGGTGACTACTTAAAGCAGGTTGAAAGTAAAGCAGAATGTGCCTTACAGTGCATTTTGCTTCACTTTAAGCTACCATCTGCTAGAATATAGAAAATATTTATGAAACATATACATGACTGTGTAAATTGAAACTATTTTCTTCAGTGGAAGATTAAATTTAATGCGTTATAAAATGTATCTATGGAGTAATTGGTTAATTATTTACTCCTCCTCATCGAAGCTCTGAACTCTTTTGATACGCAGGCAAAAATAAATTGTTTAACATTTTAAAAACACTTATTTTCCAATTTTGTTATTATGTTAGACTCTACTTTTTCTTTCATTAAACTGTCATTTGAATCTCGAAGGATTCTTCCCTGAAGGGTAATTAACACAAACTTGATTGCATTATATACAAGAGGGCCTGAAGGCCCTGATATCGCTCACCATTTGTAATGAAGCTTGATAGCTTTACCTTTGAATTTCACCCGTTTTATTCTAAATCCATTCAAATTTGTCGACCTACTCTAGTATAAGAGAGTACATCAAAGGCAGATAACTAGAGCCTAAACAATACTGAAATGAAGCCTTTTTCTAGCATTTCAAAGTATATCAAGGGCAGGTAACTATTGCCACAATGATTAGATTTCAACAATTGTTGCACTCCTTCGAGAACGTATAGCTATATACTTTGTGTACAAGTATAATCAAAATCCATTGAAAACTGTAGTTGTAAGAGTGTAAACGCTGTAAAATATGGCATTTTCAGCAAATCAAAGGTAGACAACTCTTTATCTATTTGTCCAATTTCAACCATAATCACCCTTCTTTGCACTCTTATGGTCATATCCAATCTAAGCAAGTTTGAGAGAGCTTGGATAAATATTGTGGCCTCTAGAGCGTAAACACTGTTAAGTATATCATTTTCAGCAATTCAAAGGTAGATAACTCTCGACCTATTGATCCTATTACAACCATAATTGAACTCATCCGAAGTCTTATGGTAATATACAATCTGAGTAAGTTTGAGTAAGATTGGATAAAATTTGTGGCCTCTAGAGTGTAAACACCCTTAAATATGGCATTTTCAGCAATTCAAAGGTAGATAACTCTCGACCTATTAATCCGATTACAACCATAATTGAACTCATCCGAAGTCTTATGATAATATACAATCTGAGTAAGTTTGAGAAAGATTGGATAAAATTTGTGGCCTCTAGAGTGTAAACACCCTTAAATATGGCATTTTCAGCAATTCAAAAATAGATAACTCTCCACCTATTAGTCTGATTTCAACCATAATCAAACTCATCTAAACTCTTATGGTAATATACAATCTGAGCAAGTTTGAGATAGGTTGGATAAAAATTGTGAACTCTAGAATGTAAACACTGTTAAATATGGGATTTTCAGCAATTCAAAGGTAGATAACTCTTTATCTTTTGGTCAGATTTCAACCAAAATCGAACTCATCCGAACTCTTATGGTCATATATAATCTGGGCAAGTTTTTAGAAAGATTGGATAAATATTGTGGCCTCTAGAGTGTAAACACTGTAAAATTTGGCATTTTCAGCAATTCAAAGGTAGATAACTCATGACCTATTTTAACCATAATCGAACTCATCCGAACTCTTATGGCAATATACCATCTGAGAAAGATTGGATTAATATTGTGGTCTCTAGAGTGTAAACACTGAAATTGTTGACGCCGCACGACGGACGCCGGACATTTAAGGATTGCAAAAGCTCACCCTGAGCTAGCTCAGGTGAGCTAAAAAGCTGATGCTTGTTGTCCAAGCCATCTAGTTGTTTATATGGTTAGTATAATATACACACTGCTATACACAGCAAACGTTTTAACCCTTTTCTCCAAAACACCGCAATGACTTAAAGAATATGGGACAGACTGGCTTTTCCTATCATCTGATGTTTTGTACTGAACCATGTTTGTGTACAGTTCAGTATAGCATGTCTATTGATGAGAATGGCAGATTGGTCTACATAGAGTATCGGTATTGACCAACGTTTGCTCAATCTCATTAGGGATGCTCTAAAATTACCACAGGAACAGGCAAATTGTAGGTCTGAGGTGCTTTTGCTGAGAAATGGGTTAGGGATTTCTAAATCGAGCAATCAAAACATTCTTTGAGCCTATGTTACAAACAGAAGGGTACGTAAACACAGCATACAAAGTAGACCAAGATCTGCCACTACAATGACAAAGCTGTAGCTGGTCTAGGTCTCCTGTGTTTGTAATGCCTAATAACCCCTTAACAGAACTTGATTTACATCAAAGGTGTGTGTGTGTTTACTTAACCCTTTCAACCCTAAATATCTCTTGTGGGAATTTATAATCCTTTTGAACTCTTGTAGTACAAGAATTTTGAACCAGTCTACTTTTGTATTTCTGGTATGACAACAAAAACCAATGAAAACATTAAACAGTGCAGACCCTGAGCAGAGGGCTCCTATAGGAGCCCTCTGATCAGGGTCTACACTGTTTGCATACTTATATAATCAGTTATCTCCACAGAGGGCTGTAGGGTTGAAGGGTTAAAGACTCTTGCAACTGAGTTCTTGAAACTAAAGAACTGTACTGCTAGAGTCGACACAATGTAAAACTGTACTGCTGGAGTTGACACAATGTAAAACTGTACTGCTGGAGTCGACACAATGTAAAACTGAACTGTTAGCATTTACACCTTTGGATGTCTAAACAAATTTTGAAAACAGTCGAATCTAGACCAGAAACTACATAACTTGGCATCAGATCACAATTCTGTTTGACACATATATTTCAGTTTTGCAAGAAAAAAAGCTAACAAATATGTTATCTTGAAGCAGATAAAATTATTGTATGATAAGAATTTAATAATTCAGCACATTATTTTGAATATTTGATTGCTCATATGCAATGTGAAGTGCAAAACATACCCAAAGGTTATAAAGCATGCAGGTTGAGTTTGAGATCATTTTCAAGCATTTCATTGGTCAGATTTGAGCTTTTGCTAGCAAAAGCTCCAATCTGACCAATCAAATGCTAGAGAATGATCTCAGACTCAAGACAAAATGCTTTATAACCTTGGACCCAGGTCATGGTTTAAAAATTACCTCTTTCTTTGGTACCAGGCCTTCTTCGGCTACTGCTTACAGTGCTTGGGTTACAGTTTACCTCATATTTGCGGAGATGTTTATACCTTGTAATTCTATGTTTCCATTAATTGTCCTTCATCAATTATGTAATTCATGACAGGATTTTCCAGTGACTGACACATGACATCAATTTCAATACACAGAAAATTATGTGGCTTTTCTTTACATTTTCATATACATGTACAAAACTTCTCATCCTTTTACAGTTGATCCTCGGTAACCGAACACCCTTCGAAATAACATGTATTTCTGTGGTTGAATTTCATTACGTCGAACATACAGTCGAACTTTGATATCTCGAGATCCCTTTTGTCGAACATACCCGTATTTCAAAGTTAAAACGTGGCTCAGCCACGTTTCAACTTTGAAATGTGGGTATGTTTGTCTTAACCGAGCATGAAAAAAATGCAGTTCATATGTCGAACTATCGGATACTTCGAGTCAAACAAGTTCGAGATATCCACGTTGGACTGTACTTAAAACCAACATATCCCTACTTCAAAGTTCAAATGAGGCTAAGCCAGGTTTGCACTTTGAAATACAGATATATTTGACTTAAGCGAGTCAAAGTATTGAAGTTTGACTGTATTATGTTATATGGGGTGTGATCAGACTCCAAACTGTTTGCCACTCAGATTAAGATGAATGTTTGGAGTTGCTAAAAAGTTGTTATTTTATACACTTCATTACAATGCATTTTGTTGTGTTTGAACGGGAAAAAATTACGTCTTTGCCAGGGCGGCCATAAGTTGATCATAAAAATCCTAAGATTTCAAATTTTCAATTTTTTAGACGCAATTTTACTAATCATACCTTTACCCCATAGTCTGTTTCTTGTTTTGAAGACACATGACTGCTTAAAACAGGTTGAAAGTAAAGCAGAATGCGCCTTGAGGCGCATTCTGCTTTACTTTCAGTCTGTTTTAAGCTATGATCTGCTAGGATAAAAATCCAAATACTTAGGAAAAATCCAGAGAAATGGTAGACCTGCTTTGCCACTGTAGGAACCGTGGTCTTCTGTTGAGTGGTTGTAATAGTTGTACATATGTAGTTGTAAAGAGGAGGCTTGTGATCAGGTGAACACTGTTTGCAAATCCAAGACCATCCTTTATCCCTGACTTAACCATTGAGCCGTAGTGACACATATATGTGCCCTTGACCAAAAGTGTACCTAGCTGTGAAGAGTACACTTGTCTTTTGCAAACAGTGAAGCCCCTGATCTGAGGGCTCCTGCAGGAGCCCTCAGATCAGGGACTTCACTGTTTGTCATTTTGCAATAAATTATAAAAACACAACCCTAAATTATCTAATTGGGACCAGCCCTTATAGTAAATTGGAATTTTCCATTGGAAGTTTCAGGGGATAGTGAGTTAAATAATCAATTTTTGACGGTCAGTTTCAGCTCAGGCTATCAAACTTGTATAAGGCAGCCACTGCACAAATAAGCCTGGAATACTTTAACCCATTACCCCATAAATAAGCCTTTTTTATGCTTTTATTTTATTCCTCCACTGAAGAAAATAGCTGATTTATACAATTATGAATATGTATCATAAGAAATATATTCTAGCAGATGGTAGCTTAAAGCAGGCTGAAAGTAAAGCAGAATGCGCTTAATGGGCATTCTGCTTTACTTTAAACCTGCTTTAAGTGGTCACTCATCATCAAAACTGAAAACAGGCTATGGGGTAATGGCTTAAAGACAGGTGGCTGATTAATGCAGGCCATGCATTTGGCTGTCATATGTCTTTAAGACACTCAAATATGATTTATTTTCTCTACAGCTTGTTCTCAATATTGAAGACAGATGTTTGCTTAAAGCATGCTGAAAATAAAGCAGAATGCTCCTTATACTTTCTGTCAGCTTTAAGCGCCTATCTGCTAGGGTGTTGAAACTTTTTCTTATGGTGCTTTATAATCGCGACCATATCAAGTTAAACTACTTTTTTTTCAGTGGAGGAATAAATTAAAAGAGTACAAAGTTGTATCTATTGGGTAATGGGCTAATACAAGTTGGACTGTAGCTATCTGTTTAACCCTTAGCCCGCCAAATAAATTGTCGTCTGCTATATTTCTCGTCTGCTTCAAGTTTCAAAGTGCTTCAAAGTTGCTCAAAATTGCTGAAAATGTTGTCCGAGTGTCAAACAGCTTGGATCCGGATGAGACGCCGAGTTACTCGGCCTCTCATCCGGATCCAAGCTGTTTGCATATGGAGCTATAGTCGTGTGTGGCAGGCTAAGGGTTAATTTGGAATGTTCAGTGCTCTCTCTCTACGACACCCAATGGGAGGCAATGATTGTATGTGTTGTTCAGAGGGATTTGTTATAGGGAGGGAAATTGGCTTACATTTGCAAACAACTTGAATCCAGATCAGACGCCGCTTTACACGGCCTCTGACCTGGATTTAAGCTGTTTGTCACTCATCATTATGTTTTTTTTCTGTCAAAATGTCCATTATGTAAGAAAAACAGCAGACAACAATTTTAAGCACACAATATTGCAGCAGTGAAAGCGTTAGACATAAATGTCTTGGGAACAGTGGAAAGAGTTGTTGTTAGCAGGGAGTTGTTGTTCGGAGGGCCATTGTAAGGAGGGAGCACTGTTCTCATCTGTTTTCAGCAACCATTCAATGAAAAAAAACCATGTACGGGTACGGGCAACTATGGTGAATTAAGGGTTACCAGGTTGACTTGATTTGGAGGGGCCTGGTGTATGACAGTGCTTTGGGGCATGGGTCCGGGTTTGTTTTTCTCCATCATCAGCATCAACTTCATATCATCCATCTCCTTCTGTAACCAATACATTTTCCCCAGGTGGTCTTGCTGCAGTCGGTGAATTTCCCGTTGCAGCTCATCTGCAGTGAGAAAATGTTAACCTTATTATTAAATATTTCTATATTTCTTTTCAAAAACTGTTTATAATAATAACCTTAAGGCACATTGTGCTTTACTTTCAGCCTGCTTTAAGCTATCAACTGCTAGGATTTAGAACATTTTTCTTATGGTTCATTTTCAAGACTTTATAAATTGGTACTATTTTCTTCAGTGGAAGAATAAATCAAATGTGCTAAAAGGCACTTCTATAAGGGAAAGGGTTAAATGGAAAAATAAAAATCTGTTGACAGTGACTAATTTGCTGCTGCACAGACTGATCATTTTAACTCTTTACCTGCATAAAAACAATTATGCCAACAGTTTAGATCAAGATCAACTGTGTAGTACATTTGTGTCTAAACAGAATCATTATTTGCCACTTTGATATTTTTCAACATATTGAGAATACGGCTAACCCTTAACTTACAGCTTATATTTCTTTGTTTACAACAGAAACTGATGGTAGTTTAAAGCATGCTGAAAGCTCCTGAAGGAGCTTTCTGCTTTACTTTCAGCCTGCTTCAAGTATCCACTTGAAACTTCACTATGACTTTATCAGCACATGGGAGAAGCATGAAACATCCTAAGTATGGGGAATAAGGGACAGGGCTAATAAAAACATTTCTTTTGATAGGTGTGTTGTTAAGAGTCACTATTGTGGTATAGAATTTTACATGCAAATCAATTCAATAAGTTTAAGGAAGGCTCCTATTCAGAATCAATGGAAAATGTCATGTCAGTGGCCGCTAGTGGGACCGTAGCCTGAATAAGTTATTGGATCACACGAAAAGATCTTTTCATCGGTGTTTAAGATTGCAGATGAAGTGAAAAAACTTATTCACACCCTAACAAAAGGTACATCCAAATATTTACCAACATATTGAGGCGTGTGTAAGGTAACCATGGATGTATTATTGCAATGTTTGTGAAAGTACACCAGCTTCTTTATTCAATATGTTTACGAAGGGGTATTATAAGTAACCCTTGATTCAATATCTTTTGAAAAGAATAATTTATAATGTTTAAGTACATGTACACTAAATCTCACTATCAGGGTTGCGAAATGATGACTCATTTTTTATGTTGATGCAAGGTGACAGCTTAAAGCAGGATGCAAGTAAAACAGAAAGCTCCTAAAGGAGCTTTCTGTTTTACTTGCATCCTGCTTAAAACTGCAACCTGCCTTAA
Source organism: Gari tellinella (assembly GCA_922989275.2). Taxonomy (NCBI): domain Eukaryota; kingdom Metazoa; phylum Mollusca; class Bivalvia; order Cardiida; family Psammobiidae; genus Gari; species Gari tellinella. The sequence continues at coordinate 59,354,168 of OV277859.1, forward strand.
ACATCATCAATAAGTTTTCTTAAAGGTGTTGAAATAGAAGCGTGTTACTGTATTTAAACATTCAGATAGATCTTTCAGTGTTTGAACTTCAAATAGCTTTAAAAGTGATAATTTTTCCTGCATGTTTAGATAAAAATAATCTTGAAATGTCAATTTAGATCTGAACAATTTCCACTTAAATTCCTATGAATCACCCAGAAAATAAATGACAGATTAAAACATTACAATCGGTATTTTGCTGACATAAATATTGATTTAATTTACTTCTCAATATTACAAAAAATTACACAATTTAAAATCAAGATCAGACAATGGCGTAAAACATTTTTGTTGAACTCAACTTAGATTAAAGATTGAACTAGCTTAAGGAAGTAATTTTCCAACACCAGAATAAAAATGACTAAACATGCAAAAAGACAGACAGACACACTGCAGTGAGCTGAAAACGAGAAATCAGTGACATGCCAAAATACAGACACACACATAAACACTCGCAGATGCATATCCATTCATAATAAAATGCATGCATACATATAAATTGAACTAGGTAAATGTAGAAAGAAATATCCAAGACATTTGATTTTATAAAGTTAACTTTACTTCAGTAAAAATATATTCTCAAGTTCAAACATGTACAGTCAATTTCAGATGACAATAATAGGGCTGCCATAAGTTGACATGAAAAATCTTAGATTTCCAAATTTGCATTTTTCAAATGCAATTTTATGGATCTTTCCTTTACCCGATCATACCCTTAAAGCAGGCTGGAAGTAAAGCAGAATGCGCTTTAAGGCACATTCTGCTTTACTTTCATCCTGCTTTAAACTAACATGTACAAGAAAAAAATCTGAAGATTTAGGAAAATTCCGGAGAAATGGCAGCCCTGCAATACTACCAAGACTTCAAGTATCAAGGATTTACTGCAGTATTAATAAAAGCATGATTCAATCATAACAAATGAGTAAATAATAATTTTAATCTTGACCCTATTATAAAGAATCACTTGACCGGTATATGAAAGCAGTTTGGATCCAGATCAGACACCTTATCAGGATCCAAACTGTTTGGTATTGAAACCATAACTTCTTCAATTAATAGTACATAGAATAAATTTGAAAAAAAGTATTTCAAAATGAATTTTCAGTAAGCCATACAAAAAGCAGGGTACAGGTTAAAACTTACAAATTTAATACAGAGGTTTAAAATATATCTTTAACAGATAATTATACCTCTTTTGAGTATTGCATCAATAAATAACAGTAAAATTTGCATTATACACAGCCACTCAGAAAATGCATTAGCAGTGCTTCATACAGATGACAGATTAAAGCAGGATGAATGTAAAGCAGGAGCTTTCTGCTTTACTATCATGATGCTTTAAGCTGTGTCCTGTCTAAAGAGAAAACTTTGTGTCTTCATGGATGGCAGCTTAAAGAAAGCTGAAAGCAAAGCAGATTGCACATTAAGACGCATTCTGCTTTATTTTTACAGTGAATGGCTGCTGAACACAAATTTGACTGAAAACATTCTTAACCCATTACTCCATAAATACACCTTTTTACGCCTTTAATTTATTCCTCAACAAAAGAAAATAGTTCCACTAAATACGGTCATGCATATGCACCATAAGAAATACTTTCTATACCCTCCACCTTAAGGTGCATTCTGTATTACTTTCAACCTGTTTTAAGCACTCATCTATCTTCAGTACTAGAAACAGGCTAAGAAGTAAAGGGTCAAGATATATATATAAAAGAATAATTCAAAACATCACATGTTTGTAAAAACATTAAGCATCAGGCCCTCATCCCTGCTATGACCGTTCACCATTTCACCTTTTAACTCTTTCAACACCATGGACCTGTTTAAAATTATAATAATTACATTTGCAAACAGTGTAGACCCAGATCAGAGGGCTCCTACAGGAGCCCTCTGATCTGGATCTACACTGTTTGCTAATTTGGACAAATACTTATTAAACTACCCAGAATTCCTAGTAGACTGGTTCATGTTTTGATAACTAAAATATCCACAAGGGATTGTAATAACCCACAATAATTACTTAGTGTTGAAAGAGTTAAAACTTGAATTGAAGGCCTTTTCAGACAATTTGGATCTAGATCATAATTGTTTGTCACATGATTCCTGTCTTTGATTTAAAATATCAAATTTTAATGAAAATTCTAAGATGGTGGAGATACTATCGATTCTAGTATTTGAATTACAAGTACTCCCTTTACCTGGAGCTATGAGTAGTGGCGTACGAATGGCAAATATGAAATCTGTATCACATACTGTAAAACCTCTCTATCACAATCACTAAAGTAAATTTATGATCTCATATATTCTATGTTATGTAGAATTTGAGAGAATAAAGTTCTGTTCTGTTCTGACAGGTGACTGCTTAAAACAAGGTGACAGTAAAACAGAAAGATCTTTTAGGAGCTTTCTGTTTGACGGCCATCTTGCTTTAAGCTGTCACCTGTCTTTTTTTAAACAATCAACTAGCCTTAGTTTTAGTGGTCTGAAAAGAGAGGTTCTACTGTAGTTTAACAAGCTTCAGAACAAGGTTTAAATAGTTTACAGCAAGACAGAGAATGAGATAAACGGATTTACAAACCAAAAATGATGCCCCCTGGATTTTAGGAGCATACAAAGCTTCCTTAATTATGTGCAATTTAATACTATAAGCTCATTGAATGAATAATTCCTTGTCAAAATTAATTATGGCACAATTTTTTCAAACCATAAATTTGGTTGCACAATAAGCATAATTACAAACAGCTAAAGAACAATACAGCTCGTCTATCTCAAACTCATACTGTTGTTAGCCCATTACTCCATAGATATGCCTTTTTACGTCTCTAATTACATTGTATTTCTGCATCAAGAAAAGTAGTCCCATCTAGGAAGCCTAGAACATGAAACACAGAAGGCTTTCCAGTATCTTTCCAGATTGTAGCTTAAAGCAGGTTGAAAGTATGAAGAATGCACCGTAAGGAGCAGTTTGCTTAAATTCTTTCAACCTGTTTTTAAGTGGTCAGCTGTCTTCAAAACTAGAAACAAGCTATGGAGTAAAGGGTTAAATTGCAGTCCGAATACAAATATTTTAAGTCAATCTCAAAACTTTCATCCAAACCGTGACCAACATCAGCACTGACACAAGTAAAAAATCATCCCTTTTATTTGATTTAGACAGGGCTGCCATTTCTCCAGATTTTTCCTAAATCTTCGGATTTTTTGTTGTACATGGTAGCTTAAAGCAAGCTGAAAGTAAAGCAGAATGCGCCTTATGGCGCATTCTGCTTTACTTCTAGCCTGCTTTAAGCAGCCATGTGTCAACAAAACTAGAAACAGACAATAGGGTAAAGGTACGATTCGTAAAATCGCACTTGAATAATGCAAATTTGGAAATCTTAGGATTTTTCATGTCAACTGATGGCAGCCCTGTTTAGAATAAGCAAAAAAGGTATGTAGAGTAAAATTCAGGTACAAACTTTGAGTAAATGTAAAATATTCAAAATAATTTATAAATTGAGTATTTCGAAAAATATAACATTGTACATCCTTTATTATTGCTGTGCGTGATCTGAGTATACATGTATAATTCTTTGAAAACAATGAAGACACAGCTCACAAAGTTCCTCAAAGAGCCCTCTTATCTGGGTCTCAATTGTTTGTTTTACTTTCAAATAATGAACAGACACATCTTTACAATAAATGTAAACTTTTTGTTTTGTGAAACTGGAAGAGTCTATATGTAAATTCAGCAGGGTTAGATAAGACTAGATCAAAGCTTTCCAATCATCCTCAATACAAACTTGACGTCTGTAGATATCAGCCTAAACTATTTGTCCCCAATTTCAGAGCTATATTTCCAACTCTTAACCCATTACCCAATAGCATGTTTCTAATTTTGAGCTGTTTTTACAATTTATTGCAAAATGAAAAATAGTGCAGACCCTGATAAGATGATTCAGTTAGGAGCATCTGATCTTGTTCTTCATTGTTTGTAATAGGACATGTGTACTCTTCACATGCACACTGTTTGTAAAGGATGAGTATACTTATAGCTAGGGCTCAGTGTGTTAGTTCACATTAATGATCATCCAGCCCTACAGGACTATAGTCAATTGCCGGATCAACAAAATCAGACTTGCGATTCACTTGCCATCCTTCATTTTCATGTGGGCTTTCCAACAAGTTCATGAGGTCGTCCTCATTATCAGGATTGAAGTCCCCCTGGTCATGTCGTGACTGCTGCCTCGTAATCGTCCTTTTGCTCTGACGTGTCTGCCGTACACTCCGCATCGACTTAGTCTTCGGCCTATCTAGCACCTGGCTAGTTTGACTTTCAGTATCGGACTGGTATCGTTCTTTCTCTCTATTTGATTTACGTGCTTTTCCGTCAGAAGGTGTTGTTATTTGACGTAGGTCTAATGGCGGTACATAAGGAACAACAATTGGTACCTGACCTTCCTGGCCATCTTCATAGAAACTTTTCACTCTCTCTACATAAACTGATCCATCTGTTCTGTGAAGCGCCATATACTTGATAACCTTCACTCTATTCCCTCTACTTTGATCGGACTGGTAACTTCCACTTTCCTCTACACTCTGTTTACGCTGCTGATGATGTTGATGATGTTTTGGCTTCTTTTTTCTCGGCTCAGGGATACGTTTATCAACAGTTACTAGAGGCATTAACACCTTGTCAGTTTTAAGCTTGTAATGCTTAGGAACTACATGTTTAGTATGACAACGACATTTACCTTCTCTATCTGATCGATCACATGTATGGACAGGTTTTTGCTGTAATAGCCTCAACTCTTGTATCAGGCGCTCATTCTCCCTCTCCATGAACCTCATCATTTCCATATTGTTGTTGGGCTTTTCTGTAAAACATGACAAATATCTAACTCACCTACCTTCTGGGTTCCCAATTGACCATATTATATGGTATAAGACAGCCATATACTGGGCAGCAACACAGCTCAGCTCTTAGAACAAACTGAACCCAGGACCTGTAACCTCGACCCTTTGAATTGAACCCTAGTCCCACATATAGGCGTCCTGTTCAAACAATGTACATGTGAAAAGTACACTTGTCCTATGCAAACAGTGAAGACCCAGATCAGAGGGCTCCGAAAGGAGCCCTCTGATCAGGGTCTTCACTGTTTGTCATAATGCCAAACATTGACAAAAACAACCATTAAGAGTCAGAAATGGACTAAACAAAAATGGATACTGGAATTGTCCATTTAAAGTTTCAGGGAGGAAAGAGTTAACACTCTGAGTTTAAACCCTTTCTTCCTCGAAACTTCAAATGGACAAGACTAGTTTCCAATTTTGACTAGTCCATTTTTGACTATTTAAGGTTTGTTTTTGTCAATGTATTGCAATATAACAAACAGTGCAGATCCTGATCAGAAGGCTCCTTTAGAGGCCCTCTGATTTGGGTCTACAATGTTTGCATAGGACAAGTGTACTCTATGTCTATTGAGATGCCTATTCATATTTCTACCAAGTTCTTGACGGGTGGAATACTTAAAGCAGGCTGAAAGTAAAGCAGAAAGCTACTGAAGGAGCTTTCTGCTTTAAGTTCAGTCTGCCACCTGTCAAAATGCAAAAAATGTTACCCACAGCTCTGTACCAGGACATGTTAGAAAGAAGAAATAGGGCAATTTCTATGAGAAACACAAGTAAATCCTGGCTTTAAAAAGTGTTCTATGAGGAATAAGTAAATGTATCAAATGGCCTTTCCTCTTCTTTTCAACAACAACCTAACTTAATGAACCTGAAACTACAATAGGAAAATTCCAGTCTAGTCCATTATGGTCTATTTAAGGTTGCTTTTGCTACAATCTACTGTAAAATGACAAACGGTGTAGACCCTAATCAGAGGGCTCCTTCAGGAGCCCTCTGATCTGAGACTACACAGTTTGCCTAGAACATGGGTAGTCTTCACATGCACATTAACTCTTTGAACCCTAGTCCCGCATATAGGCGACCTTTTCAAACAGTATACATGTGTGAAAAGTGCACTTGTCCTATGCAAACAGTGAATACCCATAAGGAGCCCTCTGATCTGGTTCTTCACTGTTTGTCATAATGCAAAACATTGACAAAAACAACCCTTAAAAGTCAGAAATGGACTAGACTCAAATGGAAACTGGGATTTTCCATTTTAAGTTTCAGGGAGAAAAGAGTTAATTGTAAAGGATCAGCATAAACATTGCTATTGTTCAATGAGTTAAATCAGGTTTTATTGCATATTCATGCTAATATTTTATAGATTCTCTTGCCATTGACTGTATACCTGAAAGCTGACAGTCGTGTCATAAGCTCACCAGAATATAAACACAACCTTTTACCCGTGCAATTCCCAGTGCATGCGCCTAGCTGGCTAAAGTCTAAACACATTGTCATGCAAAGTTATAAAGTAAAACATAACAAGAATAATCAAAATTAATTCATCAAAACATTAATCTTTAAAACTTTAAAAATGAAACATAGCAATGTTTAAAAATCAAATTGTTGCTTAGTGTGAGGAAAATATAATGCATAGAGCTCCTTCCAGCAATATCTTTGTCCTACATTAAGCTGAATTTTTTTCGTATAAGACTCAAAGTCGGTGTTCTTTTCAGGTCACAGTGCTCAGGTTTTACTATAATATGTAAAACAAAAACAACATTATGCAAATTACATTATTTGACTTAATACATTGGCTTATAAATGGAGAAAAAATTCCAGGAAAGAGTTTAGACTCATGTCAGACAGATCTTATAAAAAACATTGTGTACCCTGATCAGACAGCTTCTTTAGCCCCTGTCTGATCAGGGTCTACACTGTTTTCAAACCGTGTCAGGAGTAGCCTGTTTTCAAAAGTAAAGACAGGCTATATAATTTTATTAATTTTTTTATATTTTTTAGAAAAAAACTTGTTAACCCATTACCCTATAATTATACCTTTTTACACCTTTAATTTATTCATACCCTGAAGAAAATTGTTCCAATTTATACAATAATGTGTATGTACCACAAGAAATATTTTCCATATCCTAGTAGATAGTAGCTGAAAGCAGGATGAAAGTAAAGCAGAATGCGCCTTCAGGCGCATTCTGCTTTACTTTCAACCTGCTTTAAGTGGTAACCTGTTTTCAAAACTAGAAACAAGATGTGGGGTAATGGGTTAACCATTTACCTTAATATAGCCTGTTTATAGTTTTGAAAACAGGTGAACACTTAAAGCAGGTTGAAAGTAAAGCAGAATGTGCCTTGAGGCACATTCTGCTTTACTTTCAGCCTGCTTTAAGCTATAATCTTCTACGATTTAGAAAATAGTCCTCATTGTACATTTCCATGAGGGTATAAAGTGGAACTATTCTCTTCAGAGGAGGTATAAATTAAATGCGCTAAAAGGCGCTTCTATAAGGGAAAGGGTTAAGCAGGAGACGGAATCAAGTTCATGTTCATTTTACACCATCACCGCAGCACCAGCAAACCAGAAGCATTGCACATCTAGTAAAGTATACCTCGTGGTGATTTCTTCTCTGGTTTCTGATTCTCTGCATCTTCGATGGCCTGAGCCTCGGCCAGCATCTGTGCCATGTTAGCCAATATCTCCGGATCATTGCCGCCATTGAGTAAATAGGCCTGCCGAATTGCACTGAAGACAGAGTAGGAATACACAAAGTTGTTTAAATAATATTCTAACACACCTTGCCCACACCTCTATATAAGTGAAGAAGGACAGTCTCAGTGTACGAATTTTCAGTAGAACACTCACGCTCTAAACATTCTAATGTGACATCATTTTGCTTCGAAAATGCGTACGCCAAGAAATGTAGCGTCGTTGCTTCGGTGCAAATTAAGTGTTAGAATCGAAATAATAAATTAATACCAGTGTTTTATCTAGCAATTTTACACGGTAAGTCGTTGAGATGCTTGTAATTAAACCACTCGGCCTAAAGGCCTCGTGATTAATTTACTACGCATCTCAACTCCTACCAGTGTTTGATTGCATGATAAAACACTGGTATGAATTTATTATTTCTTAAATAAGATACATGTACAGCAGAGAGTTTCACACAAACAACATATATTTAGCTTTACGCTGGAGAAGTGTGTAAGGGCGCCTCTGCCTATTCTTCATATATAAGAACCACAAACGAGTTTCAATGACGTTGTTGAATACAAGTGGCAGCTTAAGCCTTAATTAAGCCCATAGCTGGTTTTGAAGACATGTGACCACTTAGAGCAGGTTGAAAGTAAATCAGAATGTGCCTTAAGGCCCATTCTGATTTACTTTCAGCCTGCTTTAAGCTTAGTAACCATCTGCTAGGGTAAAAAGAATATTTTTGATGTTTCCCAAAATCCTATTTTGTGACTATTCATTAAAATTGTCTCATAAAGACGATTCTGAAAAGTAGTTACAGTAGAACCTCTCTATTACGACCACTAAAAAGAAGCCTTATTGTCCGTATTAAGGACAGGTGACTGCTTAAAGCAATGTTAAAGTGAAACAGAAAGCTCTTACCACTATTTTTTGACACAACTTAGTGGTCGTAATAGAGAGGTTCTACTGTACATCACAGGATTTTAGATTTTGAAACACTCCCCTTATCTTGAGCTGTGACCATGCCTACCTTATTTCTGCTACAAGCGACTTCTTTCCGTAGTAGACCGGGAGCACAAATTGTTTCTTCTGTTCAGGTACTGGGGGTGGGGGTGGGAGAGGGGCAGGAGCAGGGGCCATTGGTGCCGGCCTCTCTATCTCTCTGCAAATACAAACAAAACAAAATCTTCAGTTATAAAACTCAGAACCTTTAACCTGTGGCTGGCATACAGCCACAGTCTTTAAACCCTTTACCTCACAGTCTGTTTCCAGGATTGAAAAAAGGGGACCACTTAAAGAAGGTTGAAAGTAAAGCAGAATGTGCCTTAAGGCACATTCTGCTTTATTTTCAGCCTGCTTTAAGGTACCATTCTGCTAGAATATAAAAAATATTTCTTCTGAAACAATGTCATATTCCGTAGAAGGAATAAATTAAAGGTATTATAAATGTGTATCTATGGAGTAAACGGTTAATTCTTCAAGCACTAGAAGTGTTTTTTGGTACAACAGTTATTTACTACTCAGTTCGAAATAAGAATTTTCTTTAATTTCATTTTTAAAGCAACGAGTCAAAACTGTTTCAAACAGTTTAAATCCTAATGAGATGCCAAGTAACTCTGCATATAATTTGGAATCAAACAATTAAATTTTACAAAGGTAATCACTGTTGCACTGTAAGTAGACAAAGCATTAAGTAATCCCTGTTATTATCTATAACATTTGGTCAAGACTTTATCCATATCATATATTATAATGTGTGTCATCTTTAGTTCGTCCAAACAGTTATTTATTACATGTATATATGCCTTTTTCTAAATCTTGAAATCCCAATACAAACTGGCATGCCTGACTTCTAATAACTCAATTTAAGACCATACAAAGTAAACCTTAACTTTCAAGACTCATTTAAAAATAAAAAAAAGTGTACAATAGACCAATAATTAACTCTTCCAACACTATGTAACTCTTGTGGGTTACAACATTCCCTTGTAGATCTTTTTAGATTACATAAACATAAATCAGTCTACCTGGAGTTCTTTGTAATTTAACAAATACTGGTCTAAATTAGAAAAACTGCAGACCCTGATCAGAGGGCTCCTACAGGAGCCCTCTGATCTGGGCCTACACTGTTTTCAAATGTAATTAGTATATTTTAAACAGGTCCATTACATTGAAAGAGTTAATAAGCTAAAGCAAAGATGAAACAAGAGGGCCAGAATGGCCCTTGATCGCTCACCTGACAATGGTGACACTAGGATGGGTCACGTGATTTCAGAAAAGAAGATTTGTAAAAGGTGACCCCCAGGGCGGGGCCAATTTTGACCCCAGGGGCAAAATTTGAACAACTAAGATAGAGGACCTGTAAATTATGATATGTGCAAAATATCTAAACTCAGTGTACTATGGTTTCAGACAAGAAGATTTTTGAAGTTTTCATTGAAAAAATCTATTTTTAGCTCCGGAGACCCAGATATGCAACAGACCAGAACCGATTCATCCATATATGTGAAGGACCTCTAAAAGTTACATCATGCCAAATATCAAAGCTCTGGTCATATTGGTTCCAGAGAAAAAGATGTTTGAACATTTCACCATATAACTCTATGTAAAACTGTGATCCCCGGGGCGGGGCCAATTTTGACCCAAGGGACAACATTTGAACAACTTTGATAGAGGATCTGTTGACGATGCTATGTGCAAAATATCTAAGCTCAGTGTACTATGGTTTCAGACAAGAAGATTTTTTAAGTTCTCATGGGAAAAAAATCTATTTTTAGCTTCGGTGACCCAGATATGCAACGGACTGGAACCGATTCAACAATATAAGTCAAATACCTCTAGAAGTAATACCATGCTAAATATCAAAGCTCTGGACATATTGGTTTCAGAGAAAAAGATGTTTGAACATTTCACTATATAACTCTTATGTAAAACGTTGACCCCCGGGGCGGGGCCAATTTTGACCCCAGGGGCAAAATTTGAACAACTTTGATAGAGGACCTATAGGTAATGACATGTGCCAAATATCTAAGCTCTGGCTCTTGTGGTTTGTGACAAGAAGATTTTTTAAGATTTCCTAATTTGTTCACTTTGGTTGCCATAGCAACCAGAGTTCTGCATGGTTTCAAATTCTTTGAACAACTTTGAAAGAGCTTGACCCAAGGAACATTCCTGTGAAGTTTGGTTGCAATCAAGCAAGTGGTTTTGGAGAAGAAGATGTTTGAAGAAATTGTTGACGCACAACGCATGACGACGGACGCCGGACATTGACTGACCACAAAAGCTCACCTTGAGCACTTTGTGCTAAGGTGAGCTAAAAATAACCTGATGAAACGAAACTGTAGAGTGAACTATGTGTTAACCCTAATCATGCTGAATTTTCCAGTGGATTCTTCCATTTTTTGATAAATGATCAGTTTATATAGACTCTCAAGGGGGTCTGTCCCCTAAATATAAATAAGCATGGAAAAAATGATCTAGGTCTACACCATTTTCAAAAACTGTAAATATATGCTAAAAGCAGAAGAGTTGACCCATTTCTTCCTGAAGCTTCAAATGAACAATTCCAGTTAACAATTTAGTCTAGTTTTTTTTTACTATTTAAGATGATATTTTTACAATATATTGCAAAATATCAAACAGTACAGACTCTGATCACAGCCCTCTGACCTGGATCTAAACAGTTTGCATAGGACATGTGTACTCTTCACAGGTACAATGTTTGCAAAGGGTACATACAGTCAGTGGAGAATCTGTTATTCTTAAACCCAATAAACGCGTTTACGCTAAAACTAATTTTTCTTTTACAAACAGTTTGGAGCCAGATCAGACGCCGGGTAACCCGACATCTGATCAGGCTCCAAACTGCTTGCCACCAAGATAAACATGAAATATCAGAATTGTCCAAAAGTTGTTCTTTTCTACGTTTTAGTGCTTTGCGTTTTCGTATGTTTGCGTTTAAACAGGAAAGAATAACAGATTATCCACTGTATATGCATGACTAGGGTTCAAAGAGTTCATGAAATACAAAGAGCTATGAACAAGTATAAACTAACCAGATAAAGACTTCTCAACAAAAACAACAGGCTAAACAGAAAGAACAGAAGCCAACAATGTTCATGAACACAAACTGACAGACCTACAGGGTGACACTTCCTTCTTCTTTTCCCACTCTTCTCTTATCAATTTCTCCAAATTCAATTTCTTCTCTTTCCAGCTGTTCATAATATCCTCAAACCTTTGTTTTTCTGCCTTAGTTCTAGCACCATCATCTTTATTAAGACTTTTTTCTTCTGTCAATTCACTTCTTTCAGGTTCACTAGCTTCAGTGATTTCACCAGCACCTTGGTTCTTACTAGAACTACTTTTTGTGGTTTCAGGTTCACTAGCTTCAGTGATTTCATCAGCACCTTGGTTCCTACTAGAACTACTTTTTGTGGTTTCTGATTGGTCAAGTATTTTCTTAACCTTTTCATTCAGAGGAATGTTCCCTAACAGAGATACTTTGTTCGTTTGCAGTGAAGTTTTGAATGGATTTATAATATTATATTTTTTCACGGCCACATCAACCTCTTCTTCAAGTTGTTGCATGCATTTTTCAAGCCTATCAATTTGTTCAATTGTTCTATCAATGTTCTTTTGTATTATATATACATCCCTGACACGGAGAGAGAAACATAGACAGGGCTGCCATAACTTGATCATGAAAAATGAAGATTTACATTTTTTTCAAAGCACGGTTTTACATGATATAGTCAATATCTAGACAAATGACCACTTAAAGTAGGTTGAAAGTAAAGCAGAATGCGCCTTAAGGCGCATTCTGCTTTACTTTCAGCCTGATTTACGCTACCATCTGTTAGGATAAAAATCTGAAAATTTCGGAAAAAATCGGAGAAATGACAGCCCTGCATAGATTGACAAATTACAGCCATGATTGTGTTAACTCTCCCCTATACCCTTGTTTAATGATTGTTGATCCTTTCTAATCAGCACCTTAACCCATTACCCCATAGCCATTTTCTAGTTTTGAAAATAGATGATTACTTAAAGCAGGTTGAAAGTAAAGCAGAATGCGCCTTAGGGCGCATTCTGCTTTACTTTCAGCCTGCTTTAAGCTACCAGCTGCTAGAATATAGAAATTATTTCTAATGTTAAATATTCACAACTGTATAAATTTGAACTACTTTCTTCAGTGGAGGCATAAATTAAAGGCGTCAAAAGTCGTATTCATGAGGTAATGGATCAAGATTCCATAACCCATTACTCCATAGATATACCTTTTTGCACCTTAAGCTATTTCTACACTTAGGAAAGAAGACCCTACCTAGGACCTCTTGAACATGAAACACAAAAGACATTTCCTGCATCTTTCCAGATAGTAACTTAAGCAGATTGAAAGTAAAGCAGAATACTCCTTAAGGAGTATTCTGGTTTACTTCTAACCTGCTTTATGTGGTGAACAGTCTTAAATACTAGAAACAGGCTATGGGGTAAAGGATTAAGCATGTTCTCCTCCAAAGCATCAAAGGACATGTCTAACCTAGCAAATGCACTCTAATGAGATGTAACTATAACGGGGATAAGTAAAGGCAATGGCTTAAAGCAAGATGAGAAAGTAAAGCAGCAAACTCCTATAGGACAACAATCAGTCTTTGTTTTAGTGGCAATAATGACAGCATTATAGACACTCTTTCTTAACCCTTTAACCCATAACATGTTTGTAGTAATGAAAATAGGTGACTTCTTAAAGCAGGTTGAAAGTAAAGCAGAATGTGCTCTAAGGCACATTCTGTTTTACTTTCAGCCTGTTTTAAGGTACCACCTGTAAGAATTAAGAAAATATTCGTTCTGATACATATTCATGACTGTATAGACTGGAATTAATTTCTTCCACAGAGAATTAAACGCAATGCACTAAAAGGCCCTTCTATTAGGTAAAGGGTTAAGATGTATATGTAACTTTTAAAGACATGTCTCTGAAACTATTTGCTAAGACATGCCTATGAAATCCTTTGCTAAGACATGTCTATGGTGCTCTGTGTTATAGTATGCCTCTGAAAACCTGTGCTAAGACATATTTATGACACTCCTTGATAGACTGGTATATGAAATTTTTTAATAAGACATATCTATGGCACTCTTTGCCAAGACATGCCTCTGAAAATCTTTGCTAAGACAGGTCTACATTGTACACTAATCTTTTCTCAGATATGTCTCTGGAACTCTTTGCTAAGACATGTCTATGCAAATATTTGCTATTACGTCTATGACACTTTTAGCTGAAACATGTGTATGACACTATTTGCTATGACATGTCTATGACACTCTTTGCTATGACATGTCTATGACACTCTTTGCTATGACATGTCTATGACACTCTTGGATAAGATAGGCCTATAACCCTCTTTGCTATGACATGTCTATGACATTCTTTGTTAACCCTTTACCTGATAGCCTATTTCTAGTATTGAAGATAGGTGACTACTTAAAGCAGGTTGAAAGTAAAGCAGAATGCGCCTTAAGGCGCATTCTGCTTTACTTTCAGCCTGCTTTAAGCTATCCTGTGCTAGAATATAGAAAATATTCCATATAATATATATTCATGGCTGATTAATTGGAATTATTTTCTTCAGCGGAGGAATGAATCATATTCGCTAAAAGGCGCTTCTATGCGGGAAAGGGTTAAGACATGTCTATGGCTTACATGACATTGACTTTCTGGTTGTTGTTCATGTCTAACAGCTGTTTTCTGAGATCTTCAAGGGCACGCCGATTTCTGTTTTCCTGCTCCCGCAGTTCCCTCATTAGCTCAGCAGTGTTGTCTTGTTGTGGAACATGTATAACAGAGCGCCTACCCAGACCCTCCAGTTTCTTCAAAATATCTGTATGTGAAAAAAATACAATAAGAATTAAAGATTTATTGCCCGTTTAGACGTAACGTCAAAAGCTCCTGACCAACGGCGTTACACATGACGTTGAAATACAGTTCTACTTGATCTACCAGGCTAATGAACTAGGCCGCCTATACATGTATACATACCATTTATAGTGGTTTTTTTCGTTGATGACGTAAATATACAAATACTTGTGACGTCAATTATGACACCACTTTTCCCCATTAAGAATCAATATTGACTATATTGACAGGGTTGGTTTCCCATAACGACAGGTACATTTGTACACCTGTCAATGTGTTTGAGGATATGAAAATGAAAAGGCTGTCGAGACTTTGAAGAAATAAAAGAGGAAAGAAGAGTTTGGTTTGTTGACTGTAAGCAGTTGTGCATACAGTAAATTAGTCCATCTGTTTAGAGTAGAGAATATGACAATCAGTCTATACTCTGGTCAACATCTGTATGAAAATGCGGTGTCTGATCAAGGTCTGCATTGTTTACAATTCATGGGTACCTACGCGCCATGTTTTCTGGACCCATGCAGACCGATACATGTATCAGTTGCGGCATTTCAATGTGGTAACGCATCTTTGTTAACACGGTTTGCTACGTTTTATATGTTGAAATTCACTCGAAGTTGGATCTAGAGTTGTAGAGCTAGTCAATAAAAAACTTGTTATTTATATTTTACACACGCGTTCTTTCGAGTGTTAATTCTGCTTCTGTAGAGACACGGATACTTCCATTTGCAAAATGTAAATTGCACAAGAAGCAAAGAACAATAACATATGTTCAAAGTAATTTCAATGAAGGTGTTTTACTAAGTTTTAACGATTTGATCTTGGCTTAAACCCGTGCTTGCTTAGAAACGTCGAGGAAAGTGGTGTGTGACGTTATTTACGCAGTGTAACGTTTGGGGACATTTTACTGCATACTTCAATTTACGGATAAAAAACTATGATGAAGCAGATTTTTTAAAGCAAAGATATGCTAGAAAATTGTCAAATATTCTTATTTTTTCTATGAAACTCTTTTCTCGCTAACACAAATTTCTGTTTTTCAAATTAAACGCTAGTTTTATGCATTTGTAAATATGGAATAACAATGACGTTATTTTGTAATTTGGGACATTTTACTAGACAATTCATTTTAGGGACTAAAACGATACATGAAGCGGTTATGTAAAGACGACAATTAATTTGAAAATAATAGAAAAAACGTATTTTTTCTATGTAATTTGTATTTTTCTAAAGCCCATTATTGTTTTGAAAAAATAACGCTACTTTTTCGGAACTTGAAAAAATGACGTTATTTTTTACTTTGGGACATTTTACTAGACAATTCATTTTACGGAATAAAAAATCACCTGCAGTGGTTTGGTTAAAAGAATGATATTTTTGAAAACAGTAGACAAAACGTATTTTTTTCTGCAAATATAGTTAAATTTCATCAATCCTTTCAATGTCAGTAATCAGGCAAAAACAAATACTGATTTTTTTTCGGGAAATTGGGACAAATTTCTGCCGTTTGAATAATTCTCATTTCAAGCGCTTCTAACGTAAGATTTTGAAAACAATGGACGTTGAAACCGGCAATGACAATCAGTCAACGTTGCAGACGAGATGTGCGCATTTTCCGGCTTTTAAACGGAAAACAGGCGGTTTTTTCTGTCTCCGCGGACCGCAATTGTAACGTGGGACATTTGATTTTCTAATGATCGGCGCTGATAATGACGACTGATTTTGAAAAATTAATGTATATTTCTAAAATATGATATGATCACTGTATTCAGCAAGTCTTGATCTTTATTTTGGTATATAATACTTATATAATTTTCAAGCTATACATACTTTTAAAAAACGAAAGAAGCGCCGTGGGAGTGATTTTCTTCGGGGGCATCAGTTTTTGACGTTACGTCACAACCATTTAATCCATTACCACATAAAAACGCCTTTTTACGCCTCTAGTTTATTCATACACTAAAGAAAATAAATACCAATTTATATAGTCATCATTATGTATCAAATGATTTTTTCTATATCCAAGCAGACGGTAGCTTAAAGTAGGCTGAAGGTAAAGCAGAATGCACCTTAGGGTGCATTCTGCTTTACTTTCAACCTGCTTTAAGTAGTGATCTATCTTTAAAACTAGAAACAGACTATGGGGTAATGGGTTAAGTAACTCTTATGGGTTATTATGCTCCCTTGTGGATCTTTCTAGTTACCATGTCTACTTATAGATATTAGTGGAATGGATGACAAAATGTCCTATATTATACGGTGCTCCCCCTCTACAACAACCCTCAATGGCAAACAAATGATGTGTGTGATGTTTGGAGGGAGTTGTTATAGGGAGGGAAGAATAATACCCTTAGAGCACATTTGTAAACAGTTTGAACCCAGATCAGACGCCGCGTAATGATTTGAGTTCAAACTGTTTGTAACTCGTCTTTGTGTTTCTTCAGTCAAAATGTCCAACACGTAACTTTGAGAAAAAACAGAAGACAACAAGTTTAAGAAGACGATATTGCAGCAGTGAAAGCGTTAGACATAACAGTCTTGCTTGGAGAATAGTGGCAAGCAATTTATTGTAAAGAGGGAATCCTTGTTAGAAGGGCTGTTGTAGGGAGGGAGCACTGTACATGTACAAGGTTTGTATTAAAACTTATTGATAATGCCATGCACTATCACGTCTACTCTTTGCATACACAATCATAATTTCATCAGAAGAACATTTCAAGTCTTCATATGAAAAGTCTGACAGTTTAAATGAAAAGGTGATTATCTAAGAACCCTAAAACTCATATTTATTTTCATATTTGAGGACATAACTGCAGTTATAAAGGGGGAAAAAATCATGAATGTTGCTTACATGAACTTTAACCCTTTACCCCATAGCCTGTATCTAGTTTTGAAAACATATGGTCACTTAAAGCAGGTTGAAAGTAAAGCAGAATGCGCCTTAAGGCGCATTCTGCTTTACTTTCAGCCTGCTTTAACCTACTATCTGCTAGCATATGAAAAATATTTCTTGTGGGGTATAATCATGACTGTATAAATTGGAACTGTTTTCTTTGGTAGAGGAATAAATTAAATGAGCTAAAAGAGGCTTCTGTGTGGTAATGGGTTAATACTGAATTTCTTATTTTGAACAGCAAAACTGCTGCCTTGACCACTTCACACAAAGCTGTTTTTTGTGTTTAAAACTGGTGGCTACTTAACCCATATTATGCGGGATACACTTTTAGGTGTATACCTCTAGGCAGGCAGTTTTGATCGCAAATCAGGCCCCACATTGATCTGAGATCAAAACTGTTTGCTGCTAAGTCAATATTCTATCAGAAACTGCTAAAATCGTTTGCAAATATTTGAGTTATATCTGCTGCAGACGACATTTTAAAATGGCCGCCAAATATTACCCAGCATACAATGGGTTAAAGCAGGCGGGGATTTCAGCAGAAAATTTCAATAAAGGAAATGAGGCTGAATTTCAACATAATTATGAGCATTGGGGGGGAAATACAAACACTTTTTCCCTATCCCAATAATCTTGTTTTCCCAAGTGCTCAGGGAAAGAGACAGTACAAGTCTTGTCCTTCAGGGGCCTGTCTTATGAAAAGTCGTACGACAAGTGGTCGTTAGTCAACATTTTATAAAACATATAATTTCTGATTTCTCCATTTAATCCTGTCTTGTGACATCTCTTTAAAAAGAGATGTCACAATACAGGAATAAATTGAGAAATAAATGATAATTGAGAAATTTATCATCTGACTTACTACAATATTTATCATACGATGTTTCATAAGGCAGGCCCCAAGATAGCAACAGTACATCCTTGAAGTGATGTCCATCAGGTCATAATATGACACCAAATCTATCATTGACCAAATAGTCTTGTGTTTAACCCTTTCCCTTATAGAAGCGCCTTTTAGCACATCATATTTATTCCTACACTAAAGAAATAGTTCCAATTTTTACGGTCATGAATATGTATCATAAAGAATATTTTCCTTATTCTAGCAAGTGGAAGCTTAAAGCAGGCTGAAAGTAAAGCAGAATGCACCTTAAGGCGCATTCTGCTTTTTTTTCAACCTGCTTTAAGTGATCATATGTCTTCAATGTTAGAAACAGGCTATGGGGTAAAGGGTTAAGCCAGACTAAGGCTAATCACACAGGTCAGTGTCCAGAGTGGGGGACAGGTCAAGGAGTGTATGTGTGTGTTACAGACTGGAGTGGACTGAAAATTAGAGATCCAGATAAGAAAGAGTAAACAAAAGTTTTTCCCAGACTTCTCCATATCTGCACTCAATCCTATGGTGTGAATACTCATTAGAATCTCCTCTTTGAGACAATTCTAATGTGAAGTCAAACCAAACGGTTTGGTGCATACATAAAGATTTGAGTTTTTGAAATACACCCCTTATCTGGAGCCCTTATTGTAACCCCTATTCCACGTAGACAGCGCTCGATGGCGATCTCGACGCTCCAACAGAGCGCCAAAGGTCTCCTCAGGATGAGGGGATCTAACAGCATTTACGACCCAATTGCGATCAGATAACGCTCTGATGGCAATCCATTAGCGATCTGTAAGATCCGATAGTGACTTCATGGTCATTGGTTGCCACCCAATTCATAAAAAATGTTGCGACCTTGTATGATCAGATTGCGCTCCGTTGGCGCTCAAAGGCGACTAAGATGTGATCCACTGTGCTCTTCTGGTGCTCTGATGGCGACCACTGTGATCTATGGCGCTTAAAAGAGATCCGATAGCGATGTCGGCGACCGACGGAGATCTATTACCGCTCTGTTAGTGCTCTACTTGACCTGAATTGAGATGAATACATGTGGCGCTCTGCCGCGCTCATTTGTTTTAGATTTGGCAGCAGATGTTTAGGCAAATAGCCATACATATAGCTGCTTTCTTTTTGACATGTGTCCACTTTATGCAGAGAATTCCTATAAGAGTTTTCTGCATTACGTTCGTACTGTCACAAGTCTTTAGAAATCTGTGTTCTTGCATTTAATAGCTATACTACAGATGTTCTAACGCACATCAAAATCAATGTTGAACACCATTATATTAACACACTTTTCGGTATCATCATTGTATAGGTGTATAACAGTTTGGATCCGGATGTGACGTCGAGTTACATCATGCAATTTGGATCTATTGATAGAAAGTACTAACGGGTATTTTAAGATTCAGAGAATCATTATCAAATCGCCACGGAGCACTAAGTATCTACTGATTTGCTTTGTTGGATCATGGTGGCGCTCTAAGGTGATCCGATAGCGGTCCAGTTACGATCTTGGTGATCAAGTAGCGCTCCGATGGTGATTTAGGCGATCAATTAGCGATCTGATGGCATTCTGACCGGAGCGCTGCGGATCTTTGTGCAGGGGAGTAAACCGACGGCGACCTTGGCGCTAATGGAAGTCAGGTAGCGATCAATTTGCGCTCAAGTTACGCTTCTGGCGATCTAGGCGCTCTGCAAGGCAACCTGCGGCACTCTCACAGAGGGCCATAGATCACTGTCTAGTGGAATGGGGGTATTAAACGATTCATTTGATTAAATAATTAATTACTGTTGTCAGAATTTTCATAATGTTTCAATACACAATCTGTTATGTAATATTATATACACTAGTCTTTAAGCTGCCCTCAATTCAAGGTCTGCACTGTTTGTGCAATGTAATGCTGAAAACAACCTTACCCCATACTTACACCTTCTTACACCTTTAATTAATTCCTTTACAGGAGAAAATAGCCCCAAATTTATACTGTGACAAATAAAATTCATAAGAAATATTTTCTATATTCTAGCAGATAAAAGCTTAATGCAGGCTGAAAGTAAAGCAGAATGCACCTTAAGGTACATTCTGCTTTACTTTCAAACCTGCTTTAAGTGGTCACATATCTTCAATATGAACTAGAAACAGGCTGTGGGATAATGGGTTAAATGGTCATAATTGGACCATACTCAATTCAAAGTTTGAATTGTCCTATAACTCATTGAGCCCTAGTGAGGCATATATGCGTCTTTTACCAAATGTGTACCTGTGAAGAGTATGCTTGTCCTATGCAAACAGTGAAGTCCCTGATCAGAGGGCTCCTGCAGGAGCCCTCTGATCAGGGACTTCACTGTTTGGCATTTTGCAATTTATTACAAAAAACAACCCTAAATAGTGTAAAATGGACCAGCCTTTATTTCAAACTGGAATTTTCCATTAGAAGTTCCAGGGGATAATGAGTTAAAAGACGATCATCTCACCTTCTCTTTGTTTTTCCAAGTCTTTATTTCGTGACTGAAGGTAATGCATTTGTCGGCCATGTTCCTGTGCCAAGTTCTGTATGTGGTCATTGTTTGGTCTTCTATAGTCGTCCTGTAATTGGAAAGGAAACAATACAGTGCAGAAAACATTATTCTTTCCCAATAAACGCGTTTACGCAAAAATTATTATTTGCAGTGCAAACAGTTTGGAGCCAGATCAGACGCCGGGTAACCCGGCGTCTGATCAGGCTCCAAACTGTTTGCCACCAAGATAAACATGAAATATCAGAATTGTCCAAAAGTTGTTCTTTTCTACGTTTTAGCGCTTTGCGTACGTTTGCGTTTTAACGGGAAAGAACAACAGATTCTCCACTGTAATTGTTGATAATTGTTAATTGATATGTAAATATAATTTATACTTTATATCTAAAATACCAGCCCCTATGCTTATGAGGCATTTGAATCTGGTTTGGGATCTTTCTCAGGCTTTTGATTGGTCAGATTTGAACATAATTATGCTCAAATCTGACCGACCACGGGCTTGGGAGCGTTCTAGGACTTGGTTTAAACATTTTATAAGCATGGACCCAGATCTCTTTGTTTAAGATCTTAGTAAAGTTATCAAATCCATAGTATAATAACAAGTTTATACTCTCCCAGCAGAGTCAAATAACAATGTATGTGTATAATATCATGTACATTGGTATAGGTTTGGATAAGCCTATTGATTCACTTAACAGTTTGTACTTGAATTGTATGACGATGTACAATTCAATTGAAATGATTGTTCTGTTCTGTTCTGTTAACATATTACATTGAAAGAACATAACAGAGCTCCAGATAAGAGGAGTATTTCAAAAACGAAAATCTTTATTTCTGCATTAAACCCCATGATGTCACTACTCATAAGAATCGTGTCTTCGAGGCGATTCTATAATGAGTAGTGAAAACCATAGGATTTGATGCTGAAATGAATGAGAAAATGTTGGATTTGTTCAGTTAACTCCCTCTTATCTGGAACCCTGAAATGAGCACTGAATCTGTGCAGCACCTCTGACAATGACATTAAACTACAACAGGCTCCGAGGTTATAAAGCTTTTGACTTGAGTCTAAACTCGTTCTAAAGCATTTGATTGGTCAGATTTGAGCCTAGGCTCAAATCTGACCAATCAAATGCTTGGGAACACACTCAGACTCAAATAAAATGCTTTATAATCTCGGAGCCTGGTACTGAAACTCTGAATGCTGAACTGAGTTTGGAGCAATGACACAATGAGGAATTAACCTTATGCTGACCTGTATCTAATAGACTAAACTTATGCTAACCTGAACCTAGTACTATCTGCAATGAACCTAATAACCTGAACCTAATGCCAATCTGAACCTAAAATTAACTACATGAACTTAATAAACTAACCTTATGCTGACCTGAACCTTATATTTACTGCATGAACCTAATAAACTGAACCTAATGCTGATTTGAACCTAATAAATTGAACCTTATGCTGACCTGTACCTAATAAACTGCATGCACCTTAAATGCTGATTTTGACCTAATTAACTGAACCTAATGCTTATACCTGAACCTAGTGAACCTAATGCCGTAAGCTGCAAGTCCTAACCAAGGCCAAAATCAAGACCTAAACAAGCTAATACAATGACCATAATGCTCAGACTTGAACCTAATGAATTGAACCTAATGGTAATATAGTTGTTATAAACTGCAGACCTTTTTTAAGGGGCCCGTTTCATAAAACTTCGTACGACAAATGTTGTCGTAAGTCAGATTATAAAACTCTCAATTATTATTTACTTCTCCATCTAATCCTGTATTGTGACATCATTTTGGAATCGTCTTGAAAAGACGATTCCAAAAAGATGTCACAAGACAGGATTAGATAGAGAAATCAGAGATTAAATGTATTTTAAAGTTTTGACTTACGACAACATTTGTCGTAAGATGTTTTATGAAACGGGGCCCTAGACCATATAGGCCACAATGCTGAACTGAAATTCAATGGCCACTGTGTTGACCTGAACCTAATAAATTGACTGCAATGCTGACCTGAATCTAATAAGTTGAATATAACGCTGAATAGTTTGCACTTAGTGACCATAAATCCATAAACCACCAGCAATTTGTTTTTATAAATACATCACTTAACCCATTTCCCCATAAATACGCCTCTTTACGCATTTATGTTATTCACCCTAACTCTGAAGAAAACAGTTCCATTTTATAGTCATGATTATGTACTATCAAATAGTTTCTATATCCTAACAGATGGTAGCTTAAAGCAGGCTGAAAGTAAGGCAGAATGTGCCTTAAGGTACATTCTGCTTTACTTTCAACTTGCTTTAAGTGGTCACCTGTCTTCAAAACTACAAACAGGGTATGAGGTAATGGGTTAACATTTACAAGTAAGACTGAGCCATTAGTACCCTTGGCAGTTTTCTACAGGAGATTTTAGAGTAGATTTATCTGCTATCTCTTTTCAGGTTGGAATCCACATGAGATGCTGAGTTACTCAGTGCCTCATCTGGGTCCACATTCTTTGTGACAGTAATGTTATTTTCATCCTAAGCATTCTAAAAGTCTAAGAAAAGGAAGAATATTACCTTATATGGACGTACATGTATGTAAATCTTAATCTTCCTTCCCATCTTGTATGAAACAACTGGTGTGATAATATTAACTAATCTTTCACTCCGTTTTCAAGTCAAGTCTTCATTTTAAATATCAACCAATTCTTTCAAGTCAACTTGATGCCAAATTCGACTACCGTATTTTCAAAGTGTTCTTTGCAAAATGATATATACAAATCTATTACAAGAATATGAAAACATGACACTGCAAAAACACACTACAACCATTACTAAATGTTCTTGCTTTTGCGAAATAAAGGAACTGGTCTGCTGAAAGCAAGATGAAAGTTAAGCAGAAAGCTCCTTTAAGCTTTCAGCTTTACTTTTATCATGCTTTAAAGCTGCCATCTGTCTTTATTACCATCGATAAGTTTTCATTTAAGCCAGAGTTTACTGTAAGCAGATGTGTAACAAATGAGATACGGAACTTTAAAATGGTGGCAATAATGCCTGATAAGTACAATAGCCAAGTATAGAACACTTAACCCTTTACCTGATAGTATCTTTCTAGTATTGAAGATAGATGATTTCTTAAAGCAGGTTGAAAGTAAAGCAGAATGCGCCTTAAGGCGCATTCTGCTTTACTTTCAGCCTGCTTTAAGCTATCATGTGCTAGAATATAGAAAAACTCCCTTTAATATGATTCATGTCTGATAAAATTGGAACCATTTTCTTCAGCGGAGGAATAAATAATTTTCGCTAAAAGGCGCTCCTATGGGGGAAAGGGTTAAGGGTGCTAGACTAATCTCACAGTGAGCAGGTATTATAAGTGGCATGTTTGTGTTTTAGATTCAGTGCAATTGCATTTTAATAATCCATCAAAGTAGGAAAGAGCATGCGATTCAAGTCAGAAATGGTTTGTTAATTTACCGTCCCTACACTCAACCCATAAACATTCCCTATCCCATAAATGAGATATCAGCAAATGAGCAAACAGTGTAGAATGGGATCAGATAGCTCCTATAGAAACTAGAATTCAATAAATAGGAGAGGAAATAGTGAATACCAAGATCAGATGGGTCCTGAATGAATCATCTGATCTAGATTGGCACTGTTAGCTAAACCAATCAGGTACAGTCTTTGCCCTAACCCACTTGCCTTAAACCCGGGGTAAGTGGTTTTTTTTTGAGGCAAGTGATATTTCCATCAGAATTAGTGATATTTCCATCAGAATTTGGCATATTACAGTGATAAAAGCAGTATCAGCCTTTCCGGCAAGTGGTCTGTAAAACTTAAGGCAAAGACTGCATATAGCCATTTTTTTAAGTGCATGAAAATTGACATTGCAAGAAGCCCCTTGAATGAAAAGCAGCAATTCTTTGAATCAGCAAGGAAACCTTTCTGAAAACAGTTGATTGATTAACACAGCTAGGGCAAAAGTTACAATCAGAGAGTTCCTTGAAACAAGTGGTCAAACCTGGTAAACCTAATGCCATAAGCTGTAAGGGCAAACGTAAATTAGAAAAGCTCCTTTTGAAGTGTTCTACTTTACAAAATGTCCTACATTAAGCTACTGCCTGTATTAAAACCATGCACATTCATTGACCTTTGGGTGGTTACTTAATGCAAGATTGATTGTAAAGGTATGTTTAAATAATAAGCCCAGACCAGCTAGTTGTCTTGTTTATTTGGGGAGATAAACAGGTAAAGCACCTTTTTTATACTGCAAAGCTTTGAGTGAGACCTATAACCCTTTGCCCCACAGCCTGTTTCTAGTTTTAAAGACAATTATAAATGACCACTTAAAGCAGGTTCAAAGTTAATCAAAATGTGCCCGAAAGTGCATTCTGCTTTAATTTCAGCCAGCTTTAAGCAACATCTGCTAGAATATAGGTTTTTTTATGCATATTCATAACTATATAAATTGGAACTATTTTCTTCAATGTAGGAACAAATTAAAGGCATAAAAAAGTCTTTTTGGAGTAATGGGTTAAGAAACCACTTGTCTAACACTGAAAATATAACTTATAATGGATGAAATGGTTACACTAAGTCAGAAAAACAGCACTGAGAATATTACAGAACTCAACAAGTTTGATAATATCTTGTGAAATTCTTACCCAAAATTTTGGGTTAACCTCCCAAACCAAATGGGTCTAAACATAATTGTACAATTATCTATTAATGTTACTGACATTTTCCAAGCATGTTTATGATACAAAGAACATTTGTCAAATATGGCCAGCTTTTATCTACAACTATAATAACAAACACAAAATTCTTAAAACTTCTTGAACCCTTACAATGCTGAAGTTTCAAATAGACTTTCCAGTTTTCGAATAGAAGACAAGTTTACATAGACTTTTGAGGGATTTGTCCCAATAGTATTTTTAAGCATGACAAACTGTAGATCCTGACGAGATGGAACCCTCTCATCTGGTTCTACACTGTTTGCCAATAATGTATACATATATCTGGTTCTAGCATCTTTTTTAAAAAAAAAAATTGGGGGGGGGGGGGGGGGGGGGGGGTTCAGACAGTCAACATACATTAACTGACAATTGAAAGTGAACTGGTAGTGTCTTGACACAATTAGCTCCTTAATGTATAATTTGAGAAAGTTCTTAAAGAAGCTGAAAACTACAGGCTAACAGATACATGATAAAGTTTACTAAGAACTTGTTGTGATTCATTGCTGAACATTTAAACTAATTGACATCATTACAGGCAATCTTCAAGCATTTAAGTCTTAAGGGGCTTTAAGTAGCTTGATATGAATATTGCATTAAATGCTTCACATCCCCCCACAGATATGGTGAATATTTCACCACACAGGTATTCAACATGTGGTTTAATCGGGGAGTATGGAATTTTAAACTTACATCAAAATGACATTTATAAATGGGTGTTGATTGAAAAAGCATATTAGCCTCTTTCAATCTCTTTCAGATATATCACTGGCTATGAGAGGCAATTCAATTTATCAAAATGATTCCATTGAGATCGATTTGAATGAGATAAAAATAACACCATTGATAGGATTTCAGACTGCTCTAATATCAACAAAGATATTCAAATGCATTTCCTAAATCCCGGCTCCATGATATACAAGGGATTACTGAACATGCCAAAAGCTGGTTAGGAATATACAGTCGAATTTCGATATCTCGAACTCGTTTATGTCGAACATTATATTATGTAACCCGTAGTTCAAAGTTAAAACGTGGCTTAGCCACGTTTTAACTTTGAAATACGGGTATGTTCTACTGAACCGAACATGAAATAATGTAATTCATGTATCGAAATATCGGTTAGTTCGAGTTTAGCGAGTTCGAGATATCGAAGTTGGACTGTACAATGTACACCAACAAATAACAAAATATCAGATATAGTGATAATCTGATCCTGGTTCTAACTTTGTACTGTTTGTTGAAATTACCCACAAGAGTAGGAAATTGTAAAGTTTACAATATTATATGTATACAGTATACACCATTGAAAATGTATTTTTACCTACAGTAATATACAGTGAAACTTGTCGTGTCTATTTAATTGCAATCTCTAAACAGGGCTACAGATAAGAGGGAGTAAATTGCACAAATCCAACATTTTCTCACTTATTTTAGCATCAAATCCTATGGTGTTACTACTCATTAGAATCGTCTCTTCGAGACGATTTTAATGAGTAGTGACACCATAGGGTTTAAAGCAGAAATAAATATTTTAGTTTTTGAAATACTCCCCTTATCTGGAGCCCTGTCTAAATGAAAGGTGACTTCCTTCAACTTTCTAAACCTATTACCGAATATTAATACACATTTTCATGCATTTAATTTGTTCCTACATCATCATCATCAATTCATCATCATCATCATTCAGTTTAGTATAATCAGGCCATTGACTAATCTTTCTTGTAAGGGTAAGACCTGGCTGTCCAGTCTGGAATGAAGTCTCCCTCTCCATGCAAGGAGAAAATGTTTCAACAGTCATGAATATGATCCGTAGGAAATATTCTTTTCTATATCTTAGCAGAACTGATGGTAGCTTTAACCCTTTCCCTTATAGAAGCCACTTTTAGCACTTGTATATTATTCATCCGCTGAATCAAATAGTTCTAATATATACCGTAATGAATATGTGTCATATTTAATACTTTCCTTATTCTAGCAGTTAATAGCTTAAAGCAGGTTGAAAGTAAAGCAGAATGCGCCATATGGCGCATTCTGCTTTACTTGCAACCTGCTTTGAGTAGTCACCTATTTTCAAAACAAGAAACAGGCTATGGGGTAAAGGGTTAAAGAGGCTGAGAGTAAAACAGAATGTTCCTTAAGGAGAATGCTGCTTCACTCTCAGCTATTTTTAACCAACTATCTGTCTTCGATACTGAACATACTGAAAACAAGCTATGGGGTGGGTGGGATAGGTTAAAGACTGCCCCCTCGATCTTTATATGAATGGACACTATGTACAAGTCTGACAGTATAGAGGGGAAAGGGTAGGTATTCTACCTGGATTTGTCTGTACATGATTTCTCTATTTATACTGAAAACATTTAGTTCTCTAATATAACTGTCATATGCCATAAAATGGTGATAACAGCAGCTGATTGTAGACCAAATCAATGACATATAATCTTACCCAAATTCTCAAGCTGAACAAATTTTATATTTTTAGACAGTTCACTTAAAACAAGTTTTCTTTTTGAAAAATAAAATCTATATTCTACATGTCTGAAAGAAACCATTGCTGCCATATTGTTTAGAATAGACATACATTCTGAGTTTGAGAAAGTTTTGTTCCTGATGAGATACTAAAGTACATTACTCTGTTACAATCTCATCTGGATCTTAACTCTTTGCATGCTGGGTAATTTTTTCGTCTGCAACAATTGTCGTTGTCTGCTGATATTCTAAAAATAGAATTTTCTAATTTTTCTTTTCAAAACAGGGTCAGGGTGTCAAACAGTTTGGATCCAAATGTAAGGCTGTGTTACGTGGCGTCTCATCTGGATCCAAACTGTTTGCAAAGATAATCACGGTGGCGGATATTTCCGCCGCTAGCATGCAAAGCAAAGAGTTAACTACCAGCACAAAGGTTACCCAAATATGTCATTAATACGAAACTCAGGGTTAAAATTGTCTATATACATTTTACTGACAAATGTGTTAAAATATAAAGGAATTTTTTGTAAAACTATTGAAATAATGTATGAAAGATAGTTTAAGATACACCTGAAGCCTTAAAGACAGTTGATTTCGGCTGAGAAAAACAACTTATCCAGTTGCTAAGATGAGTTAGGCTGAGAAAAACAATTAAGTCAGTTGCTAAGAAGTAAGATTACTATTACTTATTACTGCAATGGCATGTCATTCGTGCTTTACTGTATTAGATATTGCTTCATCTTACTCAAATGCTGCCACTAAAATGTCTTCACACCATCAATACATGTATTTTTAGTGGCTGTAAATATAGGATATTACATGAGTGTTCATAATTTATTGGATTTATTAAATGAGTCTTTTAGAAAACGATAAAAACGAGGCTTTGCCGAGTTTTTATCGTTTTCTAAAACGACGAGTTTGATAAATCCAATAAATTATTAACACAAATGTTATATTCTTTTTATAACATAATATAGAAATGTTATTTATCGCAGCCTTGGAGGTCAAGAGAATACTAAGCGCGATATAAGTATATCTATACAGGAAAAAAGTTGTTCAAAAATTAACCCCGTTCACTAGCATAATGTTTATGTTGTATATGTATTAATAGACACTTTCATGTAGATCTAATATTAATTAATTACACCAAAAATCTATAAATTGAATCTACATGATGGAATGAAGACGTTGGAAATCGAACGCATAGAACGCATTTTAATGACGTCACAAGTAAACGACGTCGTGGCGTACCTCATTTGCATAGTTATATAACTACATGTAGTTATATATGACATTTAAACAACGGGTGTTATTCAACGCTCACGCCGTCTGTTATGTTATAAAGTGTTGTTAATACATTGAGGCCTTAGCAGCAATGAGTGCACTCATCCTGCACAAACAGTGTACCTGTGAAGAGTATACTTGTCATACGCAAACAGTGTAGACCCTGATCAGAGGGCTCCTGAAGGAGCCCTCTGATCAGGGTCTACACTGTTTGTCATTTTGACCTATATTGTAAAAATCAACCCTAAAAAGTCAAAAATGGACTAGACTAAATTGAAAACTAGAATTAACCATTTGAGGCTTTAAGGAGGAAAAGGTTAAGAGGTGAATGAATCAATGATATTATGACTCTACAGGAATGGTGAACAACGTGGCGAAAGAAAAGGACACACATCTAGGTGTAAGAAAGGAATTAAATCTGTATGAAAACTCTACAGACAGATTGGTGAATAAAGATACTGGTTGTTTAATATATTTAAACAGAGCTCCAGATAATGTGAGTGCACTAAAGTATTGTTTCCTTATAACTCCACCAAACCCTATGCTGTGACTACTCATTAGACCGTTCTAATGAGTGGTCACAACATTTTGTTTGATTGATGATTAACACCATGGACCTGTTTAAGATGGACCTATAGGAGCCCTCTGATCAGGGTCTGCACTGTTTGCTAATTTAGAGCAGTATTTATTAACTACCAAGAATTCCAAGTAGACTGGTTCATGTTTTGGCAGTTTAAAAGATTCATACTGGAACCTTATAACCCACAATATGCCAATGTACTTAGGATCTTCTCTAGAGTGGTCCCTTAGCATAGGTTAAACTCAAGCTAGCTTTCTTGTTGAAAGGAAGATACTTTTTTTAAGTTATATTTTGTAAGTTATACCTTGATATATGATATAATATATATATTTTGTTATAAGTATGTAATACTATCAATGTTATTGCATTATAAAAACTATTCTAACAAAAACACAATGAATGAACCATGGCAGCATTGAAAAAGACATAATGATAGTTGTTAAACAGCTTAATGTTACAGAATCATTATTAACCCATTTCATGCGGGATTATAACTTTTAGGTGTACCTCTAGGCAAAGAGTTTTGATCTCAGATCAGGCCCCACATTGTGGGGCCTGACCTGAGATCAAAACTGTTAGCAGCTTAGTCAATATTCTATCCGAAACTGCTAAAATATTTTGCAAATATTTGAGTTATACCCGCTGCAGACGACATTTTAAAATGGCTGCCAAATAATACCCAGCATGCAATGGGTTAATTTGTAAAAAATAAAAACACTGTAGCTTTACAATAAACATGCACATCATTACTTTATAATGGTAAAACTACATACCACACACAAGCATTTTTGTTAAATAAAGGAAACAAAATGTAAAAGAGTACAGCACAGTTATAATTGTCAAAATATAAGATAGCCCTGTTTCAAACATGGCTTATTTTCAATATACAAGCAGTGGTTTAAGTTGGTTATTTAAAGTAGACTGAAAGTAAAGCAGAAAACGCCTTCAGGAACATTTCACTTTACTCTAAGACTGCATTAAGCATTCAACAAAATGAGCTGGGTTTAATCCTTTTCCGCCATAGAAGCGCTTTTGCATTTAATTTATTCCTCAACTTAAAAAAATAGTTCCACTTTATACAATCATGAACATGTACCATAAGAAATATTTTCAAAATCCTAGTAGATTGAAGCTTAAAGAAGGCTGAAAGTAAAGCAGAATTTGCCTTATGGCACATTCTGCTTTACTTTCAACCTGGTTAAACGCAGTCAACTGTCTTCAAAACGTGAAACAGACTTAGAGTAAAGAGTTAACACAAGTCTAAAAGAACAACATAAAATACAACACACAACAACATAAAAGACAACACTAAACAATACACAAGTGTAACACATAAAGCTCAAGTTCTACTTATAAAGTTTACAGACTTTCTAAAAGGTTTCTTGTGAAACGAAAGCTACATAGTACAACCTCAGAGCAGTGACAAATCAGTGGCAAATAATTGATACAATTAACTCTTCCAACATTATGTACCGGTTTAAAATATACTCATTATATTTGTAAACAGTGTAGACCCTGA
Source organism: Gari tellinella (assembly GCA_922989275.2). NCBI lineage: Eukaryota > Metazoa > Mollusca > Bivalvia > Cardiida > Psammobiidae > Gari > Gari tellinella. The sequence goes on from OV277859.1 coordinate 59,385,587, forward strand.
TCAGAGAGCTCCTATAGGAGCCCTCTGATCAGGGTCTACACTGTTTTCTTATTGAGATCAGTATTTATTAAATTACTCAGAATTCAAAATAGAGTGGTTTTACGTTTTGATAACTCAAAAGAGCCACAAGGAAATCTAATAAACCACAAGAGTTACTTATAGTGTTGAAAAAAGCAGCTGGCTGTTAAATACAGAATTAAAGCAATTCAGAGATGCACAACTTTAAAACGGTTAACCCATCAGTTAGGTTTATTTAGTGTGTCACTGGAAAGAAGTTTTACAATACGAGTCTTGTTCAGAGAAAAACAACCATGATAAAATGCAAACAGTGTTGATCCAGATAAACTGCATTGCCAGAAATACAGCTTCTGATCAATATTTACACTGTTTATCACCTAACCCATTTCCCCATAGCATGTTTCTAGTTTTGGAAACAGGTGACAATTTAAAGCAGGTTGAAAGTAAAGCAGAATGTGCCTTAAGGCACATTCTGCTTTACTTTCAGACTGCTTTAAGCTATCATCTGCTAGAATATAGAAAATATTTCTCATGATACATATTCATGACTGTATAAAAGGGAACTATTTTCTTCAGTGGGTGAATAAATTATAGGCTTAAAAAGGCATATTTATGGGGTAATGGGTTAACAGAGTCAGCGGATTTTATTTCCTGTTGACATTGCTGTAAATAATGAACTTTGATCAGACAACAACTTTAACCCATTACCTCATAAATATGCCTTTTTATGTCTTCCATTTATTCCTCCACTAAAGAAAATAGTTCAACTTTATACCGAAGCAGTCATGGATATGCACCATAAGAAATAGTTTCTATATCATAGCAGATGGTAGCTGAAAACAGGCTTAAATTTTAAGTGAGTCCTTGGTGCGCATTCTGCTTTACTTTCATCCTGCTTTAAGTAATCACCTGTCTTCAAAACTAGAAACAGGCTATTGGGTAAAGGGTTAGCACGGTTGCTAATCTGATCTACATTGCTAGCAAGAAGTCCTTTTTCTTATTACATGACTCAAACATTTTGTTTTTTTACAAGTTTCAGCATCTAAGTCTGAAAAAGAAAAAGAAACACCACTTGCATAGATTGTCAGAAAAGAATTAGTTTAGACCTATCTTCCATTGAAAAGTTTAGTTGGAAATTTACAAAACACTTTGGATCAATTATATTTAGAATATTTAAGGAAAATGATTTTAAGCGTGTCAGACAGTGATTGAAATCTGCCACAGTAAAACATTAAAATGTTTTATTAACTCTTTGCATGCTGGGTAATTTTTCAGTCTGCTACAATTTTCGTCTGCTACCAAACATGGTCAGAGTGTCAAACAGTTTGGATCCTGATGAGATGCCACATTATGTGGCATCTCATCAGGATCCAAACTGTTTGCAAAGGTTATTATGATTACACCTCTTGCATGGTAATTAAGAGTTAAGAATGACAGCTACCCAAATTTCTGAACCCAACTATTTCTTTTCAATACTAACCAACTTCTGAGTGACAAACAGTTCAGATCCTGGAAGTAAAATGCTTATTTTGCTTAACTCTTTGCATGCTGGGTAATTTTTTCGGCGGCAACAATTGTCGTCTGCTTTAGTTCTAAAATAAGAATGTTTCAAAATTTCTTTTAAATTCAGGGTCAGAATGGCAAACAGTTTGGATCCTGATGAGACGCCGCGTTACGCGGCGTCTCATCTGGATCCAAACTGTTTGCAAGGGCAATCACTGTGGTGGATATATCCGTCGCTAGCATGTAAAGAGTTAAATTGAGAATTCTAGAAAGGACAATGTTTCAGAAAAGAGTCACAAGGCACGAGTCACATTGAGTCTCCACTAACTCAATGTTTGTGACTACTCAATAGTCTAAAATTTCAAACCTAATATTCCAAACCCTGTGATTAGTCCTAATTCTAACACACTTCGCGCACGCCCCTATATAAACAAAGAATGAACGTTTCAGTGTTTGAATTTTCAATAGACCACTCAGCCGCTAAAACTTTCTAACGTGACATCATATGGCTTCGAAAATGCGTACGCCAAGAAATATAGCCCTGTTGTTTCGGTGCAAATTAAGGTTAAATTATGTGTTAGAATGGAAATAATAAATTAATACCAGTTTTTTATCTAACAATCAAACACGGGTAGTCGTTGAGATGCTTGTAATTAAACCACTCGGCCTACAGGCCTCGTGATTAAATTACTACACATCTCAACTCCTACAAGTGTTCGATTGCACGATAAAACACTGGTATGAATTTATTATTTCTTAATTAGAACCTAATGAGTATGGTAGTACCAACATTGGTTTTGATGAAGACAAAAAGATTTCATAATTTGAAATACATAACTAAACGTATTGATTTGCTATATGCTACAAGGGGGACTAACATTGTCAACATAACATACTAGAATTTAGCCTAATCAAAGACAGTGCAGTCACTGCATTCATTAACTCATTGAGCCCTTGTGATGCATATATGTGTTATTTACCAAATATGTACCTGTTAAAAGTACACTTGTCCTATGCAAACAGTGAAGTCCCTGATCAGAGGGCTCCTGCAGGAGCCCTCTGATCAGGGACTTTTCTGTTTGTCATTTTGCAATTTATTACAAAAAAGAATCCTTAATAGTCTAAAATGGACCAGCCTGTATTGCAAACTGGAATTGTCAATTGGAAGTTTCAGGGGATAATGAGTTAAGTCAAACTAGTAAAACTTGTGTTAACTCTTTGAAATTGCATGCTGGGTAATTATTTCATCTGCAACAATTGTTTTCTGTTCTAGAAATAAATTTGTCAAAATTTCATTTCAAAACAGGTCAAAGTGTCAAAGTGTTTGGATTCTGATGAGACACCATGTTACACGGGGTCTCATCAGGATCCAGAGTGTTTCTGAAGGTTATCATGGGTTTATGGTTTCTAGGAATTACACAGCCAATCAAAAGTAAACCAATTCAGGAGTTCCGGAAATAGACAGATGGCAGTTTAATGCACAATTTAAACAATGCAGAGCACTTTCTCCACTATTTTTATTCTGCATTCAAGTCAATCATCGTTCTAAATTACAGATATCCACAATGCTTCTTTACTGTATAGAAGCTTTATATGACAAAAAGTACAGTCTCTGATCCAACGTTTCTTATAGGAGACATCTGATAAGGGTCTATACTGTTTGCCTAGGACAAGTGTACTCTTCACAAGTCATGTACATGCACTGTTTGTAATTGAAGAGTACACACATCACTAGGGTTCAAAGGGTTAACACGAGTTTTGACAGTATTACAGAAGGATCTTGCCACAGCAATTAACATATACAGTTGAACTTCAATATATCGAACACATTTAATTCGAACTATCAGATTTTTCGACACATGAATTGAATTATTTCATGCTCGGTAATTAAGTCAAACATACCCGTATTTCAAAGTTAAAACGTGGCTTAGCCACGTTTTAACTTTGAAATACGCGTAATGTTAGACCTAACAGAGTTCGAGATATCGAAGTTGAACTGTAACTTTCATATCTTTCACCATGCATTTGCTACTGACTAGCACATAGATCACTTAACAGTAAATCCTTGTTAAAATGTTGAAAATCTGTATTCTTTGTTAAAATGTTACAGATTTTAAAAAATCCTGTATACAATCTTACATGAACTCTCGACAATTTGTGCCAAAAATATCCTAAAGGATAAGTGGACCCTGATCTTACCCAGTGATCACAGTGTGAGTATGAAAAACAGTGGAGATCCTATTCAGAGGTCTCCTTCAGGAGCCCTCTGATCTGGGTCTACACTGTTTGACTCCAATCTGTCTACACTGTTTGTAAAGGATATACGAGGGGTGTTCAAAAAGTATGCAGACAGATGCTGCCATTTCCTCAGTTTTTGACTGAACGGTGTGAAACTCGCACATAATGATGCCCAAAGAATTCTGTACCCAGAGTGTAACTTTGCCCACATTATTTTTACACATGATAAATATATGGTTGTTATGGTAACTTCACCTCGTAACACCCGGCCCAAAATTTAACAAAATGCAAAATTGTGTTGCTCCGAAAATGATGTCGAAGAAAGTTCAGGAAATCAAAGAACTCCTGGATAAAGACAGACGTATCACGGTTAGAGAAGGTAGCCAGCGGGTAGACTGAAGTGTTGGGACAGTACATACAGTGGAGAATTTGTTATTCTTTCCCAATAAACGTGTTTACGCTAAAACTATTATTTGCAGTGCAAACAGTTTGGAGCCAGATCAGACGCCGGGTAACCCGGCGTCTGATCAGGCTCCAAACTGTTTGCCACCAAGATAAACAAGAATTATCAGAATTGTCCAAAAGTTGTTCTTTTCTACGTTATAGTGCTTTGCGTTTGCGTACGTTTGCGTTTAAATGGGAAAGAATAACAGATTCTCCACTGTACCATAATTCATGACAGTTTAACCCTTTGAACCCTAGTCCCGCATAACAGTGTACATGTGAATAGTACAATTGTCCTGTGCAAACAGTGAAGACCCAGATCAGAGGGCTCCGAAAGGAGCCCTCCGATCAGGGTCTTCACTGTTTGTCATAATGCCAAACATTGACAAAAACAACCCTTAAAAGTCAGAAATGGACTAGACAAAAATGGAAACTGGAATTGTCCATTTAATGTTTTAGGGAGGAAAGAGTTAAATATGAGGAGATTATGAGCAAGATTGATCCCAAAATGCTGTCGGAGTGTCAGAAAGCTCAAAGGGTGGAGTCATCAACGTGACGTCGGATGACGTTGGGCAGGGTTTGACGACCCAACGTTACCATAACAACAGAGGTTTGGTAATGCTTGAAGTAATTTGTATCAAATTTTCACTGGAAATACAGAATTCTCTGGGCATCATTATGTGCAAGTTTTACACTGTTCAGTCAAAAACTGAGGGAATGGCAGCATCTGTCCGTGTATTTTTTTAGCACCCCTCGTATATATATCATAGATTACACAGTTAGGTTTGTTGTTGTATCAAATAATGTTTTACATCCTCCCGTTCCTTGAGGCCACGGTCATTATTGGCACCAATTTAGTTGGAATTTAACAGTAAGGGATAAAACACAGAAGATGGCCAAGTTCCAAACTAAAAGATGTCATTTTAATAAGGATTCACTGCATCACACCTCTGAATGCAAGTAAACAAGTAAGTGGGTGTAGAGAAACTTACATCTATAACGTGAATACTCATACTCGAGTTACTGTCCCTCGAGTAAGGAGAGAGACGACCAGCTCTACTTGACACCATTCTTACCGGTTGCTTAGTTACACTGTTCTCCAGTTCACGCAGTCTCTCATACTGAAGACAAAGATTGTTTACCATGACGATATAACATCATTGTAGTTTGACATTTGATAAGTTGATTCTCAGAGGTGTAGGTGAAACATATACTTGTCTTCTAACCATAGTAAATGAGACAAGACTTCTAAAATTATGCTTTGTGCATTTACATAACATTATTGTTTCTATTTCATGTCATTTACAATGTACATAAACTACTCATAACCTAATACAGTTGAACATACTGAACTAAGTTAAAACATATCTAGGCAATGTTTTAACTTTGAAAAATGGTTAAGTTGAAATACTATTGACATTCTAACATTTAAATAACAAGTTCAATTGCAATAAGTTTTAGTTATCAAAGCTCAATCTTAATTTCTATGAAAATATTTGGCAGTTATTGTTTGTTTATGTTGTATGAACTTGAATTCAGCAAAGTTTTTATGAATACACTGTGTAACTTATACATGTTGTTAAAGCAGAATGAAAGCAATGTAAAAAGCTTCTACAAAAACTTTCTGCTTTCCTTTTATCCAGCTTAGGCAGCCATCTGCCTTAACCCATTACCCCATAAATACGCCTATTTACGCCTTTCATTTACTTCTGCACTGATGAAAATAATTCCATTTTTTAGTAATGAATATACATATTAAGAAACATTTCTCTTATACTCTAGCAGGCGGTAGCTTAAAGCAGGCTGAATGTAAAGCAGAATGTGCCTTAAGGCACATTCTGCTTTGCTTTCAACCTGCTTTAAATGGTCTCCTATCTTTAATACTAGAAATGGGCTATGTGGTAATGGGTAAAACAGAAAACAAGCCATCTATCTAGTAGTTTTGTACTCAAAGGATTTTAATGTTTCAGTTTCAAATCAAATAAGTATTAACCCTTTCCCCCACAGAAGCGCCTTTTAGTGAATATGATTTATTCCTCCCCTGAAGAAAATAGTTCAAACTTAATCAGTCATGAATATATATTATAGGGAATATTTTCTATCTTCTAACACAGGATAGCTTAAAGCGGGCTGAAAGTAAAGTAGAATGCGCCTTAAGGCGCATTCTGCTTTACTTTCAATCTGCTTTAAATAGTCACCTATCTTCAATACTAGAAATAGGCTATCAGGTAAAGGGTTAAACTTCAGAGTCCTGTAATATATACAAATAAGGCACGCAATTTCGAATTTCCCAAATAAACAGGTCAAATCTATTACAATATACATCTTGTACAACCAAAACATTGTAAACCACTTCAAATAAAATCGGGAAATAACAATTAAATGGCTTTTCAAATTAAAAGTTGGTCATATTTACATTGCATCTAAATACAACATTGAGAGTAACAATGCTTAAATGCCATACATAGAAATGTCTTAATCCCTCATCAAATTTCATGTTCAACAAATATTTGTTATCCTAAATAGTTTCATAGATACAAAGTCCCTAGGAGCTTAACGCTTACTATACCCCCTTGCCCATTGGGCTCTTCCATTTCTTAATAACTCTCAGTTTACATGGACTCTCGAGGTGTGTGTCACAAAAATATGTAAACTTATAGCAAACAGTGTGGATCCTGATCAGAGGGCTCCTTCAGGAGCCCTCTGATCTGGGTCTACAATGTTTACCTATGATTGATAAACTTTTTTTCTGGCACAGTAGGGGTTAAGAATGGTTAAACACCCTTTTACTATTCATAAACTTTGATTGTAAGGCAAACAACTATAGGCTGGTATTTATATCAATGTCTGAATTATCGACGTAATAAAACTTCACTATTACAACCACTCTTAAGAAGACTTCTTTTCAAGTTCTTAGGCAGAATTAAGTTTGCTTAAGCAGGATGAAAGTAAAGCAGAAAGCTTTAATCCTGCTTTAAGCTGTCTCCTGCATTTTGAACCACCAAAAAGTCTTCTTCAGAGGGATTGTTATAGTAATAAAATAATGATTTAATTCTTTGATTACATTTGCAAATTGTTTAGTTCCAGATGAGACGCTCGGAGTAGCTGGGGTCTCTTCAGAATCTAAACTGTTTGTCACTCTGAACTTATTTTGAAAAGAAATATTTTTGGACAATATTAATTTAACTCTTTGCATGCTAGCGGCGGATATATCTGCCACAGTGTTTATCTTTGCAAACTGTTTGACACTCTGACCCTGTTTTAAAAAGGAAATTAGAAAATTCTATTTTTAGAACAGTAGCAGACGGAAATTGTTGCAGACAACAAAATTACCCAGCATGCAAAAGAGTTAATTAAGATCAATAGCAGTCAAGCACTGCAGATGAAAATATTACTTAGTGGTCAAAGAGTTTTATATGCAGTTGAGAAATCATAATTTCAATAATTCCATGTGATTTCTAAAGATCTGTAAGGCTACTTACTTTAGAACAAAAGAGAAAGTTCTACCTAAGGAGCTTTTTACATTACTATCATTCTGCATTATATTAGCTTCCAATAACCTTATATTTAAGGCCAATATTTTCTTAGAATAATCATACAATTAACCCATTACCCCATAGCCTGTTTCTAAACGTTGGAAATAGGTGACCACTTAAAGCAGGTTAAAAGTAAAGCATAATGCGCCTTAAGGCGCATTCTGCTTTATTTTCAGCCTGCCTAAATAAACCACCTTTGCTATGTTAAAGAAAATATTTCTTATAATGCATAGTCATAACTGTATGAATGAGAGTTTTTTTTCTTAAGAGGAGGAATAAATTACAGGCGTGAAAAGGGGTATGTATGGGTAAAGGGTTTAAGACGTAAAAATGTGTATTTGTATAGGTTAGACCATGGTTGCAAGCGAATAAACGATATAGTTCGAGGGGGCGTAGCCCCCGAGAACTATGTCGTTTATTCGCGCGCAACCATGGTCTTACCTATTTAGCACTGGCTTGGGCTCGAGGAAAACAAGAAAACCATCCGTTTCTGATTTCTGTTTTAGCCGAAAAAGTCATTTTGTTTGTAATATTTTACTAAAATTGAAAGGTTATTTCAAATGATAAGTTTGAGACATTAAGCATGCTTTAACACCAACATAAATAACGCTTATTGAAGCTCTATATGTAAGCACAATTCATTAGTAATTGTCTTTAAAGTCTAGGTCTCACTGTACATAATATAACGTCATGAAGCGTGTGCAGTTCACCTCTGACCTCAGCTGTTTTTAGAATTGTGACGTCAAATTGACTTGAGATGACGGAAGCGAGGAATAAGTGAACAGTTTGTTAGTTTTTCCATGGTTTGTTGAAATAAACGATATATTCACAGGTTTTTGAGGCATCTGATTGGCCGAGAGCTCCAAGCCATGTGTTAAATGGAGTTATAGGTTAACCCTTTACCTGATAGCCTATTTATAGTACTTAATATAGGTGACTACTTAAAGCAGGTTGAAAGTAAAGCAGAATGCGCCTTAGGGCGCATTCTGCTTTACTTTCAGCCTGCTTTAAGCTATCATGTGCTATAATATAGAAAAATATTCCCTATAATACATATTCATTACTGATTAAATTGGAACTATTTTCTTCGGCGGATGAATAAATAATATCCGCTAAAAGGCACTTCTATTGGGGAAAGGGTTAGGTATGCTATAAAAACAATACAAACCTCCATCTGAAGACCTCTAATGTCTCTATGTTTAGACAGAGGTAATTGTACAGGTTTGTTCCTGTAGGTTCTCGGAGAGCCCCTAGGTGAGCCCCTCTCGTACTCCTGGATCTTATCTAACAACAATCTCTCCTCTAGATCATTCATATCACGGTTCCAGCTCTTTCTGTCCTTGAACTGTCTTAACTGACCAATCTTTCAGTCAAGAAATAAAATGGTAGTACATTGTTTTATCCTCGATACCATCTTAGAATAGAAGTTCAAGTAAACTCAATTTCACTCGTTTGTAGAAACAATTAATGTTTGCCATTCAAAATGAAAACTACTGAAACTGGCAAACAATTTTAATCATTTATTCATAAGTGGGTTTTTTTTATTTATTTTTTTATAAAAGTTAAAAGATTTTCTATGTACACAAACTCTTTATATCCATGGAAAACAATTCAACTTAAAGGTAAACACAAATTTCTTTAACAATTTATACATTATAAAATACACCAACAAACAAACACAAGACATTGCAAGCTAAACACACTAGCAGTTCTAGCCATGGTTCATTGTGGTCTCCAAGAAAAAATTCTAATCATAACAACCCTGGTCTACCCCTATTTTTTGTCAAAACTAAGAATATAGTCAAAACTAGACACATCAGCCACGTTTTAACTTTGAAATATAGGTATGTTTGACTTCCAAGTTAAAAAAGATCAATTTTTCAAACTCAAACATACAAAGTACAGAAAAGGTCGATTCAAGCAAATTTGAAGTATCAAGTTTCTACTGTATGTATTTTGTTAAAAAAACAAAATAAACAAAATATGTGTCAAACAGTCAAATTTATGTATTTGGAGAAATAATTTGAGCTAAAGACGGAGACTGCTCTGTTTTGGATGGCACAGCTCCAATACCTTTACTGTGAAAAGTTTCAGAATAATTCATTTTATTCACAGTTAAATCACTGTTGGGTCAATGGATGTACATGCTCTGAATGTCTTGTTGGATTCCACTTACAATAAAAGCATTAGAAACCAGCCCCATCTAGACATGTAACAAACAACTGTCAAACAAAAACACGACAAACATCTAGCAATGATACAAGAGACACTGGACCTTTAACACTGTCAAATTTAACCTATTTACGCCCAGTGGATTCTTCCATGTTTATATATTGTATTAGTCCATTTTTTCATCAAAGGGATGCCTGGTCAAAATTTCATTTTCATTTTGTTTTATATTGAAATTCCTATCAGCAAACAGTGTAGACTCTGATCAGACGCCGCATGATGCGGCGTCTGATCAGAGTCTACACTGTTTGCCTATGTCCCATATATGGGATCGTGGGCACAAATGGGTTAATTGTACTGTGAAAAATTCTAACAACAGGAATGAACAGTTAACAAGAATCCCTTGTATCATTTCAGACAACACAAACTGAACAGCACAGAATAATTATTCAGATGACAATGAATAGTATAGTCAGAACCTGTATTAGACACTTCAAACAAGTGTGCATGAGCATTTTAAACAAAACAAATACATCAGCTTGATAAAAAAAATGCAGAAAGCTTTTTTTTGTGAGTTTTTCTTCATTAATTTAATTCTGCTTTCAGATCCCCTTGAAGCATTATCTGTAGTACTGTCACAGGGCTGCCATTTCTCCGGATTTTTCCGAAATCTTGATTTATATCCTAACAGATGGTAGTTTAAAGCAGGCTGAAAGTAAAGCAGAATGCGCCTTAAGGCGCATTCTGCTTTACTTTCACCCTGGTTTAAATAATCACGCTTGAAAAATAGAAAGTTGGAAATCTTAGTATTTTTTCAGATCAACTTTTGCAGCCTTGCTGTCATTTAGCATAAAGCTGCTGACTGACTTATAAAAGAGACATCGTTGCATGTACACAATGGTATTGAATGGTCGTTGAAGAGTTGAACACAGGTTTGACAGCAACAGACAAACATAAAAGAACACATCTAAAGCTGTTCATGCATGTGACAGTGATTGCATGTTTTGAAAGAATAGTAGAGCAGTATGAAATAGGGAGAGGCCAAGATATGTTGTTAATCACAGGATATTTACATACTTTGCAAACATTATATACCCAGAGCTTAAGAAAAGGCAGATTAAACTAAAGAATCCAACATTTTCTCACATATTTTAGCACCAAATCCTATGGTGTTACTACTCATTAGAACCATCTCTTTGAGATGATTCTAATGAGTTGTGACACCATAGGGTTTAAAGCAGAAATAAAGATTTTAGTTTTTAAAATACTCCCCTAATCTGGAGCCCTGTATATAACAAGATCAAAGGGCTCCTAAAGGAGCACTCTGATCAAGGTCTGCACTGTTTAATGACATACTTTTAAATGTTTTTTTAGAGTCAATGTTAACTAGTCATTATTCTGTTGAACTCATAGAAATCTCATTTTTTCAATTGACTATTCAATTTTTTAAGGTCATGTACGGTAAAGTTATGTTGAGTTTTGAAAATTGCATTGATCCCAGACCATATTTAAACATAAAACAAAACAGTGCAGGCCCTGATCAGAGGGATCCTTCTGGAGCTCTCTAATCAGGATGTACTCTGTTTACTAAAGATGCATGCTATGGATGGTTTCCATCCCAGTAAGGGTGAAGAACTCTGCTTCCCTAGAACCTAATTTGAACTATTTCAACATTATGTTTTATATTCTTTTTTAACTTCATTTATATTGTAAAGTTTACAGGGCTCCAGATAAGAGGGAGTAAACTGAACACATCAAACATTTTCTCACCCATTTCAGCACCAAATCCTATTGTGTTACTACTCATTAGAATCGTCTCGAAGAGACATTTCAAATGAGTAGTGACACAATAGGGTTTAAAGCAGAAATAAAGATTTAACATTTTGAAATACTCCCCTTACCTGGAGCCCTGAGATTATAGTAGAACCTAAGTATCAGTGTTGTGCCTAGGCCGCGGCATTCCCACATTTTTTTCACGATTGTCCCTTAAAAATTCGCCTTGCGCGGGCATATGGGCGCGCCGTAAAAAACTCGCATTTTCGGCAATTTCTACTAGTTTCTGCTCCATTCCGACTCAATTCCGGAGAATAGAGAGATCACAAAGGGAGATTAATCTTAGTATTGAAAATAGACTGTGCGCGTATAATATACGTAAAGAATATCAGCATATAGAATCGGTATGTAAACCAGTCTGGTTCCGCTTTGTGATAATGGCGTCGGAACGATGCGCTTGACGGATTTTCTTTCCGATTAAAATAGACAACTAGCAGACGATGCTTCGTTTAAACAAAGTGTTGAGGATACTCCTTCAACATCATCTGAACCAAGACAATCGCTTCAACATATTTAAAAAAAAAAAAATCAAATTGCCCATCGGGTAAACAGCGACTCTACGATACGAGATACAGAGACAGTTAAAGACTGTAAGCTGTATTCTAATTAAAAGGTAGGTATATCGTGTTTTAAAGGTTTTTTTAGTGTGTTCCCCAAAAATTTCAAATGTCCCCCAAAAATTTTGACAGCGCACCACCGTGTCCCCCAAAATTTTGGACCTAGGCACAACACTGTAAGTATGTTACATGTATCATCCTTGAAATAGTCAGTAATTGAAGTGAATGGTAGTTGAGAGATCTAGCCAAAGAAAGAGCATGCAATGATCAGAGCCTACTCTCACCTTCTTATTAACAAGTTCTGAATCTGTGAATGGCTGAAATAGAAGTGCATCAGAAAGTGGATGAATCAAACAATATGTACCACACCGCACCATTACCTCCAGATAAGAGGGAGTAAACTGAACAAATCAAATATTTTCTCACTTATTTCAGCACCAAATCCTATGGTGTCACTACTCATTAGAATCGTATCTAATGAGTAGTGACACCATAGGGTTTAATGTAAAAATAAAGATTTTAGTTTTTGAAATACCCCTCTTATCTGCAACTCTGCTGCACCATTACCTCCAGTGTAACCTAGGGGGTATTATATTGTAGTTGTTATTGTCTGAATACAGACATATAAAGACATGATTGTTTGCCATGTTAAAATATATTCGGATAACTCATATGTATGCAGTAAACCACTCTTATACAGTCCACTGCCCCAATCAGTCGAATACTGCAGCAGTGCCTAGCTAAGACACACTATGAGTTGTTTAGCTACCAGTCTGTTGTTATGCACTGTGTGTATTAGCTAGTGGCTGCTGCCATATCCAACTGATTGGGGCATCTGATTGGATACTGCAGCAGGGCCTAGCTAAGACACACTATGAATTGTTTAGCTACCAGTCTGTTATTATGCACTGTGTGTCTTAACTAGGCGCTGCTGCCTTATTCAACTGATTGGGGCAGTGGACTGTAGTAGAGTGGTTTACTGCATACATATGAGTTCTGATTACCTCCCTTTAATATTAAAATATATTGTAAAAGAAATCCTAAATAGTCCAAAATGGACTAGACTATATTGGAAACTAGAAACTTCCACTTGAAGTTCTAGAAGTGAATGAGTTAGTGCAGGACAAATATCATGCACAAAATGCCCAAGGGTGCTTTTAACATGACATAATTGTCTCGCATTCAGCTGCTTTCCAACTAAAAGAAAACCATATTGTGTATTAAAGGGAGGTAATCAGGTATAACTCATATGTATGCAGTAAACCACTCTTATACAGTCCATTCCCTTAGGGAATGGACTGTATAAGAGTGGTTTACTGCATACATATGAGTTATATCTGATTAAAAGAAAACCTTCTATGTTTAACTATACAAAACAAAATTCTGAAATTCTTAAACTTTATACCAATATGGGTTGATTAGTACAATCATCACAGTGTTCAAAACCTTGTTCACAATTAGTTGTTTTAGAAACTATGTGTTCAACCTTGACCCCATTTACGGTTGTTTAGAAACATTGTATTCCCGATCACCATACATCACATACATCCAACACCTTAATCAACATTGCTCGTGTAATCTACCTTATCATAAACCAGTCTTTTTTCTGGAGTATGTGGCAATATATCATCTGAGAATGAAGTACCCTTGCCTCCAGTAATTCCTGTTGGAGTTAATTCCCCGTCATATAACAGGGACTTGTCGTCCCAGTCACTTAGGGCAGTTCTATGTGTTTCAAGATTTGGACTTTCTTGTCTAGTCTCATATTTGTTTCGTTGTTTTATACCTTTAGATGTAACAGGTATTTGTTTCTTGTTGGGTCCCAGTTTACCTTTCTCATGTTTCTGAACAAATTGAAAACATATTCTCCGCTATTCTGTATATCATAATTAAGAAAAGCGTCAAACAGTTTGTATCCAGATCTGACTCTTCTTATGCAGTGTTACTAATAGTAAAACCACTCTGATGAATTATCATTCTGAATAATAAAAAGAAGACTTATTGATAGTATTAAAGGCTGCGAGGTTACAGCTTAATGGCTAATGCAAAATGAAAGAAAAGCAGAAAGCTCCCACATGAGCTTTCTGCTTTACTATTATCTTGCTTTGAGCAGTTATGCACCTGCTTTAATCACTAAATATTTCACCTCAGTTAGTCGTTGTAATAAGACTGGTTGTTACATTGGAGAATCTGTTATTCTTTCCCAATAAACGTGTTTACTCTAAAACTATTATTTGCAGTGCAAACAGTTTGGAGCCAGATCAGACGCCGGGTAACCCGGCGTCTGATCAGGCTCCAAACTGTTTGCCACCAAGATAAACAAGAATTATCAGAATTGTCCAAAAGTTGTTCTTTTCTACGTTTTAGTGCTTTGCGTTTGCGTACGTTTGCGTTTAAACGGGAAAGAATAACAGATTCTCCACTGTATTAATAGACTACAGTACCAAGTATGGATTCTAAAACATAAGTGGAAAAAGGCATGAGTCTAATGATATTGAAAAGGGGTTTGAAGATGGGTACAAAAAGCGTTGTGTCTTCTTGAAATCAATTTACTACTAAAGATACATGTTTATATACAATGAAGTTGTGACGTAAAGACCTGCGTACAAATGGCGGCAAACGACGTCACAGAACGTCGCGTTATATTCTCGACAAATGATAATATCTGTAATACAAAACCAAGAATCTATGTACAGACATGGAACAAACTATGAATGTCTACTGACTACATAAATAATGCTTGTGCTGTCATGATTTAAATAGAACAATTAAATCTTAAATCTACATTATACATTACAGAGGAGAATCTGTTATTCTTTCCCGTTTAAACGCAAACGTACGCAAACGCAAAGCACTAAAACCTAGAAAAGTGCAATTTTTGGACAATTCTGATAATTCATGTTTATCTTGGTGGCAAACAGTTTGGAGCCTGATCAGACGCCGGGTTACCAAACTGTTTGCACTGCAAATAATAGTTTTAGCGTAAACGCGTTTATTGGGAAAGAATAACGTTTTCTCCACTGTACATGATTAGTGCATGTCATAAGCCATTAAATAAGTCTGTAAATTCAGTGCTTTTGGATTACTTTTTAGCAGATATTAAACTTTTTTTTAAACAGATTAGCCTGACTGTCATAGAGTTTACATTTAATTAAATTTTGAAAAGTGTATTGACAGATAAATGATCTGATTTCCACCGCTGGATAGGTTTGCTACATGTAGCTAGTGCATTATCAAAAAATAAATAACAATAATAATAATAACACAAGAAAAACTTAACGAAAACCTTAACTGCAAATTTAGCCCAACTTGTTTGCTTGTTTTGGACAATAGCATTTTAATTAAGACAGGTTCACGGGGGCTAACTACGTATTACCATCAAACTGTATAGCTACGACAACCTATATAGGTATTATAACAGATTTGTATTGCTACGAAGTCAGTGTATATAGTGAGAAATGTTTCTCTACGAAAACAAAGTTGCCTTCGTAGCAATACAAATTTGGTATAATTACCATATAGGTTGTCGTAGAGTTACATTTCATCGTAATACCTAGTTGGCCCCCAGTGAGGTTGCTATACTTAGAGAATAAGCTGTCTGATCTTAGTCTGCACAATTTTCAAAAGCATCAATATACACTGATAGCAAGGGAAGGGATAAAGTCATCCATCTGAAAGATTAACCCAGAGCTCCAGATAAAGGGGGTATTTCATAAAATAAAATCTTTATTTCTGCTTTAAACCCTATGGTGTCACTACTCATTAGAATCATGTCTAAGAGACGATTCTAATGAGTAGTCACACCATAGGATTATGTGCAAAAATAGGTGAGAAAAATGTTGGATTTGTTCAGTTTACTCCCTCTTATCTTGAGCCCTGTTAACCAACCATCTCATTTGGAATACTTCTTTACGTTTTATTCCAAAGATGCACATGTTGAAAGTCTCTACCTATTCTCAGTAGTATTCTGCCCAATAATCAACTGTAAAGACGTGTGTCAACTTAAAGCATAATGAATGTAAAGCAGAAAACTTCTACAAGGGCTTTTTGCTTTACTTTCTGCTTACATTTAGTATAGCCATGTACATTATGCAAAAAAATAACTTCATTTTTGGCTGGAGAGGAAAGGTTTGTCTTCAAATGCAATAACTGAGCAATACCGTAACCTTAGTGAAATCAAGACAAGACTAGGTTAAAAGTATTGAATCATTGATAGTAAAGTCAATCTTGTATTAAGTTACCAATCAGTAGAAGATTCAAGTATAGTCTAAAATACAGATGGTTGCTAAAAAATGCTTAATGCAGGATAAAAATAATGCAGATAGCTCCTATATGCGCTATAAGCTGCATTATTTCTACCAGCATCAAGGAGTCATGTGTCTACAGATCTCCCCTCGACATTAACCCTTAGCCTGCCACTCACGACTATAGCTCCATATGCAAACAGCTTGGATCCGGATGAGACGCCGAGTAACTCGGCGTCTCATCCGGATCCAAGCTGTTTGACACTCGGACAACATTTTCAGCAATTTTGAGCAACTTTGAAGCACTTTGAAACTGGAAGCAGACGAGAAATATAGCAGACGACAATTTATTTGGCGGGATAAGGGTTAGCTTCTGGTTGATTAACCCTTTCCTCCCTGAAACCTCAAATGGACAATTCTAGTTTTCAATTTAGTATAGTCCATTTTTTACTTTTAGGGTTGATTTTTACAATATATGCCAACATGACAAACAGTATAGACCCTGATCAGAGGGCTCCCCTCTGATCAGGGTCTACACTGTTTGCATAGGACAAGTGTACTCCTCACGGGTACGCTGTTTGCAAATGACGCTTATATGCGCGACTAGGGTTCAAAGAGTTAATAAAAGATTGACTTGTTTCCAGCAGGAGCAAGATAAATCAATGACGTTATTGGGAGAGATTCCTGATATTCTGTACGTAACTATGCTTACACTACAGCTGTAGGCTATCAGCCTTAGGGAGTATTCTCCCACAAAGGTAACCGACTTGATTAAAAGCTAACTATACAGATTACAGAAATCCTAGCTAAATAGCCTACATAGGCACAACAGTCACGTGCACCATAGATAAAGCACTGTCACTTGCTGGCCTGTTAATAAGATAATGACTGTTATATATAAGTCCCCTACCTCAGTGTTTAGGCTAGGCCGTGTTTTTGCGCCATTGACGCGGATTTTTTGAAAATGGCGCATGAAAAATAAAATTCATTTTGGTGCATCGTATATCGGCCCAAAAAAATGGCTGAAGTCCGCATCTCAGGTCCGTGTTTTAGCCCAATATTTCCTGAAGTCGATTTCGGTACCTCAGACGCTTGATTTAAACCAGACTCTTTACTAATACAGCGCCCAGACGATAACAAACCACGCTTTAAGAGTCGGTGCAGCGCAGTGAATCAAAACGCGTCTCTGAATCGTTGTAACTTGAAAATGTCTGCAGAAAAATAGCAAAAGTCTATTCTTTCCTTTTTCGCTACCGGCGAATCGGCAGCATAGAAACAAGTGACGAGCCCTCTCAAGTTCCGCCTTCGTCATCAACCGGTGAGAATCTTAGAAAAATTCAACAGAAATGGCTCCCTATCTACGCATCTTGGCTTACTTACGAAGATTAAAGAAATAAACTGTTTTGTAAATTGTACATCAACACAGAGAAATCTAATGAATTTACACTGGGAACAGACCATTTTCGTTCAAGTTTATCTTGACCCATAGATTTTGAAACTGACCCTCTGTTTTGAGTGGTAATGGGTCAAAATGACCCATAAAGTTAGGATTCTAGCCTAAACACTGCTACCTTTAGTAAATGATGATATCAACACTGTTTTAAGCACCATTACAACTGCAGTTTGTACAATGTACTATCATTATAATTATCCTTCTAAGTTTGATATAAACTGTAGTTTAACAGCTTGTCCCGTAGGACAAGTATTTAAAACAAGAGGGCCTGAATGCCCTGATATCGCTCACCATTTGTAATGAAGCCTGATAGCTTTACCTTTGAATTTCACCTGTTTTATTCTAAATCCATTCAAGTTTGTAGTATAGCATGTAAACAACATTGGAATTCGACCTACTCTAGTATAGTAGAGTACATCAAAGGCAGATAACTAGAACCTAAATAATGCTGAAATGAAGCCTTTTCTAGCATTTCAAAGTATATCAAGGGCAGATAACTCTTGCCATAATGATCAGATTTCAACAATAATTGCACTCCCTCAAGAACTTATAGCTACATGTATATACATTGTGTGTAAGTATACTTAAAATCCATTGAAAACTGTAGTTGCAAGAGTGTAAACACTGTTAGATATGGCATTTTCAGCAACTCAAGGGCAGATAACTCTTGACCTATTTGTTCGATTTCCAGACAACCATAATCAATCTCATCTGAACTCTTACGGGCATATACAATCTGAGCAAGTTTGAGGAAGATTGGATAAAAATGGTTGCCTCTAGAGTGTAAACACCCTTAAACATGGCATTTTCAGCTGTTTCTAGTTTTTAAACAGCTAGGTGACCTTTTAAAGCAGGTTGAAAGTTAAAGGCACATTCTGCTTTACTTTCAGCCTGTTTTAAGCTCCTGTTTGAAGCTATCATCTTCTAGGATATAGAAAATATAGCTTTTGGGGCATGTTTATGACTGTATAAAACTATTTTTCAGTGGCAGAATAAATTAAACATGCTAAAAGGCGGGTAAATGGGGGAACTGGCTAAGCAGCATTGGATATACCGGTAGGTGATTTGCACATATTGCAATGGAGGTAAAGGTTACGATGTGGTCATGAATTTTCTGTTTACCACCAGTGTATGTGCAATTGTCAATGACGATCAAGATTCGATTCAAATGCAAAAGGGATCATAATTTGAATACCATCTCTAACAGTATGTTGCCAAGCTGGGGTGATATTGATTTAAACATTGTAGATAAAGTAAATCTCCAATGACATGACAGCACCGTGATGGGATCTTAAAGTCACAGTTCAAATCACTTCAAATCAATCCATATTTACTTACACTGACAGAAAACTATCTCCATTAATGCTAACGTCTGAACCTTGACACAAAACTGTGGGCCTTTAACAGGAGATTTTCTCAGCTTTAGACAAAAGAGAGGCACTTAAACCTTCTTCAAAATATGTAAAATCATGGAATCATAAAGAAAATAGGACCACAACTCTGATGTGATTAATACAGTATAAGATATATCAATTGATTTAGATCCTTAACTTACTCGTTCAGTAAAATTTGAGAATATAATATGTTTTACCGACAAAATAAAATATTTTTGCTGCATATAGTTCTGCCAAAAATCCATTTTATGCATTTACCGACCGGTAATGTTCATTGATATAAAAAAAAAAGTACTAAGTTATAGTCTACTTTCAGTCTAAATGACCATTCAGCCGACTGTTCATTCTCTCCTCTGATCATTGAGCCATCTTCCCTACAATATTGAGCACTGCTAATATAAATTGTGGCCTGTAGGCAGTCGTAGTAGTCCAGCTCAGACCCTTCAAAGGTACCCGTTTTAACCCCTGGGTGAAGAGGAGCAATTGGCGGTGCATAGCTTGCTCAAGAACATTCCTGTACAGCATCGGGAAGTCGCAAAAATCCCAGAGTCAGGCCACTGGTCTGACGGTGTATCAACTCCTGGTACCATAGTCAAAAGCCTTATCACTCAACTTCTATACTTTAATCCTTTCCCACAATAGAAACACCATGTAATTATATTTATTTGCATTTATTTATTCCTGTTAGAAATATTTTTGATGTTTTTTCTTTACCCTGTTAAAGACTGAATTTTGGCCCAAATCGCCTCCAAACAAGACTGCGCGTTCAATAAACGCTTATGCCCCCGGTGACATCCTTGACATTATATTCTGATTTTTTTCTAAGTCCAAATTAGGTCAAGGTCAAATTGAGCTTGGGTATTATTGGTGAGTTGGTAATGGTCCAAGGCAATAAGTGTATAAGTATTGAAGCATTGTAGTAAACAGTGTTGATGCTAGACGAAACGGTAAAATCTAGTTAACCAAGAAAGAGCCCATTTACAATATAAGTTAAAATCAGGTCAAAGTCAAGGTCAAAATAAAAGTTTGATGATATTGGTGGATAGGGAATGGTCAAAGGCAACAACTGTATAAGTATCAAAGCATTGTAGTCAGATGTGTTGATGCTAGACGAAACGGTAAGATCTAGTTAACCAAGAAATAGCCTATTTAAAATATTCTAAGTCCAAATTAGGTCAAGGTCAAGGTCAAAATCAAATTATGGTGATATTGGTGGATAGGGAATGGTCCAAGGCAACAACTGTATAAGTATCCAAGCATTTGGGTAAGCGGTGTTGATGCTAGACGAAACGGTAAATTCTACTTAACCTTGTTACGGACGGACTGACGGACGGACGGACGGACGGACGTGCCACCGAAATCGGTTAGAGGGCCTTTTCTTTTGTTATTTTCTTTTGTTTGAATAACGGGCCACGGCCCCTTATTCTATTGTTACGGAATGAACTCTATTGTCTTCTTTTGTTATGTTTACCGTTATCTGGCCAGAAAAGGCCCTCTAACCCATTTCGGTTGTGCGGACGGACTGACTGACGGACAGGACGATTACTATATGCCTCCGCATCTTTCGATGCCGGGGGCATAAAAACCCCATTGTCGGCTAAAATTTCAATTTTTTACTAATATATGAGTAACTTACCCTGTCTCCAGGCGAGAAATGTCTAGGTGGCGATATCGAACGAAACCCTCGTCGTAGCTGTAAATCATTTGGATCTGCTGTACTTCCTACACAAAACCTTGATCTATGTTTATTTAATAACGCATCAGACTTGAATGTCATAGAGCAATGTTGGCACCTCAAAACAGGCTCCATAGCTGAGACAAACAAGTTGGAACTTTGCATGCTTAAAACTCTGTGCGATATATTTCTATCCACTGATACAATTACATCTGAATTATGTCGCTCAAGTTATTATGGTGCTTCTATCCAAACATGGTTTCTACATGGTTGTGCTCACAGTATACATCAAAGCTTTGTATCATCCGGTCTTCATTCTGAAAAAGATTTAAAATCTCAATGATTAACCCATTACCTAATAGATAGAATACAGTGGAGAATCTGTTATTCTTTCCTGTTTAAACGCAAACGAAATGCAAACGCATTGTACTAAAATGCAGAAAATAACAACTTTTTCACAATTCTGAAAGTTGATTTTAACTTTGATGACAAACAGTTTGGAGCCTGATCAGACGCCGGGTTACCCGGCGTCTGATCTGGCTCCAAACTGTTTGCATTGGAAATAATAGTTTTAGCGTAAACGCGTTTATTGGGAAAGAATAACAGATTCTCCACTGTACATCAAAGCTTTGTATCATCCGGTCTTCATTCTGAAAAAGATTTAAAATCTCCATGATTAACCCATTACCTAATAGATTCACCATTTTACACCATCAGTTTACTCCTCCACTGAAGAAAATATTTCCAATAAGGCGCAATTTATACAGTCTATTGAATATGCACCATAAGAAATGTTTTCTACATCCTAGCAATTGGTAACTGAAAGAGACTGAAAACTAACTTTGGCCTAAAGCTATGTCAGGTGCCTATGTAAAGAAATAAATATATAAGTTTAAAAAAAAATTATGTTAAAAAATACATTTCAAAGAAAAAAGATTGAGCTTGGTGGGGATCCAACCTGTGTGAATGTTAAAGGCAAAATGAGGTATTATGATTATCATCTATACGAAATAAATTCCGATGCCTTAGCCCACTCGACCACAGGGCTTTCTTATCTCGCTAGTCTCTATTATACAATATGAATTTACATTTTATTTGTATAATGTAGCGAAGTTTCAACTTAAAGTTAGATCAACTTCGACTTAAGTGCATAATATATGATGACAAAAATCTAAATACAGGGCTCAAGATAAGAGGGGGTAAATTGAACAAATCCAACACTTTCTCTGTTATTTTACCACCAAATGCTATGGTGTTACTACTCATTAGAATTGTCTCGAAGAGACGATTCTAATGAATAGTGACACCATAGGGTTCAATTGAGAAATAAAAATTTTAGTTTTGGAATACCCTCCTTATCTGGAGCCCTGTAAATAGCTAAGACTCAGTTACTTTTCTTGAAGATGCTTTTAGACTGATGAAGATCATATATGCAGGATAATGCCACAAATTTGCTTTTATTTAAGTATTTCATTTTATTTTTTCAAGTTACACCATTAGGCATTTAGTTATCAGTCTCTTTAACCCTCACCCCCATAGAAGCACTTTTAAGTGTGTTTAATTTATTCCTTCACTGAAGAAAGTAGTTCCAATTTATACATTCATAAAAATGTACCATAAGAAATAGGTTTTATATTCGAGCAGATGATAGCTTAAAGGGGGCTGAAAGTAAAGCAGAAAGTGCCTTAAGGCACATTCTGCTTTACATTCAACCTCCTTTGAGTACCCATCCGTCTTCAAAAACAAGAAACGGGCTATGGAGTAAAGGGTAAAAGCAGCTAGTCTGAAAGTATAGCAGAATACTGTGAGAAACTTCAAAGCACAGTCAGGCTCATTCTTCTTTACTAACTTTCAACCTGCTTTAAGTGGTCACCTGTCTTCAACACTAGACACAGGCTATGGGGTAGTGGGTTTACAGTGTTACTGTTATCTTGTTCCTCTTGGGTTCTGTATCTGTATCTATATCCTCTGCTTTCGTACCATTGGAATCCTTAGTGAAAAATGACCATGAAGATACTCAATTTAAAGACTTTTCCTCAGTCCATTCACAGACCACCAGCCCATTCATCGATTGGTGAGAAAAAGCATGAATCACAAGGTTTCACCAATCTCAGTTGGTATGAAAATCCAGGTAACTAAACTAATCTTTTCTAGAGAGGCCCTCACATACTCACACTCAAGGTTTTTTTCCAATGGGTTTACTAACCACACTAACAAGTTTAAGGTATGGGCTTCACATGAAACGCTTGGATGAGTATATCCCTGGACAAGATAGCAGTAAGCACAAAACTTGCACATGGCTGCATGATTTTATAGCTTGTTAGGTGTTATGATCGAAAGGTCATCAGGAGATGTCTTTAAATGCAACTGGTAGCTACCTTGAAGGAATGTGGAGAAAAAATAGTTTTCTAACTGAAAATGACACTAAAAGTAACCAAACAATTCAATTTCTGAACCAAATACAAGTATAATTATTTTATTAAACTAACCTTAGGATGTAAATACAGCACCGCAAATTCCCATTGAATCAGAACCTTGATGTCGTTATCTGCTTTAATTGCACACAATTGGCTCAAATCTATACCGCATGTGAAATTTCTATTTCTAGACACCCGCTACACATAATAAACTTTAGAATCACAGGGCTCCAGATAATTTTTCTTCTAATCAGTTCAGTACTGATCAATTTTGAAAACAATCAGTCCCCAGATTTTTTAATCAGTACATATGGATTTTCAATTCACCGGCAGATCGCCGATTAAATGGCCAACTTTAGAAGAAAGAAGAAATAATGCCTCAGTAATAATGCTATACAAAATTTCAAATAACCTAATAGTTGTAGACCATAAACATATCCATCCATCCAGAAATCTCAACTTTGTCATACCTTTCTCTACTAGGACACAGTATCAATCAAACGCATTCTTTCCACGCACCACTAGACTTTGGAATAAACTACCATTCAGCACTATAAAAGATCAGTGACAGTCTCACAACTTCACAAGCTTCAATGCCAGCCTCAGATCTCACAACCCCTACCTGCAGAAGTTGTTTTTAAACTTTTTTAACCTCTGTTTATAATTGATCTTTTAGCTCTGCATTGTTTATCATTATGTTTTACTTTTTTAACACTGTCCCCGACCTCCCTGTCATTGTCAGAAATTGAAAGTAGGGGGTAATAAAGTAGAAGTAGAAGATACATGTATGTAAATTACGATTTTCAAGAATCTAACATTTTAGCCGCTTACATGCGGGTTTTTAATTTTCTCCGCCGATGAAACAACGTTTGAATTTATATCGTTAACAAACTACCAAAAGTTTAATTAGGTGTTAGTTCCTTTTAAATCAGATAGCTGACAACCGACGGTTTTCAACTTTCTATCATTTTTCTGACTTTTCCATGCTTAGATTTTGACATTTTGTTCCGAGGTTTTCAACCAAAAAAGTTTCGGAGAACTTGGATTTTATAGTCCATATATCAATGAAGATATAGATGTATATGCGAGTGCGCAGTAACCTCCATTCGCTAACTGTGCGCAAGTAAAAAATTACCATACTATAAAACGAAGCTTCATTACAGGACCGCAAAGCAATACAATTTGACTGTCGCGGTTGACTATTTGCAAAATTAATCTCGATATGACAAAAACTGATACACGCGTCCCCGAGAATTTCTCACATACACAGAACTTCAATATTTTGAAATTAATGCGTACACGGTCGAAACGTTTGCGTATTTCACTGAGTACGCGGGCTTATCTCGAGCCCTGGAATCATATTGAAAATTGTTTATTTCTCCCCGGGAGAAAAATTGGAAAATTAGAACTGAAATGGTGAGCTCTGAAAGGTGTTTGGGACACTGAATACGACTTATGTAAACCATATAATTTGTTATCAAAGCTGCGTTATAATTATAAGACATAACATTATTTTGCCACTTACGTCCACTTCTGCTAGAGCTATTCGACCATTTAGACGCACGAGCGAGTACATTTGCAGCCGTCGCCTTTGTATTTATCAAGTTATTGAGATTCAGAAACTGGATATCGGCAAATACTGGTGGGATCCGGGGGTTCTCCCCCGGGGAGAAAAACGGAAATTAGAACTGAAAACGGTGAGCTCTGGAGTGTGCTTGAAATCTTCATTTAGACATTATGGTCTACATCTCCCACCCCCACCCCCCCTTAAGGAAGTGTACGCACTTTGACTAGGGGAGTCCGGGTGCATGCTCCCCCGGGTAAATTTTATTCCTAGATGGTCTCTGGTGCGTTCTGAGGACGTTTCTCGCCCTCGAAACTCGTGATAAAATAACATAAATATATACAAAAAAGGATTAAAAAAATCCCAAAAACGACATCAACGACAAAGTCATGGATGTCAATTTCAAACCGACAGTCATTAACATAAATTTATATTTAGATCTACATCAGAACCATTTGCATTTACGATTCTTTTGAGAACATGATAAAGCAGGCCCGTAGGGAGCAAAATGCAATTAAGGGGCACACGTCAGGGGCAAAGGTAGACGTCAGGACAAAGCTAGCCCATTTGGTGAACGCACTTCTTACTAGATGGTGGTGGTACAGGGACATAGAACTCCGGAAATTTTTTGTTCATAGATGGTCTCTGGTGCGTGCTGAGGGCATTTTGCGCAATCAAAGCAGGTAAAATACCGCATAAATACATATGAAATTCAAATAAAAAATAAAAGGAATTGTTTTTATCTAAGATAAAAAAAAAAGCGGGGATATACACACACTCATATTGGGGGAGGGGTGGAGGGAGGGATCCGGGACCATGCTTCCCCGGGAAATCTTAATTTCTAGATGGTCTCTGGCGAATACTGAGGGCGTTTCCCGCATTCAAAACAGGTAAAAAACTGTGATAAATCTATGTAAATTTGACTCAACAAATTATTAGTTCTAGGATAATGTTTTTCCTTTCTAATATTATAGCTTGTCTTCTAGCCTTTAAACTCTAATGTCTACCCATCATCGGCGGCCCCTCCCATCAGTGTACGAACTATTACTAGGGGTTGTTTGGGGGCACGCTGCCCCGGGAAATTTTTTTTTCTAGGTTGTCTCTGGTGCGTCTGAAGGCGTTTCCCGCATTCAAAACGGGTAAAATAACAACATGAATCTATGTAAATTTTTACTTAACATAACATGAATTGTTTAATCTAGGATAATAGTTTTTTGACAGGTTGTCTTCCTGCCATTAATCTCTAACCCCCTACCCCCTCCGACTTTTATTGCATTTTTGGACTTTTTAATTTTACGATTTTTGAGGACAATGTGTACGCAGTTGCGTTTTTTTGCGTGTACAGGTAGCTACGCGCCTGGCTTTCGATTTTTATGCCATGTTTGATTTTTAAAATTTCAAATTGATGTTACGATCGTGCGTATAACTTACTGAGTGCGTATCGCTGGGTATGCCCCTGTTACCTGATCATTGAGGAAAGGCCCTGGGTTGAGCTCTATGCCCGCCATGAACAACAGCAGCCCAACGCCAATCACCCGCAGCATTTCTAATTTGAGCGACTTTTAAAAAGACCGATTCGGCCTCGATAAGTGTCCCGATCCACCATGTTTATGTTGCAGAGCTGGAAACCGGTGTGCGCGTAAAAATGTATGACGCCACGGACTCTAGATATGACGTTGCATAGGACAACGCCAATCTCATTGCAGAGGCTGGTTGATCTAAACATACGTGATAGAATGTAACTTAAGAATTTTAAGATACTTTATACCAAATAACATGTGTTATAATCACTCTGAGTGGTTTTTTTTAAATACATTTTTTAATATATTTCTAAATTAATTCTCGAAAATTGCTTCTTTTTATTTTTGGTCACTTTTCAAAATTTCACCGAGGCAAGTGCCTCGGTTAGCCTCAGCATGGCTACGGGCCTGGGGAAGCAAGTATAAAAGGTCTTTGTAATTATTCAAGTTTTCGAATACATTAAGACCATCGGTAATAGGAAAACGCTTTTTTGGCTATGTTGCTGCCCACATCTAATACCAAGACAGAAGTGCTTTTTATGATGACATAAGCAGATTGAACACGCCATATCAAGCGTTTTTGTGATGCGTCTGGAGTTATGGGAGGGTTCTGATGTATGAGAATCCAGGATACATGGTAGAATCCGTTAAAGGCTTTTAGTTCTACACAACAGGTTAATAAACAACTTTCCTCGGCATGCATTTTACTTTTTCTCCAAGTGACAGTGATGCCCTTCAATACAGGTAAAAGCTTAAAGCAAAATGAAAGTAAAGCAAAAAAACTCCTATAGGACTTTCATCATGCTTTAAGTATCCACCTCCCTCTAAATAATTATGTAATTAATGCAGTTTGATTATAGGTGATTTACACTGATGACCATAGAGGGAAAGGATACCAATAGTTTAGAATCGGATGGTTAGAAGCCTATCTATGTACAGTTTTAGCTTTTCAAGAGGCAACATTCTCTGTTTACACGCATCTCCTAGGATGTCAATTGTTTATAGAGCAACTGCATTCATGCAAATCTTTACTGAAACAGTCCACGTAAACTAGATTTTACTTACTTCAATTCATATACTCTTGCTTCAATATCCTTCTTCAAATAACCAATAATGATATACCAACTGTCAACAACTTATCAAAGTTTTGTACCTCCGCCATCTTGAAACGAATGCCTAAGCTCGAAGTAAAATGACCAGTGATTGGTTGTATCCGCAGCAACGTTTACACCACGTGACAAGAAGAAAACACGTGTTTATTTTGATCAGTCCACAGGTATTAGATGCGCAAACTAGCTGCACGCATTGAGGACGGCAGGCGCCTAGCCATATAGGGCACAAAATGTGCACCCCTGCACAAATAGATCAATTTTGTAACCCTTCTTCCCTTTGGTTACAAGGGTTACATTGTGCAGTGTCTTTGGTAACATCTCTGAAACCCCATCTGATACAGTAAGAGCCTTGCCCCAATATAAACCCTTGCATTTTGTAACCCTTCTTCCCTTTGGTTACAAGGGTTACATTGTGCAGTGTCTTTGGTAACATCTCTGAAACCCCATCTGATACAGTAAGAGAGCCTTGCCCCAATATAAACCCTTGCATTTTGTAACCCTTCTTCCCTTTGGTTACAAGGGTTACATTGTGCTGTGTCTTTGGTAACATCCCTGAAACCCCATCTGATACAGTAAGAGCCTTGTCCCAATATAAATCCTTGCATTTTGTAACCCTTCTTCCCTTTGGTTACAAGGGTTACATTGTGCAGTGTCTTTGGTAACTTTTTTCCCAACCCAGTCTGAATATGAAAACAGCTTCCCAGTAATCTTGTGATCTGGAGCCAAACTAGATCTATACATTATCATGGAGAAATTACGAGATCTGGATCCAAACCATCTGAACATAAGCTTTGCAGATCATATTTTGTGCCAATCTGAATATGAAAACAGTTTGCCAGTAGATTTAATCTACCTTGTAAATGAGTTAACTGGGTGCAAGTGATCTGGAACTAAACTATTATTATACATGACCTAGGAACAGATCAGGAACAAAAACCATCTAATATATTATTACGCAAATATAAATGTGTACAGTTGGTACCATTGTTATATATTGTTATATTTACACAATGATACCAAGTTACAGACTTTGAAATCATTATTTTTCGAAATTAAAATGCCCAATATATTTTAGTTATTACACTTATAATCACCCGCATGATACAGGTCAAGGGTCATAGTGCCAATTTACTATAGAAATCTATGGAAGGGTTTCGTAAAGGAGTGACACCATTCTTATTTATTTATTTATTTACATTTAAGGTCGACTGTATAATACAACACATGTAACAAAGTTAAATATATCACAGCAATAAATAAGAAATTTAGTTAGGCCTATGTTATAGAATATTGACTAAAAGAAAGCTAATAAGAATAAAATCTTGCATACTTTTGATAAAACTGATTACTTAAAAGGTAAATGTGTGTTGAATTAGTAAATTACATGCAGAGGGCCTATGGATAACCCAATTAAGCTAAAAACTTATTTCCAATGGGGTCCAACGTATCTAGACTAAAACTACTAATTTAAAAGAAACTAATTAAGCCAAAGATTTAGGTACAAAACGGGATTATTAAAAGTATGCATTCATTTACTGCATCATATCACATATATATATCACTGAGGATTAAAGGGG
Organism: Gari tellinella; assembly: GCA_922989275.2. Lineage (NCBI taxonomy): Eukaryota > Metazoa > Mollusca > Bivalvia > Cardiida > Psammobiidae > Gari > Gari tellinella. The sequence goes on from OV277859.1 coordinate 59,414,841, forward strand.
TCATTTCACCAAGAAATCTTCCCGGAAGACTCAGCTGCGATCTCAGAGCGTGGCTTGGTCGCCCAAGGTCGCACGTAGTCGACTGTTGACCGAGGGTTGGTCGCACCTTGGTCTCCCGTGGTCGCACATGGTCGAGGATTGGTCTCCCGGAAAAATATATCGTAGCTCGGTTTTGTGACATGTCAAAAAACCGAGCCTCGACCTAAAAGTCGCACGGAGAGCGTCAATAGAGCGAGCTTGGTCGAGGAAAGAACGTATTGATCGAGGGGCGATCGAAACTAGAGAGGGGATGAGCGAGGCTCAGTCTACTCGAGCGAGAACTGATCGCGGGCATGGTCGTGCTGCTCGACCCCTGCTCGATCCTCGCTCGATCCGTGTGATCTAGCTTCGCTCTTTTGCGATCAAGCCTCGCTCCACACGACCTGTCCCAGACCTTCCCTAGCCCTGTATGCTCCATATTATTTATATTGGCATGATTGGATCGAGATAGAAGGATTTAGGTGCGACCTATGTACGCTTAAGCTTCAACCAATAAAGTAACTATGAGTAAATGAATGTAACCCTTTGCAAATATTGTAAATAATGTATTTTTTGCGTAAATATATAATATGTCTGATAAATCTAGTTTTGTGATAGAATAGTTTCTTGGATTCATGAATAAAATGAAAAGATTAACCCTATCATTGCCAAGGCCGCCAACATCGACATTGGCAATCATGTTGGTTCCTGATCAGGTGCCGCGAAATGCGGTGTTTGAATATAATCCAAACTATTTGACACTCATATCAATGATTCCTAAGTCCAAAATGTATAACACTGAAGTTTTAACCCTTTCCCTTATAGAAGCGACTTTTAGCACCTGCAAAATAGTTCCAATATAAACCGTTATGAATATGTGTCATATTTAATACTTTCCTTATTATAGCTGGTAAAAGCTTAAAGCAAGCTGAAAGTAAAGCAAAATGCGCCGTATGGCGCATTCTGCTTTACTTTCAACCTGGTTTAAGTAGTCACCTATTTTCAAAACTAGAAACAGGCTATGGGGTAAAGGGTTAAAAGTTAAAGAGGGTAACACATATAAGCCGATGTTATAATAAGGCAGCGACAGTGTAAGATGGGTATTTCCGTAATATTGTAAGTGAAAGGGTAAAAAAGACCCCAAAAAACCCATAGAAAACAAAAATACACCCCCCCCCCCAAAAAAAAAACCCCATAAAAACACTTAATATCAGAGTCAAACTGCATGGACAGCGCAGTGGTTAGCGCACATGCTTCTCACCAATGCGGTTCAAGCTCGCTACCGACAGTGTTAGAGGGTGCCGTGGTTGCCCATCCGAACAAGTGGGGTTTCTACGGGTACTCCGGTTTTGTCCCACAATAGAGTCATTCCGGGTAATTTCGTACATGCGGTTTAGTTCGTACACTTAACATGTAACAGCTTTTGACGTAACGTATATTCCTGTGTTTTACTAAACTCTCTACATGAATGTGTTGTTAAATTTCCCAGCTAGGCACAATCAAAGTTATTGATATACACAAATCTACGTAATTTTGCTTAAATGCATTTCATTGGACAGCACTTCAATGCACGGCTTTTTATAACCATCGCTATGCCTGCATTTCGCTAAGAAACACTGTTACGTACAGCGCATCCCAACACAGAAAAGGTCGTCCTATTTATTAAGGTAACAGGGTTGTCAATAAGATTTGTATCAAGGGATAATTTTGTGAAATCAACCGATTCGGCGGGGGTCAAGGGGGCCGCCTAGGCCCCCTGTGGGTCCAGGGCAAAGCCCTGGTAGGGGGGCCAGGGGGACGAAGCCCCCCGGCTGAAAACGATTTTAAGCAGTTTTACACCCCCAAAGAAGAGCTCTCATTGGCCAAATTTCACAACCTACCGTACCGCATTAACTCCAACAGTTCGGACATTCTTAGAGTTCGGAAACCTATAATTTTTCATGAAAATAAATTGTTTTTTGCCTCTTATTTCGGACACCAAGATCAAAAGTATTTTCCATGTTTTTGGACACCATGTAACCAGGAACGTATAACGGTATATAGATATATACGTTATTCCGGTAAGAGATCATCAGCGTATTTTCAGGATCCAACTGTCTCTTACCTCCGTAAATGCTCGTCAAAAGGTGCTCGGCCGTGTGTGTTATTAACAAGATTGTCAATTTACCAGTGCCGGGAGATAAGCAATTATGTAATATTTAAGAAACATTGTACACACCCAACGCTCAGTTTCCCACTGCATTAAACAGTCAGAGAACTGCCACATTAGGAGGGCCTTCGTATGACTATATTTGGCTTTCTCTAGCTACTATTTTTATGGTCTCGCTTTTCTGTTCAATGAAGCGTAGACTGCCATGATTGTTTTGAAAGAGGAATACCTAGAAAGATAACAAATCACGTGTAATAGTGACGTATATTACACGTGACTTCTCGTGAGGGTGTGTACGGAATTCCGTGTTTCATTGGTTGATAAATTAAGATTTCTAAGACAAAGACAAAGGAATTATTTTCCCGCCTTTTACGAGCTGTACCGAACAGTAACGAATGACTATGCGGCATTAGTTCAATGCATAAATTATTTTCCGTCGCACACATTTTAGGGAATACCTGCTATCTTTAGAACGGATTTCCGAAAATCTTTTAACAGCAATTGAACACGTTTGAAAATACGTTGAAAACACCGTTTCTCGTCCGATCACCGAAGTTAAGCCGTTGGGTAATAGTCATTAGTGACTGCACCAACGTATTATGTAGATGTTAAGCAACGTCGAGCCCGGTTAGTACTTGGATGGGTGACCGCCTGGGAATACCGGGTGTCGTAGACTTTAATTTATTCGCTCCCCCGCAATAGTTTAGTCTTAACAGATAACGATAACTCGGGTGAGACATTTAAACGAATAAAGCAAGCAAGTGAAAACTATTTTTAGCGCTACTTTCATTATATAACTACACTTAATATTTCAATCAACCCCCTGGTGTGTGTTACGAAATAAACAAAACATATAGCGCCGACTTATGTTTGATTTTTAACTTTTCTATAAGTAGATTTGTGCTACAGAAAATCGGCAGAACATGATTTTTGTTCTAGTTTTTTTCTCCAGATTTAAGGAGTCTGTCGGACTGCAAACATGCAAATCAAAGGAGTCCGACACGATACTAAGAAGTCTCGGGCTCCCGACTCCCGTTAGTGTCGAACCCTGCAGTGGTGTGTGTTACGAAATAAACAAACAAAAAATGGATTCTTTAACTAACGCCGACTTGTTTGATTGCGCGCTAATGTTTTTATTTCAAAATATGCGGATGCGCTGGAATTCAAGGTGATTATCTTGTATATTTTTATTTTAACTTCGTTTTACCATGGAGTACTTAGACCTAAGTACTTCGTGGTTTTACCGACAGCTTGTTCAAACTTTCAGCAGCATATGAAAGCATATATACACACGTGCGTGTATAATTCCGTTGTTTAAATATGCCGAAGATTCGTTTTGATGTTTGGCGAAATTAGTACGAGGGGAAACAATACTTCATTAAGGATATATTCAAGTTTTACTATTTCCACGAGTACGGACACCGACGGCGATCGAACGTTTCACGTTAATATCGTAAATGAAAACTGAACAAGAAACCAAGGATATATATTAAATATATCTAATCTACGTCCCTGAAGAAGCTAGAAACATCATGCGAAACTTGCGAAAACTCAAACGGTAACAACGGGTTATAACAAATAAATAAGGGAACCATAACTACTGTTTCAGCTTTATTTGGGCTTCCGAACGGTTCGACCGAAAGCCGAAGTCGCAGTAACTGTTTCCTTTCTTTTTCTAACTGGTCCGAATTCCGAACGCGAAGTAAAACTATAACGAGAATCATCTTCAGAAGTTTAAAGACGAACACATGTTTCTTCTGATATCAACTCATTGTGTTGGATTTGTTTTTGCAACGGCGATCGAAGGTTTTCTACATAAATATCGGAAATGAAAACTGAACAAGAAACTAGAAACACCATGCGAAACTTGTAAGCACTCAAACGGTAACAACGGGGAATAACAAATAAACGAGGAACCATTGCTATTTCAGCTTTATTTTGTCTTCATTCCACCGAAATCGCAGAAACTTTTTCCATTTCCTATTCTGCAGAATAACATTCAACCTAGGCAGATATTTAAACCGGAAGCTTATAGGTTATATAGATCGTAAGGATAAGATCCGAGAGCATTACGTATACGCAACAACTCAGACAATTACAATAATCGGCACGGGTTATTTTTAAGCAACAAACGTCGTCTTTCAAAGTTTCAAGAGGTCTAGGCTTTTGTTTTACTCAATTAACTTGCCGAAAACGGTAATATTTGAGTGAAACTTCACTTTTTGTGATTCTTCAATTTTGTCTCTGGACAAAAAACAACCGATGCAGAAGCGATTTCAACCGATGGTTTGCATCGGCAATCGGTTACTAATGAACACACTGGACCGTAAACAAGTTGAAACTGTCCTTTATAATAAAACATATTTTCATAATTAAAGAACTTCATATTTTAATGAAAAATGTTGAATAATAAAAGCTTAGGAAAATAAAGGTGTAGAAAGGACCGCATCCTTGAAAATGTGTACAAAATTTGCCGAATCGACTCTAGTGATCACATACGCCTAAAGGAGCAATCTGCTGTACACGTTCAACTTACTTTAAGTGGTCACTTGTCTTCTAGAAACAGGTTATTGGGTAAAGGAATACTTAAATATTTTTTGGTATTAATTCAAGTTTTTTGTATTTTTTCGGGGTGCTTGTTTTAAATGTCTATCCAATTATGGGGTGATATAGTTTTTTGGTTCAGTTTGGATAAAAAAGTAAATACAATCAAAACTTCAGATAATGTTGAGGACCCCTGATAAGATCGGACCAAATATCTGGACTCTACGAACAGCGATATGCCATTATCAGCACTGCCGACTTGTTCCGAACCGAACCAATAGCAAATACATATCGATGCTATCCATGATTTCCCTTCGGAGACTTGTCAAAACCTGTAGGTCGTCCACCGATCGCCAGACCTTTTTTTTTTTATCGCAAAGGGTCGGGCGCAAATCCATGCGACCATAGCGAATTTGAGCGTAGCTCGAGCGAGACTCTGTCGAGAAAAGATCGAGAAATGGTTGTCTGAGCGAGGCTAGAACGTTCGAGATCGCATCTAAGTCGTATTGATCGAGGGTACATTGCAACTCGGACGTAGCTAGATCGGCCGGGCATAAGTCTTGGTCGGCCGAGGTCGCGCGCTTTCGAGGATACATCGTCGGGAGGTTGAGACTATGTCGCAGACTGGTCGAACAGAACGAGTCTTGGTCGTGTCAAGATCGCTTCAGATTGAGTGGATGGTCGTAGGTAGAGCGTTTGTAGAGCGTATAGGACGAAGATAGAGCGTACATATCGAAGGTCGAACGAGCTAACATCGAACATAGGCACACCCTGTCGACTTATTAGGCAGCTCTTTTAGAGGTACTACGATTTAGATGAGAGGCCGTTTCCAGGCGTTGATAGAGGCCACAAAAAATCATAACAGAAAGGTGAGTCAAGTTTCGATTTTGCTTCAAAACAGTAGTTTTCTGCTTTTTTCCTAGAAATCGGGGAATGTAGTTCCACGTAAAAATGTCCACTTGATGAATTACTTATCATCGTATGATCGATTATTGCGATGTGGCTTCCCAATTCCATTCTGCGCAAACGTTTCACGATCATTTTCAAACCGAAAGTGGTCAAAACATCAACATTTGTGTGCATAAAAGTGCAATGCACGAATTTATCATGCATCGAACGCAGATTTAAGATGCACATGGACACTATTGACTGTTTGGTATACTTTATGTGCATCAGAACACGCAACGTTGGATAATATGTGCTTATGTTCTAAACGAGGTGCCTTCGAGGTAATCAGCCAGCTTCAGAGATTGTTTCGTAACATATTGTACAGCTGAAGGGAGGTAACTCTTGGAACATAATATACTCTTTGAAAACTGGGTTATCTCCCTTGTCCTATAAAAGAACTTTTTGGGCTGCTATTATGAGGCATATTTATAAATGTTGAGTTAGCCATAATTGGTCTGTAGGAAAAATGGATCTACACAACTTTATATTGATCCTTAAGTGTTGTCTTCAAAAATTAATGTGATAGCTCCAGCAAGTGGGTCCAGGTCAGATTTAGTGCCATACCGATATGTCTCGGGCTACTGGTCTATCTATGATCTGGATCCTCTAGCTATGCAAAAATGTGAACCTGTCATCTTTTAAATTGTATTATTTACCATAGTATTGCATAAAAATATATTTTTAACTATGATTAAACTTATGATCTCACCTTATAGAAAGCTTTTATAGGAGTCTCTTATAGAAGTCTCTTAACTATTTTAATGCATATTTTATTACAGATTGTTTGTTTAAATTGTTACTGGATAATCTTGTTATGTCGGACAATAGCTTAAAGCTAGTGTTAGTATGTTTGACTGAAACCGACTATAAATAAAGATTATCTCATCTTATCTTAATGAGGTGCCTGCTAGCAGCCGAGCAACCTACTAAGAGGAGGAGTTCTGTTGAACAGATTTAGGACTGATATTGTCGGAAATTGCTATATTTAATCGAAACCATGACCTGTCATGATTTTAAATGAGGTTTGAATTTGCAGATAGACATAGACACATTTTATTTAACGTCGGATAGGTTTAACAAATTAACATAAGCCCTGTAGGGCTTCTACTCCGACAAACAGAGGTAAACGTTATAAGAAACAAATAACAAATAAAACAGATTTAAACAGGATCACATGCATGCATGCAAATAAATACAGTAGGCAAGTTGGTCAAAGCATGTTAAGGGGGCCTCCGTGGCCTAGTGGTATAGTCACTGTGACTTACATCACTAAGCTCCTCACCGCTGTGAGTTCGAATCCCAGTAGGGTCGTTCGGATTTTTCATGTGGGGAAGCCTTCCAGCTGGCTTGCGGAAGGTCGGTGGTTCTACCCAGTTGCCGATTAATGCCTGAAACAGTGCATAAAGGACTTCTGGGGTCTTCCTCCACCTATAATTAGCTGGACGTCGCGATATGACTGAAATACTGTTGAAAGCGACGTAAAATCAAAACAAATCAAATCAAATCAAAGCATGTTAAAAATTAAAATAAATAAAATATTTAGTTGGTCAATGGGAGACAACCTATGCCCAACTACATTTAAGTAATTCATATCTTGTCTCCCTTGACCAGTCTATAGTTACAGTTACAACGGATACAGTGCAGTTTCTAAGTTAGACCCTGAGTATGATCGTCGGTGTCACTTTAATTAATAATAAAAAAGAAAATTACCATATGACAGTCAGAGGAAAGCCACCTCTGCACAATCCAAGAGGAGTAGTGCATAAAGATTAGTCCACTGACTAAAAATTTAATATAAAATGTACCTAATGAATTAAATTAAATTAAATTCAATAAATTAAATAAATAAAATTTTAAAATTGTAAATGAAATCTAAATTAATTTAAGTACATGTATTAAAGCGACTCGCAACCAGATGGTGCATTAAAAATAGTGATTTGTAAATATGTGTCAAACGCTTATATAAATGGTAAAGAATTAGTTTAAGATAAGAAATTCTGTTTAAAAAAATGTATTTCAATAAAAAAAAATATTGGTCTCTGGTGGGATTCGAACCCGGGGCCCGGCATTGGCGGACAGAAGGCAAAATAGGGAAACCGCTTAGACCAATGGACCACGGAACTATCCGTTTATCTCAGATCGATTTAACGTATTTCAATGTGTAGCGATGGAAAGTGCATACAACTTCACAATTCGGCTCGGGTTTATGTCTGAGCCCGTGTAGAGAAGCAACAACAACAACTATACCGTCTACTAGTCGGTATAGAAAAACGATGGAAAATATCTAAAAATCTAAGATTCGGTGACGATTCTTGAGACTTTTTTTGGACTGATCATATTTTTTTAATGTCAGAAGCCAAATAATGCCACAAATTTGCTTTTATTTGAGTATTTTATTTTATTTTGACAAGTACACCATCCGGTTGCGAGTCCCTTTAAAGGATGTTTACATGAAACAAGGTAGCACATAATGAAAATATATCCCATGCAGAAAGCAACATTTTTAAAAGCTATTTTTAAGCAAGCAAACAGAATAGAAAAGGGTAGAAACTTAGGGACACTTTCTAAAAAACATTTACAAAACAAGACGAAACACACAAAGGATAAAACGAATAAAAAACTAGGACGAACACAGAGAACATCCACAGATGATGTTTTTGACACCTTTAATGTAACCCGGAAGAGAATTCCAGTCTCTTGATCCAGTATACAAAAATGTATGTTTACTTATATTGTTACTGACACTATGTAACATAAAATTATTTTGGCTAGAACCCCTAGAACTTTTTCTACGTTAAGAACTCTTATCCGAACGAACGACCGTCGTGCCGATTATACTGCTTATCCACACGACCGTCGTGCCGATACTATTCCTTATCCGCACGATTATACCTGCAATATAATGGCTTATCCACAAAATATTTGTAGATCTAGATCCCGTTCTTTCTCCTTAAAGAACTCTCTGATCAGGATCTACATTGTAATTTTGAAATATATTGTTAAAATCAACCCTAAATAGTCAAAAATGGACTAGACTTATTTTGAAATTGGAATCGTCCATTACAGTTTCAAGGGGTGAATAGGCTAATAGGAAACTTAAGTACTAATTAGAGAAAAACATATTCGTACAGTGCGAAATGAGTTTTTGCTTATTGATGCAAGTTTTTTTCCCGAGTACTTTCAACAGTTACTTCTGCATTATTGCACAATTTTGATTGGGATTCGAGAAAAACATTTTCCTGAATTCTTGCCAAGTGCACTCTAATTGTTGTGTTTATTATTCCTGTATGTTATTCCTAATTGGCACTGTATTTACGTTTTATTATTAGCAGTATGGCACAATTTATTGTAATATAACAAACAGTACAAACCCTGATCAGGGGGCTCTTTTGGGATCCTCTGATCTGGGTTTACAGTTGTTGCATATATGGCAATACTGTTTGCAAATGACGAATATATTCGTCACTAGGATTCAATGAGTTGATCTCAGCATGTTAAAATGTACCCATGTGTATTACCGACTGACCGTTAATTATTAGGAACCGTAATTATTACTTGTAAGATTTATGTGATTATTTAAATGCTACTCACTAAACTGGACTTTAAATAAATAACTGAAATGAAAGTTGAATTAATTTAAAGTATATAAATATGTTAAAGTACCTTAATAAAAATATCTCCGACAATCCTTTATTACCCTATCGAAACTGAACAAATACTTTCTGTTCAATTGTTATACTGGCTGACATTCCGACTTAAGTGTTTCATCTTATGTTGTAGGGCCTACAACATATGAGACATAAACTGGAAAGGGTATCAATACGTTTTACATACAATATAAACATAAATTAAGCTTGTATTATATACCCTTTCATCGCCAATGTTTTTGTTTACATTGATATTTTTACCGCAATAACGCCGTTTGCTTTTGACTGCACTCTGATTTAGAATTCAAATTTAAGACATCACAAATGCTCCCTTCGGATTTTGTTTTCTAGATCTGATGGTCTTTGGTGCGTTCTGAGGAGGGCGTTTCGCGCATTTCCAAACACGTATAATACAAAAAGAATTAATGTAAAAAAAAAAAAAATTAAAATAACAATTTATTCTATTGAAAGCAAATAAACTATACTGTTCAAAAGTTTGCTGCATCCATCCAAAAAACAAACATCGACAAGCTACAGAAAGTCCAGCGGAGAGGGGCTCGCTTTGTCCTACACAACTATGTAGGTCGAACACCCGGCTGTGTCACCGGTATGCTCCAGGGACTGGGTTGGATACCTCTGGCTGATCGAAGGCGAGAGCTCCGCCTCATTATGCTCTTCAAGATCTAGCACCAGTTGGTTGACCTGATACCAGGAACTATACTGCGTCCAAATGATCGTAGAACGAGAGGAGACCAGCGCCACAGACCGTCTACAAGTACTCGTTCTACCTCTGCACTACCCAAGACAGGAACAGACTCCCAGTTGCAGTCACAGACATGACCTCACTGGATGCAATCAGGCCAGCTACCTCCACCTTCTAAGCTGCGCATCCATGTATATAGTTTTAGATGCACTTTTTTGGGATTTTAACTGTAAATACTATTGGAAAGGGGCGACTGTCTCATTCACTGCTTTGAGGTCAACATTACAGTCTGAGAAGACTCCTGACCTATTACCGGAAGAAGAAGAAGAAGAAGAAGAAGAAGAAGAAGTATATTTGTTATTGTAAGTTATTTACATTTAAATAAACAGTTCCCGTTTCCAATCATAAAGTGAGTCAATCTCTGTTCGGGTCCCTCTGATCAGGGTCTACATATTATGCATATATGTAGGACTAGCCTATTGTACTGTTCACATGTAGGCCTACACTATTTTAAATAACGCGTAAAGTCGTCGATAGGGTTGCATGTGTTAAGCTCAGGAGTGTCTGTCTGTCAAAACTTATAGCACGAACATCGTAAAGCTAAGGACAATATAGTATAGGAATAACAGTATTTCGAATAAGCTTTCTAATCCGCACGACTTGTATATAAAGAACCACTGTCGTGCAAATAAGCTTTCTAATCCGCACGACGGTCGAGCCGATAAAAACCCTTATCCACACGACCGTCGTGCGGATTAGACAGCTTATCCGCACGACCGTCGTGCGGATAAGAAACGTTATCGGCACGACCGTCGTGCCGATAGCCTCCCTCACATTCAACAATTTAGGTCAGGCACATCTATTATTGATATAGTACAACACATCAGTTATTATAAATTAACTAATGACTTAATTATAACTTATAATTTCGAAAGAAAGAGAACATTTGTTGTAAAACTGTTTGTATTATTTAAAGTGGATACATGGGAGATCCGGAGAATAAGATCGCAGTCTAAAGGGAATCCTCGTGATTTAGCATGTCCCCGTGTTAAGGGCTTGGGCCACCAAAACGGCTCTCCTATATAACTTACATAAAATGCGTCATTTCCAAGGGCCAAAAAATACAACTTTTATTCCAACCACAGGTGCCACCCTATATTTCCCACAAAGATACACCCTTGCACAATTGAAAAACGCAGAGAAAACAGGGGGTCATGTGGCTTATAAGAAAATTCGCTTGGCTTCAGTGACATGACTGGTGTTTTGCTACATTTTGAAATAGGCACCGGCTAAAACAGGGACATGTCACTTCAGCTCACATAATTTTATCCAAAAACCCATTTACAGGCCTACCATAATTTCAAAAAAAAAATCCTAAGATTTTCCCAAATTTTGATTTTAAAGCGCGATTTTCAAAATCGCGCCTTTGGAGGCGCGATTCCCAAAAGCGCGCTTTTTAATCGAAAATCTTTATTTGTGCGTTTTTGTATTTAAAAGTTAAAAACCATCTTTTCAAATATAAATCACACCATTGCAAACATTATCTATATATTACAAACATACACACAAAGAATAACAGTATAAACTTTATTGCAATAAACACTGTAAAATAAAAACTATAATAAAAGAAAAATAAGGAAACATCATAAATACTGCTAGGGGCAACTCAACTGTATTCTCCATAGTTGCAAATATTTACTCTTTTTAGCAGTAGGTCCTATAGACCCCGGTCAGACAACTGTGTTCTGTGATAAGGATTAGAAAAGTTATAGTATCAATGTCTTACATCTGATTTTGCACAATGTCATTTCAGGCCACTATGACCAGTAAGTTAATAATATTCATATAAATATACTCATGGCTAGACACTTTTAGCAGGGCGTCACGTCCTGCCTTTATTCCATGACACCCTGCCGTAATTTTAAAAAAAATAATTGAAAAATTCAAAGCCGATTTCATTTGGCTGCATTTTTTCTCTTGGGTATAGCAATTTTGCTCCCGTGTATAGCTTCTTTACGATATCGGCAATCTCGCTGTTTGCCTGTAATACCATATCACTTTATCGCTATGTAATGCGTGAACCTGTCGGGTCATAAAATGAAGTGTGTACACCACACTATGCAACATGTAGAACCAGACGTGTCATAAATAATGTGCATGCCGTATCTACTTCTCAGCCCTCAGTCGAATCAGAACCACAGGTGGTAATTACATGTTTGACTGGTTGTGGACAAACTGCTAATCCAGTCAATGACCCGATAAGAACCAATAAAAATAGCATTCGGAATACTTTTATTGCTTTTCTCTTATTTAAAAGTCCGAGAAGTTGCTGTCTGCCCCACTGAATCGGGGATTAGGATTTTTTTCTGGTAGATTTTTGAAAAAATCCGGATATTTCGGAAAAAATCCGGAGATCCGGAGAAATGACGAAAAATCCGGAGATTTAGGAAAAATCCGGAGGAATGGTAGGCCTGCATTTATCATGACAGAAAGTATTTGTATCTATTCTCTAGCATCCATGTATTACATAAAAGGCTAAAAACAGTACATATTTCTTGACAAAAAGCTATTCTGAGGCAAAAAGTTTGGCACTATTTCTACATCATGAAGCACTTCCGGTCTATTTGGTGGCCCTATACCTTAGGAGGCATGCAACGGTTTCATAGGGAAATGTTCGAATTGGCCCGGGGTCAAATTTCTTAATATAAGGCTATTGGTAAGTTTTAAAGTATTTTTGAAGATGAAAAAAATTATTTTAGGGGAGAATGCATTAATATTATCACTTTGTGGCATGATTTAAATAAAATGTGCACTAAGATGATGACTTTTTGTAGTCGGATGGGTATAAGATTGGGGCAGTCTGGAAATCAGTGGTTCGGGCTAAAGAAACTGGAAATCAGCATCATTTTACTGGTGGGTGCAGACACATGAAAATTGTGCGAAATCGACCAGGAATCACTATTGTTTGGGCCAAAGATACTAAAAGCAACAGGTTCAGTGAGTCTGAAAATACTTTTCACTAAGTGCCAACCCTAGGCGAACACTTTCGAATTTTTCGGAGAATATGTGGGTTTTGAGGCTTTTTTGTCATGGGTTTTCGCGACCATAACAAACTTTAAATTTGGCCACAGAGAAATCTGAACGTGTGCTTATCTGGATGGTTCATGCTGTTTTGTTATGCCTAGAGATGTATTTACTGATATAGGACTGAGTTTTGATTCTGGGTTGGGCGTGAAAGTCAGGAGGAGATAAATATAGATGTCAAGGAGACCACCGGTGCCGAGGTTTCAGAAAAAACCGTTGTGTGCCTCCTTAAACAAATGCCAACGGTTCTATTAGGGCGTGTTCGATTATCAGTCCGGACTTGACGGGATTGACGGAATCGAAATTCCAGAACTATTCTATAAATTCTGCCCGAGGAGGTGGTGTGAGCTCCCGGCACAATTTACGAACGTTTCGACAGCAAAGTTGTAATAAGTAGGGAACCAGACTACCATATTTGCAAGGGTTCAATTCCGTTTCTATATGATTTACTAATTCCATGGAATCGTTCCAAACAGTTCTGGAACGGATAATCGAACACGCCCTTAAGTTCAATGGCGCGGATTTTACCAGTGTCTTCGGCGAGGTGTCATTCATGTTTAATGGGATTAATGTGAAATATTCTATTGGAATTTGGATAATTTATCCACGGAATTATACATAGTGTATAATTCTGTGATTTATCGTTAAAGGTCAGTACTTATTTTGTTATTTTCTCCATTCGTCCCAAAGGTACTTCGTCCATGAGTCATTTACAGTTAGCTGTCAGGGGCGTAGCCAGGCTTGAAGTTCAAGTTGAACGAATGTTACGCACATCAGGACTGAATTGTTAAAAAATACAGTTTGTACTGTATTAAGTGTAATTGCGGTTTGAAATGGACACGTGTTTAATATTGACGGGAAGAGAGCGGAGCTCATTGGTTGTAATAGTACATGGTTTATACGGACAGTATTTGTCTACGGAGACATGTTTCGATTGGTGTAAATAAGTATCCTCCATTCTCCATAACCGGACCTTTCCTACCAATCCAGAAGCCTCACAAAAACGCTTGATAAAGTGCGTGCGGTTTGCTTACTTAATCGCAGAGGCGGTTCCGGTTAGGTAATAGATGCCTGCAGCATAATAGCCGAGAAAAATGCTGAAAAAAACCTTGGAATTTTAGTGAAACTTTGAAGAAAATTATATTTTCGAAAAATGAGTACCCAGAGCAACAGATAAGGGTAGTTTTTCAAAACTTAAAATCTTTATTTTTGAATTAAACCCTATGGTGTCACTACTCATTAGAATCGTCTCTTCGAGACGATTCTAATGAGTAGTAACACTATAATAGGATTTGGTGCTGAAATGAGTGATAAAATGTTTGATTTGTTGAAATAACTACCTCTTATGTGGAGCCCTGGTACCAAAATTAACCAGGTACCTTATTTTTTTAATGTCCCTTTGTAAAATGATTTCGAATAATGCATTTTACAATATAACTCTAAATGTTTATTACGTTTAGCGGCTGCGCGTGTCTGGAAATTGACCTTTCACATGCAGTATAAATTTGACCCGATTGTGTACAAGCCTTTGTTACCCGGATGATGACGTCACACTTCCGTCATGATAGGAATTCACGGCGCTGCATTTACAGTCGAAGGTTAGTTTGAATAACTGGTATTTGTTTAAACAATGAAGTTGTTTGATTACTTTAAGTGTTATTTTCAGTTAGAAAACTATTTTTTCTCCATATTCATTCAATGTATCTCCCAGTTACGATTTAAATTGGTTATCTTTATATACCCTTTTCGCTAAGGGTTCCGGATGAACGGACGAAAAGGATACAGTATAACTCTTCTATTACGACCACTAAAAGAAGGTCGGTGGCTTGTACGAAGGACATGTTTCAGCTTAAGGCATGGCGAAAGTAAAGGAAAAAGCTCCTAAAGGTTCCTACTTTAGCCTGCCTTAAGCAGCAAGTTAGGCCTTAACCGTTCACGACGCGTTTCGTATTATATGCATATATTTAACGGGTAAATGGATAGGAATAGCGTATTTACCACTGTAAGCCACATTCAGCCTGCTTAAAAGCACATTGAAAGCAAAGCAGAATACAAATTAAGGCGCATTCGGCTTTGCTATTCATCTGCTTTAAGCTTCAATCTGCTAGTGACGTTCCCCATATACTAACAACGCTAATTAATACTAAAACTAATTATCAAAACAAAGACGCGTTTAAAAGAGTCGGATGAAAGGGGTCATCACTTAGCAGAGACTGCACAATTTGGTATAATTGTTTATTTAGAACGCGTTTTTTTTAAACACGTTAAAATCGTTAGGCCTTAACCGTTCACGATGCGTTTCTTATGTGCTACGATTTTACCACTGTAAGCCACATTCAGCCTGCTTAAAAGCACATCGAAAGCAAAGCAGAATACAAATTAAGGCGCATTCGGCTTTGCTATTCATCTGCTTTAAGCTTCAATCTGCTAGTATATAGAAACTATTTTATAGAAACTATTTTATATATAGACTTTAAACAAGTCTTTGACACAATTTGGCCACCAAACTTGTGTCCCCCTGGGCCCCACCTAAAGCCCACGTTCAAATTAGGCGGGGAGATTTCAACATCCGAGCGACAAGTCGTGGAGTGGGTGTCTCGCTGAAACCTTACTGAAAAATAAATGGGGTTATTAGCTGCAAGAAATAGATTGACATGAGATACGGTACTGAAAAGAAGACAAAAATGATATTGACAAGCCTAAAATCTACAAAGCAAACATTAACGAAACTATACACAAGGAAAAAACATTTAGAAACTATAACTACTATTGTTATCCTTATCATTATTATTAATTTTATTATTAGTTTAGTTTTATTATTAGTTTAGTATTATTATTAGGTATTATTTTTAGTCTTTAGTATTATCATATTATTTTTATTATTGTTATTGTTATTATTATCATATTATTATTGGTTTTATTATTATACTTATTCTATAAATTGGCTGGATGCAGTTTCACGTCATACTCAGAATAGGACGAATAACATGCACGTTATAACCTAATTAACATGAATATTCAATAACAATTTGTTCCTAAACAAACCAACTGATTAAGTCCCCATATACTAACAACGCTAATTAATACTAAAACTAATTATCGAAACAAAGACGCGTTTAAAAGAGTCGGATGAAAGGGTCATCACTTAGCAGAGGCTGCATTGGTATAATTGTTTATTTAGAACGCGTTTTTTTTAAACACGTTAAAATGGTTAGGCCTTAACCGTTCACGACGCGTTTCGTATTATATGCATATATTTAACGGGTAAATGGATAGGAATAGCGTATTTACCACTGTAAGCCACATTCAGCCTGCTTAAAAGCACATTGAAAGCAAAGCAGAATACAAATTAAGGCGCATTCGGCTTTGCTATTCATCTGCTTTAAGCTTCAATCTGCTAGTGACGTTCCCCATATACTAACAACGCTAATTAATACTAAAACTAATTATCAAAACAAAGACGCGTTTAAAAGAGTCGGATGAAAGGGGTCATCACTTAGCAGAGACTGCACAATTTGGTATAATTGTTTATTTAGAACGCGTTTTTTTTAAACACGTTAAAATCGTTAGGCCTTAACCGTTCACGATGCGTTTCTTATGTGCTACGATTTTACCACTGTAAGCCACATTCAGCCTGCTTAAAAGCACATCGAAAGCAAAGCAGAATACAAATTAAGGCGCATTCGGCTTTGCTATTCATCTGCTTTAAGCTTCAATCTGCTAGTATATAGAAACTATTTCATATATAGACTTTAAACAAGTCTTTGACACAATTTGGCCACCAAACTTGTGTCCCCCTGGGCCCCACCTAAAGCCCACGTTCAAATTAGGCGGGGAGATTTCAACATCCGAGCGACAAGTCGTGGAGTGGGTGTCTCGCTGAAACCTTACTGAAAAATAAATGGGGTTATTAGCTGCAAGAAATAGATTGACATGAGATACGGTACTGAAAAGAAGACAAAAATGATATTGACAAGCCTAAAATCTACAAAGCAAACATTAACGAAACTATACACAAGGAAAAAACATTTAGAAACTATAACTACTATTGTTATCCTTATCATTATTATTAATTTTATTATTAGTTTA
Source organism: Gari tellinella (assembly GCA_922989275.2). Classification (NCBI taxonomy): domain Eukaryota; kingdom Metazoa; phylum Mollusca; class Bivalvia; order Cardiida; family Psammobiidae; genus Gari; species Gari tellinella. The sequence continues at coordinate 59,432,023 of OV277859.1, forward strand.
GTTTTATTATTAGTTTAGTATTATTATTAGGTATTATTTTTAGTCTTTAGTATTATCATATTATTTTTATTATTGTTATTGTTATTATTATCATATTATTATTGGTTTTATTATTATACTTATTCTATAAATTGGCTGGATGCAGTTTCACGTCATACTCAGAATAGGACGAATAACATGCACGTTATAACCTAATTAACATGAATATTCAATAACAATTTGTTCCTAAACAAACCAACTGATTAAGTCCCCATATACTAACAACGCTAATTAATACTAAAACTAATTATCGAAACAAAGACGCGTTTAAAAGAGTCGGATGAAAGGGTCATCACTTAGCAGAGGCTGCATTGGTATAATTGTTTATTTAGAACGCGTTTTTTTTAAACACGTTAAAATGGTTAGGCCTTAACCGTTCACGACGCGTTTCGTATTATATGCATATATTTAACGGGTAAATGGATAGGAATAGCGTATTTACCACTGTAAGCCACATTCAGCCTGCTTAAAAGCACATTGAAAGCAAAGCAGAATACAAATTAAGGCGCATTCGGCTTTGCTATTCATCTGCTTCAAGCTTCAATCTGCTAGTGACGTTCCCCATATACTAACAACGCTAATTAATACTAAAACTAATTATCAAAACAAAGACGCGTTTAAAAGAGTCGGATGAAAGGGGTCATCACTTAGCAGAGACTGCACAATTTGGTATAATTGTTTATTTAGAACGCGTTTTTTTTAAACACGTTAAAATCGTTAGGCCTTAACCGTTCACGATGCGTTTCTTATGTGCTACGATTTTACCACTGTAAGCCACATTCAGCCTGCTTAAAAGCACATCGAAAGCAAAGCAGAATACAAATTAAGGCGCATTCGGCTTTGCTATTCATCTGCTTTAAGCTTCAATCTGCTAGTATATAGAAACTATTTTATATATAGACTTTAAACAAGTCTTTGACACAATTTGGCCACCAAACTTGTGTCCCCCTGGGCCCCACCTAAAGCCCACGTTCAAATTAGGCGGGGAGATTTCAACATCCGAGCGACAAGTCGTGGAGTGGGTGTCTCGCTGAAACCTTACTGAAAAATAAATGGGGTTATTAGCTGCAAGAAATAGATTGACATGAGATACGGTACTGAAAAGAAGACAAAAATGATATTGACAAGCCTAAAATCTACAAAGCAAACATTAACGAAACTATACACAAGGAAAAAACATTTAGAAACTATAACTACTATTGTTATCCTTATCATTATTATTAATTTTATTATTAGTTTAGTTTTATTATTAGTTTAGTATTATTATTAGGTATTATTTTTAGTCTTTAGTATTATCATATTATTTTTATTATTGTTATTGTTATTATTATCATATTATTATTGGTTTTATTATTATACTTATTCTATAAATTGGCTGGATGCAGTTTCACGTCATACTCAGAATAGGACGAATAACATGCACGTTATAACCTAATTAACATGAATATTCAATAACAATTTGTTCCTAAACAAACCAACTGATTAAGTCCCCATATACTAACAACGCTAATTAATACTAAAACTAATTATCGAAACAAAGACGCGTTTAAAAGAGTCGGATGAAAGGGTCATCACTTAGCAGAGGCTGCATTGGTATAATTGTTTATTTAGAACGCGTTTTTTTTAAACACGTTAAAATGGTTAGGCCTTAACCGTTCACGACGCGTTTCGTATTATATGCATATATTTAACGGGTAAATGGATAGGAATAGCGTATTTACCACTGTAAGCCACATTCAGCCTGCTTAAAAGCACATTGAAAGCAAAGCAGAATACAAATTAAGGCGCATTCGGCTTTGCTATTCATCTGCTTTAAGCTTCAATCTGCTAGTGACGTTCCCCATATACTAACAACGCTAATTAATACTAAAACTAATTATCAAAACAAAGACGCGTTTAAAAGAGTCGGATGAAAGGGGTCATCACTTAGCAGAGACTGCACAATTTGGTATAATTGTTTATTTAGAACGCGTTTTTTTAAACACGTTAAAATCGTTAGGCCTTAACCGTTCACGATGCGTTTCTTATGTGCTACGATTTTACCACTGTAAGCCACATTCAGCCTGCTTAAAAGCACATTGAAAGCAAAGCAGAATACAAATTAAGGCGCATTCGGCTTTGCTATTCATCTGCTTTAAGCTTCAATCTGCTAGTATATAGAAACTATTTTATATATAGACTTTAAACAAGTCTTTGACACAATTTGGCCACCAAACTTGTGTCCCCCTGGGCCCCACCTAAAGCCCACGTTCAAATTAGGCGGGGAGATTTCAACATCCGAGCGACAAGTCGTGGAGTGGGTGTCTCGCTGAAACCTTACTGAAAAATAAATGGGGTTATTAGCTGCAAGAAATAGATTGACATGAGATACGGTACTGAAAAGAAGACAAAAATGATATTGACAAGCCTAAAATCTACAAAGCAAACATTAACGAAACTATACACAAGGAAAAAACATTTAGAAACTATAACTACTATTGTTATCCTTATCATTATTATTAATTTTATTATTAGTTTAGTTTTATTATTAGTTTAGTATTATTATTAGGTATTATTTTTAGTCTTTAGTATTATCATATTATTTTTATTATTGTTATTGTTATTATTATCATATTATTATTGGTTTTATTATTATACTTATTCTATAAATTGGCTGGATGCAGTTTCACGTCATACTCAGAATAGGACGAATAACATGCACGTTATAACCTAATTAACATGAATATTCAATAACAATTTGTTCCTAAACAAACCAACTGATTAAGTCCCCATATACTAACAACGCTAATTAATACTAAAACTAATTATCGAAACAAAGACGCGTTTAAAAGAGTCGGATGAAAGGGTCATCACTTAGCAGAGGCTGCATTGGTATAATTGTTTATTTAGAACGCGTTTTTTTTAAACACGTTAAAATGGTTAGGCCTTAACCGTTCACGACGCGTTTCGTATTATATGCATATATTTAACGGGTAAATGGATAGGAATAGCGTATTTACCACTGTAAGCCACATTCAGCCTGCTTAAAAGCACATTGAAAGCAAAGCAGAATACAAATTAAGGCGCATTCGGCTTTGCTATTCATCTGCTTTAAGCTTCAATCTGCTAGTGACGTTCCCCATATACTAACAACGCTAATTAATACTAAAACTAATTATCAAAACAAAGACGCGTTTAAAAGAGTCGGATGAAAGGGGTCATCACTTAGCAGAGACTGCACAATTTGGTATAATTGTTTATTTAGAACGCGTTTTTTTAAACACGTTAAAATCGTTAGGCCTTAACCGTTCACGATGCGTTTCTTATGTGCTACGATTTTACCACTGTAAGCCACATTCAGCCTGCTTAAAAGCACATTGAAAGCAAAGCAGAATACAAATTAAGGCGCATTCGGCTTTGCTATTCATCTGCTTTAAGCTTCAATCTGCTAGTATATAGAAACTATTTTATATATAGACTTTAAACAAGTCTTTGACACAATTTGGCCACCAAACTTGTGTCCCCCTGGGCCCCACCTAAAGCCCACGTTCAAATTAGGCGGGGAGATTTCAACATCCGAGCGACAAGTCGTGGAGTGGGTGTCTCGCTGAAACCTTACTGAAAAATAAATGGGGTTATTAGCTGCAAGAAATAGATTGACATGAGATACGGTACTGAAAAGAAGACAAAAATGATATTGACAAGCCTAAAATCTACAAAGCAAACATTAACGAAACTATACACAAGGAAAAAACATTTAGAAACTATAACTACTATTGTTATCCTTATCATTATTATTAATTTTATTATTAGTTTAGTTTTATTATTAGTTTAGTATTATTATTAGGTATTATTTTTAGTCTTTAGTATTATCATATTATTTTTATTATTGTTATTGTTATTATTATCATATTATTATTGGTTTTATTATTATACTTATTCTATAAATTGGCTGGATGCAGTTTCACGTCATACTCAGAATAGGACGAATAACATGCACGTTATAACCTAATTAACATGAATATTCAATAACAATTTGTTCCTAAACAAACCAACTGATTAAGTCCCCATATACTAACAACGCTAATTAATACTAAAACTAATTATCGAAACAAAGACGCGTTTAAAAGAGTCGGATGAAAGGGTCATCACTTAGCAGAGGCTGCATTGGTATAATTGTTTATTTAGAACGCGTTTTTTTTAAACACGTTAAAATGGTTAGGCCTTAACCGTTCACGACGCGTTTCGTATTATATGCATATATTTAACGGGTAAATGGATAGGAATAGCGTATTTACCACTGTAAGCCACATTCAGCCTGCTTAAAAGCACATTGAAAGCAAAGCAGAATACAAATTAAGGCGCATTCGGCTTTGCTATTCATCTGCTTTAAGCTTCAATCTGCTAGTGACGTTCCCCATATACTAACAACGCTAATTAATACTAAAACTAATTATCAAAACAAAGACGCGTTTAAAAGAGTCGGATGAAAGGGGTCATCACTTAGCAGAGACTGCACAATTTGGTATAATTGTTTATTTAGAACGCGTTTTTTTAAACACGTTAAAATCGTTAGGCCTTAACCGTTCACGATGCGTTTCTTATGTGCTACGATTTTACCACTGTAAGCCACATTCAGCCTGCTTAAAAGCACATCGAAAGCAAAGCAGAATACAAATTAAGGCGCATTCGGCTTTGCTATTCATCTGCTTTAAGCTTCAATCTGCTAGTATATAGAAACTATTTTATATATAGACTTTAAACAAGTCTTTGACACAATTTGGCCACCAAACTTGTGTCCCCCTGGGCCCCACCTAAAGCCCACGTTCAAATTAGGCGGGGAGATTTCAACATCCGAGCGACAAGTCGTGGAGTGGGTGTCTCGCTGAAACCTTACTGAAAAATAAATGGGGTTATTAGCTGCAAGAAATAGATTGACATGAGATACGGTACTGAAAAGAAGACAAAAATGATATTGACAAGCCTAAAATCTACAAAGCAAACATTAACGAAACTATACACAAGGAAAAAACATTTAGAAACTATAACTACTATTGTTATCCTTATCATTATTATTAATTTTATTATTAGTTTAGTTTTATTATTAGTTTAGTATTATTATTAGGTATTATTTTTAGTCTTTAGTATTATCATATTATTTTTATTATTGTTATTGTTATTATTATCATATTATTATTGGTTTTATTATTATACTTATTCTATAAATTGGCTGGATGCAGTTTCACGTCATACTCAGAATAGGACGAATAACATGCACGTTATAACCTAATTAACATGAATATTCAATAACAATTTGTTCCTAAACAAACCAACTGATTAAGTCCCCATATACTAACAACGCTAATTAATACTAAAACTAATTATCGAAACAAAGACGCGTTTAAAAGAGTCGGATGAAAGGGTCATCACTTAGCAGAGGCTGCATTGGTATAATTGTTTATTTAGAACGCGTTTTTTTTAAACACGTTAAAATGGTTAGGCCTTAACCGTTCACGACGCGTTTTGTATTATATGCATATATTTAACGGGTAAATGGATAGGAATAGCGTATTTACCACTGTAAGCCACATTCAGCCTGCTTAAAAGCACATTGAAAGCAAAGCAGAATACAAATTAAGGCGCATTCGGCTTTGCTATTCATCTGCTTTAAGCTTCAATCTGCTAGTGACGTTCCCCATATACTAACAACGCTAATTAATACTAAAACTAATTATCAAAACAAAGACGCGTTTAAAAGAGTCGGATGAAAGGGGTCATCACTTAGCAGAGACTGCACAATTTGGTATAATTGTTTATTTAGAACGCGTTTTTTTTAAACACGTTAAAATCGTTAGGCCTTAACCGTTCACGATGCGTTTCTTATGTGCTACGATTTTACCACTGTAAGCCACATTCAGCCTGCTTAAAAGCACATCGAAAGCAAAGCAGAATACAAATTAAGGCGCATTCGGCTTTGCTATTCATCTGCTTTAAGCTTCAATCTGCTAGTATATAGAAACTATTTTATATATAGACTTTAAACAAGTCTTTGACACAATTTGGCCACCAAACTTGTGTCCCCCTGGGCCCCACCTAAAGCCCACGTTCAAATTAGGCGGGGAGATTTCAACATCCGAGCGACAAGTCGTGGAGTGGGTGTCTCGCTGAAACCTTACTGAAAAATAAATGGGGTTATTAGCTGCAAGAAATAGATTGACATGAGATACGGTACTGAAAAGAAGACAAAAATGATATTGACAAGCCTAAAATCTACAAAGCAAACATTAACGAAACTATACACAAGGAAAAAACATTTAGAAACTATAACTACTATTGTTATCCTTATCATTATTATTAATTTTATTATTAGTTTAGTTTTATTATTAGTTTAGTATTATTATTAGGTATTATTTTTAGTCTTTAGTATTATCATATTATTTTTAGCTCACCTGAGCCGAAGGCTCAAGGTGAGCTGTTGTGATCGCCCGCCGTCCGTCGTCCGTCTGTCCGTCTGTCCGTCTGTCCGTCTGTCCATCCGTCCGTCTGTCCGTCTGTCCGTCCGTTCAAATTTACTTCAAGCGACAACTCCTCTGAAACCGCGAGTCTGAGGAAAAAACTAATTTGCTCACGGTGTTCCTTGGATGCTTCTCTACAGAAATTGTTAAAATGAAACTTTAAAGTGGACTACTTATTGAAATTTATTAAAAAAAGTGAAAAACTTTAAACAAGTTTTTTGTAAAAAACCACTGTTCCCACACCTTAGATATTGCATGAATAGTATCTTCTACTAAATCACTTTCAAAATTGTAAAAAATCAAAACCCTAGGATCAAATTTGACTCAACCCTGGCCATATCAGTGCTTTTTGATGCAGGTCTGACAGTAAAAACTCTCTAATGATCCGTTTTATACAGACGCATTGTATCTTCCAGGCTAAGAAGCTACCCTTATACTAAATGCAACATTTTTGCAAACAGTTTGGATCCAGGTCAGATGCCACATAATGCTGCATCTAATCTGGATCTAAACTATTTGCCACTCATTTACATATTTTCTTATATTTAGAAACTATAAGTTATTATTTTTTACATATTTCACATACAAACATTTGGAGCAGACAACAGTTCAGCATAATAATAGTCATTTCTCTCTGAGACTGTCTCCAATTGCATAACTGACCCATAGCTAGCTCTGAACTCAGGTCACTGAGATACATAACAGAAATGAAAGTGATGTCTGCTATTTTATGCTCAAGCACAACTTAGTTCGAGGCATATTACTTTTGGTCTGTCTGTTTGTTTGTTTGTGTTTTGTTTGTTTGTTTATCTTTCTGTCTATCAGTCCACAATTAATTCTTGGCCATAAACAGTATGGATCCAGGTCAGATGCCACATAATGCTGCTTCTAATCTGGATCCAAACTATTTGCCACTCATTTACATATAGTTTCTTATATTTAGAAAATGTAAATAATGATATTTATTAACCTATTAACCCATACATATTCTTTTTTATGTCTTTAATTTATTCTTCCACAGAAGAAAATATTTCACTTTATACAGTCATTGTTGTCTTTAACAATTGCTTCAAATGACATCTCCTCATATACCGCTGAAAAGATTTCAACCAAACTTTACACGAATGTTCCTTGGGTCAAGTTCTTTCAAAATTGTTCAAAGAATTAAAAACAATGTAGAACTCTGGTTGCCATGGCAACCAAGTGAAAAAATAAGGAAATCTTAAAAAAAATTCTTGTCTGAAACTACAAGGGCCAGATCTTAGACATTTGTCACATAGCATCATCTACAGGTCCTCTATCAAACTACAAACTATGCCCCTGGGGTCAAAATTGGCCCCGCCCAGGGGGTCACAGTTTAACATAGAGTTATATAGTGAAATTTTCAAATGTCTTCTCCTCTGAAACTAATATGGCCAGAGCTTTGATATCTGGCTTGGTGACACTTATAGATGTCCTATACCAATAAGGTTCAAATGGTTCCAGGGATCATTCTGGGCCGCGATTTCCGCGATATTTCGCACGAAAATGACAGATATCGCATCAAAATTTGTATAACGCGAATATTTCTCGCACTCGTTTCTCAGATACTTGCGAGCTAAAGTTTATTCTTCTCGATTTATTTCCGATATTTACAAACATTTCTGATCAATTTCGTCGAACGCCTTATCGTAATCGCAGCATCCCGCGCACCAATAAGTATAACAGCAAACCAATAAACGGTAAGGACCGAGAGTTCCGAATTTTGTATATAAAATCAAAACACATCCGGTTCAGAATAAAACGTGTACCAGACCGCACGTAGACTAATTGGTTAAGCAACGTCCTGTGAGGTTAGAATCTGGATGGGTGACCGGCAGGGATTACCGTCGGCCCGGTACACGTTATGTCCTCTGTCATTAGATCGTACTTTCTTTCGAAAACAGGAATGTAATTTCCCTTCACTGGATTGAATAACTGCACAATGCACCAAAATATCGTTCATTTTATTCCTAAGTTATCGTCGTAACCGCGCCGATAATTTTTGTCACTAGTTTTCGCGAACTGACCCTCTACAGACGAAAATGAATCTGCCGATAACATATATACGCTAATGGCGCGTGCGGTAAACTATCAATTTATGGTATGGATTAAATCTTTTCACTAGATTTCGATAAGGAGAAGAAGAATAACAGTTCCATGTCATATAAATTTTATTTACACAAAATTCTCAAGCAGTAGATATAGCAGTAGTGCTTGTTGGTACAAACAGACTATCAATTAAAATTTCTCTCATCATCTAAAAAAATCTCTCACTTTTTTTTGACAAATGAGAGAATTTCTCTCACTTGCATTCTGCGACAGAATAATCCCTGTGGTTCTGGTCGATTGCATATCATCTACAGGTCCTCTATCAAGTTTGTACAAATTATGCCCCTGGGGTCAAAATTAGCCCCACTCCGGGGGTCACAGTTTTCATACGTCTTCTTTTCTGAAGCTAATATAGCCAGAGCTTTAATATTCGGCATGGTGTTACTTCTAGATGTCCTTTATCTATTTTGTTCAAATGGTTCCAGTCTGTTGCATATGTAGGTCACAGGAGCTAAAAATAGATTTTTTCAATGGAAACTTAAAAAAAATCTTCTTGTCTAGAACCCTAGTACCCTGATCTTAGATATTTGGAACATAGCATCATCTACAGGTCCTCTATCAAGATTGTTCAAATTATGCCCCTCGGGTAAAAAATGACCCCGTCCTGGACTTAAATCATTATCTCCATTTTGATGTACAGCTATTCTCAGGTGAGCGACATATGCCCCATGGGGCTCTTGTTATTATTGTTATTGTTATTATTATCATATTATTATTGGTTTTATTATTATACTTATTCTATAAATTGGCTGGATGCAGTTTCACGTCATACTCAGAATAGGACGAATAACATGCACGTTATAACCTAATTAACATGAATATTCAATAACAATTTGTTCCTAAACAAACCAACTGATTAAGTCCCCATATACTAACAACGCTAATTAATACTAAAACTAATTATCGAAACAAAGACGCGTTTAAAAGAGTCGGATGAAAGGGTCATCACTTAGCAGAGGCTGCATTGGTATAATTGTTTATTTAGAACGCGTTTTTTTTAAACACGTTAAAATGGTTAGGCCTTAACCGTTCACGACGCGTTTCGTATTATATGCATATATTTAACGGGTAAATGGATAGGAATAGCGTATTTACCACTGTAAGCCACATTCAGCCTGCTTAAAAGCACATTGAAAGCAAAGCAGAATACAAATTAAGGCGCATTCGGCTTTGCTATTCATCTGCTTTAAGCTTCAATCTGCTAGTGACGTTCCCCATATACTAACAACGCTAATTAATACTAAAACTAATTATCAAAACAAAGACGCGTTTAAAAGAGTCGGATGAAAGGGGTCATCACTTAGCAGAGACTGCACAATTTGGTATAATTGTTTATTTAGAACGCGTTTTTTTTAAACACGTTAAAATCGTTAGGCCTTAACCGTTCACGATGCGTTTCTTATGTGCTACGATTTTACCACTGTAAGCCACATTCAGCCTGCTTAAAAGCACATCGAAAGCAAAGCAGAATACAAATTAAGGCGCATTCGGCTTTGCTATTCATCTGCTTTAAGCTTCAATCTGCTAGTATATAGAAACTATTTTATATATAGACTTTAAACAAGTCTTTGACACAATTTGGCCACCAAACTTGTGTCCCCCTGGGCCCCACCTAAAGCCCACGTTCAAATTAGGCGGGGAGATTTCAACATCCGAGCGACAAGTCGTGGAGTGGGTGTCTCGCTGAAACCTTACTGAAAAATAAATGGGGTTATTAGCTGCAAGAAATAGATTGACATGAGATACGGTACTGAAAAGAAGACAAAAATGATATTGACAAGCCTAAAATCTACAAAGCAAACATTAACGAAACTATACACAAGGAAAAAACATTTAGAAACTATAACTACTATTGTTATCCTTATCATTATTATTAATTTTATTATTAGTTTAGTTTTATTATTAGTTTAGTATTATTATTAGGTATTATTTTTAGTCTTTAGTATTATCATATTATTTTTATTATTGTTATTGTTATTATTATCATATTATTATTGGTTTTATTATTATACTTATTCTATAAATTGGCTGGATGCAGTTTCACGTCATACTCAGAATAGGACGAATAACATGCACGTTATAACCTAATTAACATGAATATTCAATAACAATTTGTTCCTAAACAAACCAACTGATTAAGTCCCCATATACTAACAACGCTAATTAATACTAAAACTAATTATCGAAACAAAGACGCGTTTAAAAGAGTCGGATGAAAGGGTCATCACTTAGCAGAGGCTGCATTGGTATAATTGTTTATTTAGAACGCGTTTTTTTTAAACACGTTAAAATGGTTAGGCCTTAACCGTTCACGACGCGTTTCGTATTATATGCATATATTTAACGGGTAAATGGATAGGAATAGCGTATTTACCACTGTAAGCCACATTCAGCCTGCTTAAAAGCACATTGAAAGCAAAGCAGAATACAAATTAAGGCGCATTCGGCTTTGCTATTCATCTGCTTTAAGCTTCAATCTGCTAGTGACGTTCCCCATATACTAACAACGCTAATTAATACTAAAACTAATTATCAAAACAAAGACGCGTTTAAAAGAGTCGGATGAAAGGGGTCATCACTTAGCAGAGACTGCACAATTTGGTATAATTGTTTATTTAGAACGCGTTTTTTTTAAACACGTTAAAATCGTTAGGCCTTAACCGTTCACGATGCGTTTCTTATGTGCTACGATTTTACCACTGTAAGCCACATTCAGCCTGCTTAAAAGCACATCGAAAGCAAAGCAGAATACAAATTAAGGCGCATTCGGCTTTGCTATTCATCTGCTTTAAGCTTCAATCTGCTAGTATATAGAAACTATTTTATATATAGACTTTAAACAAGTCTTTGACACAATTTGGCCACCAAACTTGTGTCCCCCTGGGCCCCACCTAAAGCCCACGTTCAAATTAGGCGGGGAGATTTCAACATCCGAGCGACAAGTCGTGGAGTGGGTGTCTCGCTGAAACCTTACTGAAAAATAAATGGGGTTATTAGCTGCAAGAAATAGATTGACATGAGATACGGTACTGAAAAGAAGACAAAAATGATATTGACAAGCCTAAAATCTACAAAGCAAACATTAACGAAACTATACACAAGGAAAACACATTTAGAAACTATAACTACTATTGTTATCCTTATCATTATTATTAATTTTATTATTAGTTTAGTTTTATTATTAGTTTAGTATTATTATTAGGTATTATTTTTAGTCTTTAGTATTATCATATTATTTTTATTATTGTTATTGTTATTATTATCATATTATTATTGGTTTTATTATTATACTTATTCTATAAATTGGCTGGATGCAGTTTCACGTCATACTCAGAATAGGACGAATAACATGCACGTTATAACCTAATTAACATGAATATTCAATAACAATTTGTTCCTAAACAAACCAACTGATTAAGTCCCCATATACTAACAACGCTAATTAATACTAAAACTAATTATCGAAACAAAGACGCGTTTAAAAGAGTCGGATGAAAGGGTCATCACTTAGCAGAGGCTGCATTGGTATAATTGTTTATTTAGAACGCGTTTTTTTTAAACACGTTAAAATGGTTAGGCCTTAACCGTTCACGACGCGTTTCGTATTATATGCATATATTTAACGGGTAAATGGATAGGAATAGCGTATTTACCACTGTAAGCCACATTCAGCCTGCTTAAAAGCACATCGAAAGCAAAGCAGAATACAAATTAAGGCGCATTCGGCTTTGCTATTCATCTGCTTTAAGCTTCAATCTGCTAGTGACGTTCCCCATATACTAACAACGCTAATTAATACTAAAACTAATTATCAAAACAAAGACGCGTTTAAAAGAGTCGGATGAAAGGGGTCATCACTTAGCAGAGACTGCACAATTTGGTATAATTGTTTATTTAGAACGCGTTTTTTTTAAACACGTTAAAATCGTTAGGCCTTAACCGTTCACGATGCGTTTCTTATGTGCTACGATTTTACCACTGTAAGCCACATTCAGCCTGCTTAAAAGCACATCGAAAGCAAAGCAGAATACAAATTAAGGCGCATTCGGCTTTGCTATTCATCTGCTTTAAGCTTCAATCTGCTAGTATATAGAAACTATTTTATATATAGACTTTAAACAAGTCTTTGACACAATTTGGCCACCAAACTTGTGTCCCCCTGGGCCCCACCTAAAGCCCACGTTCAAATTAGGCGGGGAGATTTCAACATCCGAGCGACAAGTCGTGGAGTGGGTGTCTCGCTGAAACCTTACTGAAAAATAAATGGGGTTATTAGCTGCAAGAAATAGATTGACATGAGATACGGTACTGAAAAGAAGACAAAAATGATATTGACAAGCCTAAAATCTACAAAGCAAACATTAACGAAACTATACACAAGGAAAAAACATTTAGAAACTATAACTACTATTGTTATCCTTATCATTATTATTAATTTTATTATTAGTTTAGTTTTATTATTAGTTTAGTATTATTATTAGGTATTATTTTTAGTCTTTAGTATTATCATATTATTTTTATTATTGTTATTGTTATTATTATCATATTATTATTGGTTTTATTATTATACTTATTCTATAAATTGGCTGGATGCAGTTTCACGTCATACTCAGAATAGGACGAATAACATGCACGTTATAACCTAATTAACATGAATATTCAATAACAATTTGTTCCTAAACAAACCAACTGATTAAGTCCCCATATACTAACAACGCTAATTAATACTAAAACTAATTATCGAAACAAAGACGCGTTTAAAAGAGTCGGATGAAAGGGTCATCACTTAGCAGAGGCTGCATTGGTATAATTGTTTATTTAGAACGCGTTTTTTTAAACACGTTAAAATGGTTAGGCCTTAACCGTTCACGACGCGTTTCGTATTATATGCATATATTTAACGGGTAAATGGATAGGAATAGCGTATTTACCACTGTAAGCCACATTCAGCCTGCTTAAAAGCACATTGAAAGCAAAGCAGAATACAAATTAAGGCGCATTCGGCTTTGCTATTCATCTGCTTTAAGCTTCAATCTGCTAGTGACGTTCCCCATATACTAACAACGCTAATTAATACTAAAACTAATTATCAAAACAAAGACGCGTTTAAAAGAGTCGGATGAAAGGGGTCATCACTTAGCAGAGACTGCACAATTTGGTATAATTGTTTATTTAGAACGCGTTTTTTTTAAACACGTTAAAATCGTTAGGCCTTAACCGTTCACGATGCGTTTCTTATGTGCTACGATTTTACCACTGTAAGCCACATTCAGCCTGCTTAAAAGCACATCGAAAGCAAAGCAGAATACAAATTAAGGCGCATTCGGCTTTGCTATTCATCTGCTTTAAGCTTCAATCTGCTAGTATATAGAAACTATTTTATATATAGACTTTAAACAAGTCTTTGACACAATTTGGCCACCAAACTTGTGTCCCCCTGGGCCCCACCTAAAGCCCACGTTCAAATTAGGCGGGGAGATTTCAACATCCGAGCGACAAGTCGTGGAGTGGGTGTCTCGCTGAAACCTTACTGAAAAATAAATGGGGTTATTAGCTGCAAGAAATAGATTGACATGAGATACGGTACTGAAAAGAAGACAAAAATGATATTGACAAGCCTAAAATCTACAAAGCAAACATTAACGAAACTATACACAAGGAAAAAACATTTAGAAACTATAACTACTATTGTTATCCTTATCATTATTATTAATTTTATTATTAGTTTAGTTTTATTATTAGTTTAGTATTATTATTAGGTATTATTTTTAGTCTTTAGTATTATCATATTATTTTTATTATTGTTATTGTTATTATTATCATATTATTATTGGTTTTATTATTATACTTATTCTATAAATTGGCTGGATGCAGTTTCACGTCATACTCAGAATAGGACGAATAACATGCACGTTATAACCTAATTAACATGAATATTCAATAACAATTTGTTCCTAAACAAACCAACTGATTAAGTCCCCATATACTAACAACGCTAATTAATACTAAAACTAATTATCGAAACAAAGACGCGTTTAAAAGAGTCGGATGAAAGGGTCATCACTTAGCAGAGGCTGCATTGGTATAATTGTTTATTTAGAACGCGTTTTTTTTAAACACGTTAAAATGGTTAGGCCTTAACCGTTCACGACGCGTTTCGTATTATATGCATATATTTAACGGGTAAATGGATAGGAATAGCGTATTTACCACTGTAAGCCACATTCAGCCTGCTTAAAAGCACATTGAAAGCAAAGCAGAATACAAATTAAGGCGCATTCGGCTTTGCTATTCATCTGCTTTAAGCTTCAATCTGCTAGTGACGTTCCCCATATACTAACAACGCTAATTAATACTAAAACTAATTATCAAAACAAAGACGCGTTTAAAAGAGTCGGATGAAAGGGGTCATCACTTAGCAGAGACTGCACAATTTGGTATAATTGTTTATTTAGAACGCGTTTTTTTTAAACACGTTAAAATCGTTAGGCCTTAACCGTTCACGATGCGTTTCTTATGTGCTACGATTTTACCACTGTAAGCCACATTCAGCCTGCTTAAAAGCACATCGAAAGCAAAGCAGAATACAAATTAAGGCGCATTCGGCTTTGCTATTCATCTGCTTTAAGCTTCAATCTGCTAGTATATAGAAACTATTTGATATATAGACTTTAAACAAGTCTTTGACACAATTTGGCCACCAAACTTGTGTCCCCCTGGGCCCCACCTAAAGCCCACGTTCAAATTAGGCGGGGAGATTTCAACATCCGAGCGACAAGTCGTGGAGTGGGTGTCTCGCTGAAACCTTACTGAAAAATAAATGGGGTTATTAGCTGCAAGAAATAGATTGACATGAGATACGGTACTGAAAAGAAGACAAAAATGATATTGACAAGCCTAAAATCTACAAAGCAAACATTAACGAAACTATACACAAGGAAAAAACATTTAGAAACTATAACTACTATTGTTATCCTTATCATTATTATTAATTTTATTATTAGTTTAGTTTTATTATTAGTTTAGTATTATTATTAGGTATTATTTTTAGTCTTTAGTATTATCATATTATTTTTATTATTGTTATTGTTATTATTATCATATTATTATTGGTTTTATTATTATACTTATTCTATAAATTGGCTGGATGCAGTTTCACGTCATACTCAGAATAGGACGAATAACATGCACGTTATAACCTAATTAACATGAATATTCAATAACAATTTGTTCCTAAACAAACCAACTGATTAAGTCCCCATATACTAACAACGCTAATTAATACTAAAACTAATTATCGAAACAAAGACGCGTTTAAAAGAGTCGGATGAAAGGGTCATCACTTAGCAGAGGCTGCATTGGTATAATTGTTTATTTAGAACGCGTTTTTTTTAAACACGTTAAAATGGTTAGGCCTTAACCGTTCACGACGCGTTTCGTATTATATGCATATATTTAACGGGTAAATGGATAGGAATAGCGTATTTACCACTGTAAGCCACATTCAGCCTGCTTAAAAGCACATTGAAAGCAAAGCAGAATACAAATTAAGGCGCATTCGGCTTTGCTATTCATCTGCTTTAAGCTTCAATCTGCTAGTGACGTTCCCCATATACTAACAACGCTAATTAATACTAAAACTAATTATCAAAACAAAGACGCGTTTAAAAGAGTCGGATGAAAGGGGTCATCACTTAGCAGAGACTGCACAATTTGGTATAATTGTTTATTTAGAACGCGTTTTTTTTAAACACGTTAAAATCGTTAGGCCTTAACCGTTCACGATGCGTTTCTTATGTGCTACGATTTTACCACTGTAAGCCACATTCAGCCTGCTTAAAAGCACATCGAAAGCAAAGCAGAATACAAATTAAGGCGCATTCGGCTTTGCTATTCATCTGCTTTAAGCTTCAATCTGCTAGTATATAGAAACTATTTTATATATAGACTTTAAACAAGTCTTTGACACAATTTGGCCACCAAACTTGTGTCCCCCTGGGCCCCACCTAAAGCCCACGTTCAAATTAGGCGGGGAGATTTCAACATCCGAGCGACAAGTCGTGGAGTGGGTGTCTCGCTGAAACCTTACTGAAAAATAAATGGGGTTATTAGCTGCAAGAAATAGATTGACATGAGATACGGTACTGAAAAGAAGACAAAAATGATATTGACAAGCCTAAAATCTACAAAGCAAACATTAACGAAACTATACACAAGGAAAACACATTTAGAAACTATAACTACTATTGTTATCCTTATCATTATTATTAATTTTATTATTAGTTTAGTTTTATTATTAGTTTAGTATTATTATTAGGTATTATTTTTAGTCTTTAGTATTATCATATTATTTTTATTATTGTTATTGTTATTATTATCATATTATTATTGGTTTTATTATTATACTTATTCTATAAATTGGCTGGATGCAGTTTCACGTCATACTCAGAATAGGACGAATAACATGCACGTTATAACCTAATTAACATGAATATTCAATAACAATTTGTTCCTAAACAAACCAACTGATTAAGTCCCCATATACTAACAACGCTAATTAATACTAAAACTAATTATCGAAACAAAGACGCGTTTAAAAGAGTCGGATGAAAGGGTCATCACTTAGCAGAGGCTGCATTGGTATAATTGTTTATTTAGAACGCGTTTTTTTTAAACACGTTAAAATGGTTAGGCCTTAACCGTTCACGACGCGTTTCGTATTATATGCATATATTTAACGGGTAAATGGATAGGAATAGCGTATTTACCACTGTAAGCCACATTCAGCCTGCTTAAAAGCACATCGAAAGCAAAGCAGAATACAAATTAAGGCGCATTCGGCTTTGCTATTCATCTGCTTTAAGCTTCAATCTGCTAGTGACGTTCCCCATATACTAACAACGCTAATTAATACTAAAACTAATTATCAAAACAAAGACGCGTTTAAAAGAGTCGGATGAAAGGGGTCATCACTTAGCAGAGACTGCACAATTTGGTATAATTGTTTATTTAGAACGCGTTTTTTTTAAACACGTTAAAATCGTTAGGCCTTAACCGTTCACGATGCGTTTCTTATGTGCTACGATTTTACCACTGTAAGCCACATTCAGCCTGCTTAAAAGCACATCGAAAGCAAAGCAGAATACAAATTAAGGCGCATTCGGCTTTGCTATTCATCTGCTTTAAGCTTCAATCTGCTAGTATATAGAAACTATTTTATATATAGACTTTAAACAAGTCTTTGACACAATTTGGCCACCAAACTTGTGTCCCCCTGGGCCCCACCTAAAGCCCACGTTCAAATTAGGCGGGGAGATTTCAACATCCGAGCGACAAGTCGTGGAGTGGGTGTCTCGCTGAAACCTTACTGAAAAATAAATGGGGTTATTAGCTGCAAGAAATAGATTGACATGAGATATGGTACTGAAAAGAAGACAAAAATGATATTGACAAGCCTAAAATCTACAAAGCAAACATTAACGAAACTATACACAAGGAAAAAACATTTAGAAACTATAACTACTATTGTTATCCTTATCATTATTATTAATTTTATTATTAGTTTAGTTTTATTATTAGTTTAGTATTATTATTAGGTATTATTTTTAGTCTTTAGTATTATCATATTATTTTTATTATTGTTATTGTTATTATTATCATATTATTATTGGTTTTATTATTATACTTATTCTATAAATTGGCTGGATGCAGTTTCACGTCATACTCAGAATAGGACGAATAACATGCACGTTATAACCTAATTAACATGAATATTCAATAACAATTTGTTCCTAAACAAACCAACTGATTAAGTCCCCATATACTAACAACGCTAATTAATACTAAAACTAATTATCGAAACAAAGACGCGTTTAAAAGAGTCGGATGAAAGGGTCATCACTTAGCAGAGGCTGCATTGGTATAATTGTTTATTTAGAACGCGTTTTTTTTAAACACGTTAAAATGGTTAGGCCTTAACCGTTCACGACGCGTTTCGTATTATATGCATATATTTAACGGGTAAATGGATAGGAATAGCGTATTTACCACTGTAAGCCACATTCAGCCTGCTTAAAAGCACATTGAAAGCAAAGCAGAATACAAATTAAGGCGCATTCGGCTTTGCTATTCATCTGCTTTAAGCTTCAATCTGCTAGTGACGTTCCCCATATACTAACAACGCTAATTAATACTAAAACTAATTATCAAAACAAAGACGCGTTTAAAAGAGTCGGATGAAAGGGGTCATCACTTAGCAGAGACTGCACAATTTGGTATAATTGTTTATTTAGAACGCGTTTTTTTTAAACACGTTAAAATCGTTAGGCCTTAACCGTTCACGATGCGTTTCTTATGTGCTACGATTTTACCACTGTAAGCCACATTCAGCCTGCTTAAAAGCACATCGAAAGCAAAGCAGAATACAAATTAAGGCGCATTCGGCTTTGCTATTCATCTGCTTTAAGCTTCAATCTGCTAGTATATAGAAACTATTTTATATATAGACTTTAAACAAGTCTTTGACACAATTTGGCCACCAAACTTGTGTCCCCCTGGGCCCCACCTAAAGCCCACGTTCAAATTAGGCGGGGAGATTTCAACATCCGAGCGACAAGTCGTGGAGTGGGTGTCTCGCTGAAACCTTACTGAAAAATAAATGGGGTTATTAGCTGCAAGAAATAGATTGACATGAGATACGGTACTGAAAAGAAGACAAAAATGATATTGACAAGCCTAAAATCTACAAAGCAAACATTAACGAAACTATACACAAGGAAAAAACATTTAGAAACTATAACTACTATTGTTATCCTTATCATTATTATTAATTTTATTATTAGTTTAGTTTTATTATTAGTTTAGTATTATTATTAGGTATTATTTTTAGTCTTTAGTATTATCATATTATTTTTATTATTGTTATTGTTATTATTATCATATTATTATTGGTTTTATTATTATACTTATTCTATAAATTGGCTGGATGCAGTTTCACGTCATACTCAGAATAGGACGAATAACATGCACGTTATAACCTAATTAACATGAATATTCAATAACAATTTGCTCCTAAACAAACCAACTGATTAAGTCCCCATATACTAACAACGCTAATTAATACTAAAACTAATTATCGAAACAAAGACGCGTTTAAAAGAGTCGGATGAAAGGGTCATCACTTAGCAGAGGCTGCATTGGTATAATTGTTTATTTAGAACGCGTTTTTTTTAAACACGTTAAAATGGTTAGGCCTTAACCGTTCACGACGCGTTTCTTATTATATGCATATATTTAACGGGTAAATGGATAGGAATAGCGTATTTACCACTGTAAGCCACATTCAGCCTGCTTAAAAGCACATTGAAAGCAAAGCAGAATACAAATTAAGGCGCATTCGGCTTTGCTATTCATCTGCTTTAAGCTTCAATCTGCTAGTGACGTTCCCCATATACTAACAACGCTAATTAATACTAAAACTAATTATCAAAACAAAGATGCGTTTAAAAGAGTCGGATGAAAGGGGTCATCACTTAGCAGAGACTGCACAATTTGGTATAATTGTTTATTTAGAACGCGTTTTTTTTAAACACGTTAAAATCGTTAGGCCTTAACCGTTCACGATGCGTTTCTTATGTGCTACGATTTTACCACTGTAAGCCACATTCAGCCTGCTTAGAAGCACATCGAAAGCAAAGCAGAATACAAATTAAGGCGCATTCGGCTTTGCTATTCATCTGCTTTAAGCTTCAATCTGCTAGTATATAGAAATTATTTTATATATAGACTTTAAACAAGTCTTTGACACAATTTGGCCACCAAACTTGTGTCCCCCTGGGCCCCACCTAAAGCCCA
The DNA here is from genome assembly GCA_922989275.2 of Gari tellinella. Classification (NCBI taxonomy): domain Eukaryota; kingdom Metazoa; phylum Mollusca; class Bivalvia; order Cardiida; family Psammobiidae; genus Gari; species Gari tellinella. Next base: position 59,452,539 of record OV277859.1, read on the forward strand.
CGTTCAAATTAGGCGGGGAGATTTCAACATCCGAGCGACAAGTCGTGGAGTGGGTGTCTCGCTGAAACCTTACTGAAAAATAAATGGGGTTATTAGCTGCAAGAAATAGATTGACATGAGATACGGTACTGAAAAGAAGACAAAAATGATATTGACAAGCCTAAAATCTACAAAGCAAACATTAACGAAACTATACACAAGGAAAAAACATTTAGAAACTATAACTACTATTGTTATCCTTATCATTATTATTAATTTTATTATTAGTTTAGTTTTATTATTAGTTTAGTATTATTATTAGGTATTATTTTTAGTCTTTAGTATTATCATATTATTTTTATTATTGTTATTGTTATTATTATCATATTATTATTGGTTTTATTATTATACTTATTCTATAAATTGGCTGGATGCAGTTTCACGTCATACTCAGAATAGGACGAATAACATGCACGTTATAACCTAATTAACATGAATATTCAATAACAATTTGTTCCTAAACAAACCAACTGATTAAGTCCCCATATACTAACAACGCTAATTAATACTAAAACTAATTATCGAAACAAAGACGCGTTTAAAAGAGTCGGATGAAAGGGTCATCACTTAGCAGAGGCTGCATTGGTATAATTGTTTATTTAGAACGCGTTTTTTTTAAACACGTTAAAATGGTTAGGCCTTAACCGTTCACGACGCGTTTCGTATTATATGCATATATTTAACGGGTAAATGGATAGGAATAGCGTATTTACCACTGTAAGCCACATTCAGCCTGCTTAAAAGCACATTGAAAGCAAAGCAGAATACAAATTAAGGCGCATTCGGCTTTGCTATTCATCTGCTTTAAGCTTCAATCTGCTAGTGACGTTCCCCATATACTAACAACGCTAATTAATACTAAAACTAATTATCAAAACAAAGACGCGTTTAAAAGAGTCGGATGAAAGGGGTCATCACTTAGCAGAGACTGCACAATTTGGTATAATTGTTTATTTAGAACGCGTTTTTTTTAAACACGTTAAAATCGTTAGGCCTTAACCGTTCACGATGCGTTTCTTATGTGCTACGATTTTACCACTGTAAGCCACATTCAGCCTGCTTAAAAGCACATCGAAAGCAAAGCAGAATACAAATTAAGGCGCATTCGGCTTTGCTATTCATCTGCTTTAAGCTTCAATCTGCTAGTATATAGAAACTATTTTATATATAGACTTTAAACAAGTCTTTGACACAATTTGGCCACCAAACTTGTGTCCCCCTGGGCCCCACCTAAAGCCCACGTTCAAATTAGGCGGGGAGATTTCAACATCCGAGCGACAAGTCGTGGAGTGGGTGTCTCGCTGAAACCTTACTGAAAAATAAATGGGGTTATTAGCTGCAAGAAATAGATTGACATGAGATACGGTACTGAAAAGAAGACAAAAATGATATTGACAAGCCTAAAATCTACAAAGCAAACATTAACGAAACTACACACAAGGAAAAAACATTTAGAAACTATAACTACTATTGTTATCCTTATCATTATTATTAATTTTATTATTAGTTTAGTTTTATTATTAGTTTAGTATTATTATTAGGTATTATTTTTAGTCTTTAGTATTATCATATTATTTTTATTATTGTTATTGTTATTATTATCATATTATTATTGGTTTTATTATTATACTTATTCTATAAATTGGCTGGATGCAGTTTCACGTCATACTCAGAATAGGACGAATAACATGCACGTTATAACCTAATTAACATGAATATTCAATAACAATTTGCTCCTAAACAAACCAACTGATTAAGTCCCCATATACTAACAACGCTAATTAATACTAAAACTAATTATCGAAACAAAGACGCGTTTAAAAGAGTCGGATGAAAGGGTCATCACTTAGCAGAGGCTGCATTGGTATAATTGTTTATTTAGAACGCGTTTTTTTTAAACACGTTAAAATCGTTAGGCCTTAACCGTTCACGACGCGTTTCTTATTATATGCATATATTTAACGGGTAAATGGATAGGAATAGCGTATTTACCACTGTAAGCCACATTCAGCCTGCTTAAAAGCACATTGAAAGCAAAGCAGAATACAAATTAAGGCGCATTCGGCTTTGCTATTCATCTGCTTTAAGCTTCAATCTGCTAGTGACGTTCCCCATATACTAACAACGCTAATTAATACTAAAACTAATTATCAAAACAAAGACGCGTTTAAAAGAGTCGGATGAAAGGGGTCATCACTTAGCAGAGACTGCACAATTTGGTATAATTGTTTATTTAGAACGCGTTTTTTTTAAACACGTTAAAATCGTTAGGCCTTAACCGTTCACGATGCGTTTCTTATGTGCTACGATTTTACCACTGTAAGCCACATTCAGCCTGCTTAGAAGCACATCGAAAGCAAAGCAGAATACAAATTAAGGCGCATTCGGCTTTGCTATTCATCTGCTTTAAGCTTCAATCTGCTAGTATATAGAAATTATTTTATATATAGACTTTAAACAAGTCTTTGACACAATTTGGCCACCAAACTTGTGTCCCCCTGGGCCCCACCTAAAGCCCACGTTCAAATTAGGCGGGGAGATTTCAACATCCGAGCGACAAGTCGTGGAGTGGGTGTCTCGCTGAAACCTTACTGAAAAATAAATGGGGTTATTAGCTGCAAGAAATAGATTGACATGAGATACGGTACTGAATAGAAGACAAAAATGATATTGACAAGCCTAAAATCTACAAAGCAAACATTAACGAAACTACACACAAGGAAAAAACATTTAGAAACTATAACTACTATTGTTATCCTTATCATTATTATTAATTTTATTATTAGTTTAGTTTTATTATTAGTTTAGTATTATTATTAGGTATTATTTTTAGTCTTTAGTATTATCATATTATTTTTATTATTGTTATTGTTATTATTATCATATTATTATTGGTTTTATTATTATACTTATTCTATAAATTGGCTGGATGCAGTTTCACGTCATACTCAGAATAGGACGAATAACATGCACGTTATAACCTAATTAACATGAATATTCAATAACAATTTGTTCCTAAACAAACCAACTGATTAAGTCCCCATATACTAACAACGCTAATTAATACTAAAACTAATTATCGAAACAAAGACGCGTTTAAAAGAGTCGGATGAAAGGGTCATCACTTAGCAGAGGCTGCATTGGTATAATTGTTTATTTAGAACGCGTTTTTTTTAAACACGTTAAAATGGTTAGGCCTTAACCGTTCACGACGCGTTTCGTATTATATGCATATATTTAACGGGTAAATGGATAGGAATAGCGTATTTACCACTGTAAGCCACATTCAGCCTGCTTAAAAGCACATCGAAAGCAAAGCAGAATACAAATTAAGGCGCATTCGGCTTTGCTATTCATCTGCTTTAAGCTTCAATCTGCTAGTGAAGTTCCCCATATACTAACAACGCTAATTAATACTAAAACTAATTATCAAAACAAAGACGCGTTTAAAAGAGTCGGATGAAAGGGGTCATCACTTAGCAGAGACTGCACAATTTGGTATAATTGTTTATTTAGAACGCGTTTTTTTTAAACACGTTAAAATCGTTAGGCCTTAACCGTTCACGATGCGTTTCTTATGTGCTACGATTTTACCACTGTAAGCCACATTCAGCCTGCTTAAAAGCACATCGAAAGCAAAGCAGAATACAAATTAAGGCGCATTCGGCTTTGCTATTCATCTGCTTTAAGCTTCAATCTGCTAGTATATAGAAACTATTTTATATATAGACTTTAAACAAGTCTTTGACACAATTTGGCCACCAAACTTGTGTCCCCCTGGGCCCCACCTAAAGCCCACGTTCAAATTAGGCGGGGAGATTTCAACATCCGAGCGACAAGTCGTGGAGTGGGTGTCTCGCTGAAACCTTACTGAAAAATAAATGGGGTTATTAGCTGCAAGAAATAGATTGACATGAGATACGGTACTGAAAAGAAGACAAAAATGATATTGACAAGCCTAAAATCTACAAAGCAAACATTAACGAAACTATACACAAGGAAAAAACATTTAGAAACTATAACTACTATTGTTATCCTTATCATTATTATTAATTTTATTATTAGTTTAGTTTTATTATTAGTTTAGTATTATTATTAGGTATTATTTTTAGTCTTTAGTATTATCATATTATTTTTATTATTGTTATTGTTATTATTATCATATTATTATTGGTTTTATTATTATACTTATTCTATAAATTGGCTGGATGCAGTTTCACGTCATACTCAGAATAGGACGAATAACATGCACGTTATAACCTAATTAACATGAATATTCAATAACAATTTGTTCCTAAACAAACCAACTGATTAAGTCCCCATATACTAACAACGCTAATTAATACTAAAACTAATTATCGAAACAAAGACGCGTTTAAAAGAGTCGGATGAAAGGGTCATCACTTAGCAGAGGCTGCATTGGTATAATTGTTTATTTAGAACGCGTTTTTTTTAAACACGTTAAAATGGTTAGGCCTTAACCGTTCACGACGCGTTTCGTATTATATGCATATATTTAACGGGTAAATGGATAGGAATAGCGTATTTACCACTGTAAGCCACATTCAGCCTGCTTAAAAGCACATCGAAAGCAAAGCAGAATACAAATTAAGGCGCATTCGGCTTTGCTATTCATCTGCTTTAAGCTTCAATCTGCTAGTGAAGTTCCCCATATACTAACAACGCTAATTAATACTAAAACTAATTATCAAAACAAAGACGCGTTTAAAAGAGTCGGATGAAAGGGGTCATCACTTAGCAGAGACTGCACAATTTGGTATAATTGTTTATTTAGAACGCGTTTTTTTTAAACACGTTAAAATCGTTAGGCCTTAACCGTTCACGATGCGTTTCTTATGTGCTACGATTTTACCACTGTAAGCCACATTCAGCCTGCTTAAAAGCACATCGAAAGCAAAGCAGAATACAAATTAAGGCGCATTCGGCTTTGCTATTCATCTGCTTTAAGCTTCAATCTGCTAGTATATAGAAACTATTTTATATATAGACTTTAAACAAGTCTTTGACACAATTTGGCCACCAAACTTGTGTCCCCCTGGGCCCCACCTAAAGCCCACGTTCAAATTAGGCGGGGAGATTTCAACATCCGAGCGACAAGTCGTGGAGTGGGTGTCTCGCTGAAACCTTACTGAAAAATAAATGGGGTTATTAGCTGCAAGAAATAGATTGACATGAGATACGGTACTGAAAAGAAGACAAAAATGATATTGACAAGCCTAAAATCTACAAAGCAAACATTAACGAAACTATACACAAGGAAAAAACATTTAGAAACTATAACTACTATTGTTATCCTTATCATTATTATTAATTTTATTATTAGTTTAGTTTTATTATTAGTTTAGTATTATTATTAGGTATTATTTTTAGTCTTTAGTATTATCATATTATTTTTATTATTGTTATTGTTATTATTATCATATTATTATTGGTTTTATTATTATACTTATTCTATAAATTGGCTGGATGCAGTTTCACGTCATACTCAGAATAGGACGAATAACATGCACGTTATAACCTAATTAACATGAATATTCAATAACAATTTGTTCCTAAACAAACCAACTGATTAAGTCCCCATATACTAACAACGCTAATTAATACTAAAACTAATTATCGAAACAAAGACGCGTTTAAAAGAGTCGGATGAAAGGGTAATCACTTAGCAGAGGCTGCATTGGTATAATTGTTTATTTAGAACGCGTTTTTTTTAAACACGTTAAAATGGTTAGGCCTTAACCGTTCACGACGCGTTTCGTATTATATGCATATATTTAACGGGTAAATGGATAGGAATAGCGTATTTACCACTGTAAGCCACATTCAGCCTGCTTAAAAGCACATTGAAAGCAAAGCAGAATACAAATTAAGGCGCATTCGGCTTTGCTATTCATCTGCTTTAAGCTTCAATCTGCTAGTGACGTTCCCCATATACTAACAACGCTAATTAATACTAAAACTAATTATCAAAACAAAGACGCGTTTAAAAGAGTCGGATGAAAGGGGTCATCACTTAGCAGAGACTGCACAATTTGGTATAATTGTTTATTTAGAACGCGTTTTTTTTAAACACGTTAAAATCGTTAGGCCTTAACCGTTCACGATGCGTTTCTTATGTGCTACGATTTTACCACTGTAAGCCACATTCAGCCTGCTTAAAAGCACATCGAAAGCAAAGCAGAATACAAATTAAGGCGCATTCGGCTTTGCTATTCATCTGCTTTAAGCTTCAATCTGCTAGTATATAGAAACTATTTTATATATAGACTTTAAACAAGTCTTTGACACAATTTGGCCACCAAACTTGTGTCCCCCTGGGCCCCACCTAAAGCCCACGTTCAAATTAGGCGGGGAGATTTCAACATCCGAGCGACAAGTCGTGGAGTGGGTGTCTCGCTGAAACCTTACTGAAAAATAAATGGGGTTATTAGCTGCAAGAAATAGATTGACATGAGATACGGTACTGAAAAGAAGACAAAAATGATATTGACAAGCCTAAAATCTACAAAGCAAACATTAACGAAACTATACACAAGGAAAAAACATTTAGAAACTATAACTACTATTGTTATCCTTATCATTATTATTAATTTTATTATTAGTTTAGTTTTATTATTAGTTTAGTATTATTATTAGGTATTATTTTTAGTCTTTAGTATTATCATATTATTTTTATTATTGTTATTGTTATTATTATCATATTATTATTGGTTTTATTATTATACTTATTCTATAAATTGGCTGGATGCAGTTTCACGTCATACTCAGAATAGGACGAATAACATGCACGTTATAACCTAATTAACATGAATATTCAATAACAATTTGTTCCTAAACAAACCAACTGATTAAGTCCCCATATACTAACAACGCTAATTAATACTAAAACTAATTATCGAAACAAAGACGCGTTTAAAAGAGTCGGATGAAAGGGTCATCACTTAGCAGAGGCTGCATTGGTATAATTGTTTATTTAGAACGCGTTTTTTTTAAACACGTTAAAATGGTTAGGCCTTAACCGTTCACGACGCGTTTCGTATTATATGCATATATTTAACGGGTAAATGGATAGGAATAGCGTATTTACCACTGTAAGCCACATTCAGCCTGCTTAAAAGCACATTGAAAGCAAAGCAGAATACAAATTAAGGCGCATTCGGCTTTGCTATTCATCTGCTTTAAGCTTCAATCTGCTAGTGACGTTCCCCATATACTAACAACGCTAATTAATACTAAAACTAATTATCAAAACAAAGACGCGTTTAAAAGAGTCGGATGAAAGGGGTCATCACTTAGCAGAGACTGCACAATTTGGTATAATTGTTTATTTAGAACGCGTTTTTTTTAAACACGTTAAAATCGTTAGGCCTTAACCGTTCACGATGCGTTTCTTATGTGCTACGATTTTACCACTGTAAGCCACATTCAGCCTGCTTAAAAGCACATCGAAAGCAAAGCAGAATACAAATTAAGGCGCATTCGGCTTTGCTATTCATCTGCTTTAAGCTTCAATCTGCTAGTATATAGAAACTATTTTATATATAGACTTTAAACAAGTCTTTGACACAATTTGGCCACCAAACTTGTGTCCCCCTGGGCCCCACCTAAAGCCCACGTTCAAATTAGGCGGGGAGATTTCAACATCCGAGCGACAAGTCGTGGAGTGGGTGTCTCGCTGAAACCTTACTGAAAAATAAATGGGGTTATTAGCTGCAAGAAATAGATTGACATGAGATACGGTACTGAAAAGAAGACAAAAATGATATTGACAAGCCTAAAATCTACAAAGCAAACATTAACGAAACTATACACAAGGAAAAAACATTTAGAAACTATAACTACTATTGTTATCCTTATCATTATTATTAATTTTATTATTAGTTTAGTTTTATTATTAGTTTAGTATTATTATTAGGTATTATTTTTAGTCTTTAGTATTATCATATTATTTTTATTATTGTTATTGTTATTATTATCATATTATTATTGGTTTTATTATTATACTTATTCTATAAATTGGCTGGATGCAGTTTCACGTCATACTCAGAATAGGACGAATAACATGCACGTTATAACCTAATTAACATGAATATTCAATAACAATTTGTTCCTAAACAAACCAACTGATTAAGTCCCCATATACTAACAACGCTAATTAATACTAAAACTAATTATCGAAACAAAGACGCGTTTAAAAGAGTCGGATGAAAGGGTCATCACTTAGCAGAGGCTGCATTGGTATAATTGTTTATTTAGAACGCGTTTTTTTTAAACACGTTAAAATGGTTAGGCCTTAACCGTTCACGACGCGTTTCGTATTATATGCATATATTTAACGGGTAAATGGATAGGAATAGCGTATTTACCACTGTAAGCCACATTCAGCCTGCTTAAAAGCACATTGAAAGCAAAGCAGAATACAAATTAAGGCGCATTCGGCTTTGCTATTCATCTGCTTTAAGCTTCAATCTGCTAGTGACGTTCCCCATATACTAACAACGCTAATTAATACTAAAACTAATTATCAAAACAAAGACGCGTTTAAAAGAGTCGGATTAAAGGGGTCATCACTTAGCAGAGACTGCACAATTTGGTATAATTGTTTATTTAGAACGCGTTTTTTTTAAACACGTTAAAATCGTTAGGCCTTAACCGTTCACGATGCGTTTCTTATGTGCTACGATTTTACCACTGTAAGCCACATTCAGCCTGCTTAAAAGCACATCGAAAGCAAAGCAGAATACAAATTAAGGCGCATTCGGCTTTGCTATTCATCTGCTTTAAGCTTCAATCTGCTAGTATATAGAAACTATTTTATATATAGACTTTAAACAAGTCTTTGACACAATTTGGCCACCAAACTTGTGTCCCCCTGGGCCCCACCTAAAGCCCACGTTCAAATTAGGCGGGGAGATTTCAACATCCGAGCGACAAGTCGTGGAGTGGGTGTCTCGCTGAAACCTTACTGAAAAATAAATGGGGTTATTAGCTGCAAGAAATAGATTGACATGAGATACGGTACTGAAAAGAAGACAAAAATGATATTGACAAGCCTAAAATCTACAAAGCAAACATTAACGAAACTATACACAAGGAAAAAACATTTAGAAACTATAACTACTATTGTTATCCTTATCATTATTATTAATTTTATTATTAGTTTAGTTTTATTATTAGTTTAGTATTATTATTAGGTATTATTTTTAGTCTTTAGTATTATCATATTATTTTTATTATTGTTATTGTTATTATTATCATATTATTATTGGTTTTATTATTATACTTATTCTATAAATTGGCTGGATGCAGTTTCACGTCATACTCAGAATAGGACGAATAACATGCACGTTATAACCTAATTAACATGAATATTCAATAACAATTTGTTCCTAAACAAACCAACTGATTAAGTCCCCATATACTAACAACGCTAATTAATACTAAAACTAATTATCGAAACAAAGACGCGTTTAAAAGAGTCGGATGAAAGGGTCATCACTTAGCAGAGGCTGCATTGGTATAATTGTTTATTTAGAACGCGTTTTTTTTAAACACGTTAAAATGGTTAGGCCTTAACCGTTCACGACGCGTTTCGTATTATATGCATATATTTAACGGGTAAATGGATAGGAATAGCGTATTTACCACTGTAAGCCACATTCAGCCTGCTTAAAAGCACATTGAAAGCAAAGCAGAATACAAATTAAGGCGCATTCGGCTTTGCTATTCATCTGCTTTAAGCTTCAATCTGCTAGTGACGTTCCCCATATACTAACAACGCTAATTAATACTAAAACTAATTATCAAAACAAAGACGCGTTTAAAAGAGTCGGATTAAAGGGGTCATCACTTAGCAGAGACTGCACAATTTGGTATAATTGTTTATTTAGAACGCATTTTTTTTAAACACGTTAAAATCGTTAGGCCTTAACCGTTCACGATGCGTTTCTTATGTGCTACGATTTTACCACTGTAAGCCACATTCAGCCTGCTTAAAAGCACATCGAAAGCAAAGCAGAATACAAATTAAGGCGCATTCGGCTTTGCTATTCATCTGCTTTAAGCTTCAATCTGCTAGTATATAGAAACTATTTTATATATAGACTTTAAACAAGTCTTTGACACAATTTGGCCACCAAACTTGTGTCCCCCTGGGCCCCACCTAAAGCCCACGTTCAAATTAGGCGGGGAGATTTCAACATCCGAGCGACAAGTCGTGGAGTGGGTGTCTCGCTGAAACCTTACTGAAAAATAAATGGGGTTATTAGCTGCAAGAAATAGATTGACATGAGATACGGTACTGAAAAGAAGACAAAAATGATATTGACAAGCCTAAAATCTACAAAGCAAACATTAACGAAACTATACACAAGGAAAAAACATTTAGAAACTATAACTACTATTGTTATCCTTATCATTATTATTAATTTTATTATTAGTTTAGTTTTATTATTAGTTTAGTATTATTATTAGGTATTATTTTTAGTCTTTAGTATTATCATATTATTTTTATTATTGTTATTGTTATTATTATCATATTATTATTGGTTTTATTATTATACTTATTCTATAAATTGGCTGGATGCAGTTTCACGTCATACTCAGAATAGGACGAATAACATGCACGTTATAACCTAATTAACATGAATATTCAATAACAATTTGTTCCTAAACAAACCAACTGATTAAGTCCCCATATACTAACAACGCTAATTAATACTAAAACTAATTATCGAAACAAAGACGCGTTTAAAAGAGTCGGATGAAAGGGTCATCACTTAGCAGAGGCTGCATTGGTATAATTGTTTATTTAGAACGCGTTTTTTTTAAACACGTTAAAATGGTTAGGCCTTAATCGTTCACGACGCGTTTCGTATTATATGCATATATTTAACGGGTAAATGGATAGGAATAGCGTATTTACCACTGTAAGCCACATTCAGCCTGCTTAAAAGCACATTGAAAGCAAAGCAGAATACAAATTAAGGCGCATTCGGCTTTGCTATTCATCTGCTTTAAGCTTCAATCTGCTAGTGACGTTCCCCATATACTAACAACGCTAATTAATACTAAAACTAATTATCAAAACAAAGACGCGTTTAAAAGAGTCGGATGAAAGGGGTCATCACTTAGCAGAGACTGCACAATTTGGTATAATTGTTTATTTAGAACGCGTTTTTTTTAAACACGTTAAAATCGTTAGGCCTTAACCGTTCACGATGCATTTCTTATGTGCTACGATTTTACCACTGTAAGCCACATTCAGCCTGCTTAAAAGCACATCGAAAGCAAAGCAGAATACAAATTAAGGCGCATTCGGCTTTGCTATTCATCTGCTTTAAGCTTCAATCTGCTAGTATATAGAAACTATTTTATATATAGACTTTAAACAAGTCTTTGACACAATTTGGCCACCAAACTTGTGTCCCCCTGGGCCCCACCTAAAGCCCACGTTCAAATTAGGCGGGGAGATTTCAACATCCGAGCGACAAGTCGTGGAGTGGGTGTCTCGCTGAAACCTTACTGAAAAATAAATGGGGTTATTAGCTGCAAGAAATAGATTGACATGAGATACGGTACTGAAAAGAAGACAAAAATGATATTGACAAGCCTAAAATCTACAAAGCAAACATTAACGAAACTATACACAAGGAAAAAACATTTAGAAACTATAACTACTATTGTTATCCTTATCATTATTATTAATTTTATTATTAGTTTAGTTTTATTATTAGTTTAGTATTATTATTAGGTATTATTTTTAGTCTTTAGTATTATCATATTATTTTTATTATTGTTATTGTTATTATTATCATATTATTATTGGTTTTATTATTATACTTATTCTATAAATTGGCTGGATGCAGTTTCACGTCATACTCAGAATAGGACGAATAACATGCACGTTATAACCTAATTAACATGAATATTCAATAACAATTTGCTCCTAAACAAACCAACTGATTAAGTCCCCATATACTAACAACGCTAATTAATACTTAAACTAATTATCAAAACAAAGACGCGTTTAAAAGAGTCGGATGAAAGGGTCATCACTTAGCAGAGGCTGCATTGGTATAATTGTTTATTTAGAACGCGTTTTTTTTAAACACGTTAAAATCGTTAGGCCTTAACCGTTCACGACGCGTTTCTTATTATATGCATATATTTAACGGGTAAATGGATAGGAATAGCGTATTTACCACTGTAAGCCACATTCAGCCTGCTTAAAAGCACATTGAAAGCAAAGCAGAATACAAATTAAGGCGCATTCGGCTTTGCTATTCATCTGCTTTAAGCTTCAATCTGCTAGTGACGTTCCCCATATACTAACAACGCTAATTAATACTAAAACTAATTATCAAAACAAAGACGCGTTTAAAAGAGTCGGATGAAAGGGGTCATCACTTAGCAGAGACTGCACAATTTGGTATAATTGTTTATTTAGAACGCGTTTTTTTTAAACACGTTAAAATCGTTAGGCCTTAACCGTTCACGATGCGTTTCTTATGTGCTACGATTTTACCACTGTAAGCCACATTCAGCCTGCTTAGAAGCACATCGAAAGCAAAGCAGAATACAAATTAAGGCGCATTCGGCTTTGCTATTCATCTGCTTTAAGCTTCAATCTGCTAGTATATAGAAATTATTTTATATATAGACTTTAAACAAGTCTTTGACACAATTTGGCCACCAAACTTGTGTCCCCCTGGGCCCCACCTAAAGCCCACGTTCAAATTAGGCGGGGAGATTTCAACATCCGAGCGACAAGTCGTGGAGTGGGTGTCTCGCTGAAACCTTACTGAAAAATAAATGGGGTTATTAGCTGCAAGAAATAGATTGACATGAGATACGGTACTGAAAAGAAGACAAAAATGATATTGACAAGCCTAAAATCTACAAAGCAAACATTAACGAAACTATACACAAGGAAAAAACATTTAGAAACTATAACTACTATTGTTATCCTTATCATTATTATTAATTTTATTATTAGTTTAGTTTTATTATTAGTTTAGTATTATTATTAGGTATTATTTTTAGTCTTTAGTATTATCATATTATTTTTATTATTGTTATTGTTATTATTATCATATTATTATTGGTTTTATTATTATACTTATTCTATAAATTGGCTGGATGCAGTTTCACGTCATACTCAGAATAGGACGAATAACATGCACGTTATAACCTAATTAACATGAATATTCAATAACAATTTGTTCCTAAACAAACCAACTGATTAAGTCCCCATATACTAACAACGCTAATTAATACTAAAACTAATTATCGAAACAAAGACGCGTTTAAAAGAGTCGGATGAAAGGGTCATCACTTAGCAGAGGCTGCATTGGTATAATTGTTTATTTAGAACGCGTTTTTTTTAAACACGTTAAAATGGTTAGGCCTTAACCGTTCACGACGCGTTTCGTATTATATGCATATATTTAACGGGTAAATGGATAGGAATAGCGTATTTACCACTGTAAGCCACATTCAGCCTGCTTAAAAGCACATTGAAAGCAAAGCAGAATACAAATTAAGGCGCATTCGGCTTTGCTATTCATCTGCTTTAAGCTTCAATCTGCTAGTGACGTTCCCCATATACTAACAACGCTAATTAATACTAAAACTAATTATCAAAACAAAGACGCGTTTAAAAGAGTCGGATGAAAGGGGTCATCACTTAGCAGAGACTGCACAATTTGGTATAATTGTTTATTTAGAACGCGTTTTTTTTAAACACGTTAAAATCGTTAGGCCTTAACCGTTCACGATGCGTTTCTTATGTGCTACGATTTTACCACTGTAAGCCACATTCAGCCTGCTTAAAAGCACATCGAAAGCAAAGCAGAATACAAATTAAGGCGCATTCGGCTTTGCTATTCATCTGCTTTAAGCTTCAATCTGCTAGTATATAGAAACTATTTTATATATAGACTTTAAACAAGTCTTTGACACAATTTGGCCACCAAACTTGTGTCCCCCTGGGCCCCACCTAAAGCCCACGTTCAAATTAGGCGGGGAGATTTCAACATCCGAGCGACAAGTCGTGGAGTGGGTGTCTCGCTGAAACCTTACTGAAAAATAAATGGGGTTATTAGCTGCAAGAAATAGATTGACATGAGATACGGTACTGAAAAGAAGACAAAAATGATATTGACAAGCCTAAAATCTACAAAGCAAACATTAACGAAACTATACACAAGGAAAACACATTTAGAAACTATAACTACTATTGTTATCCTTATCATTATTATTAATTTTATTATTAGTTTAGTTTTATTATTAGTTTAGTATTATTATTAGGTATTATTTTTAGTCTTTAGTATTATCATATTATTTTTATTATTGTTATTGTTATTATTATCATATTATTATTGGTTTTATTATTATACTTATTCTATAAATTGGCTGGATGCAGTTTCACGTCATACTCAGAATAGGACGAATAACATGCACGTTATAACCTAATTAACATGAATATTCAATAACAATTTGTTCTTTAACAAACCAACTGATTAAGTCCCCATATACTAACAACGCTAATTAATACTAAAACTAATTATCGAAACAAAGACGCGTTTAAAAGAGTCGGATGAAAGGGTCATCACTTAGCAGAGGCTGCATTGGTATAATTGTTTATTTAGAACGCGTTTTTTTTAAACACGTTAAAATGGTTAGGCCTTAACCGTTCACGACGCGTTTCGTATTATATGCATATATTTAACGGGTAAATGGATAGGAATAGCGTATTTACCACTGTAAGCCACATTCAGCCTGCTTAAAAGCACATTGAAAGCAAAGCAGAATACAAATTAAGGCGCATTCGGCTTTGCTATTCATCTGCTTTAAGCTTCAATCTGCTAGTGACGTTCCCCATATACTAACAACGCTAATTAATACTAAAACTAATTATCAAAACAAAGACGCGTTTAAAAGAGTCGGATGAAAGGGGTCATCACTTAGCAGAGACTGCACAATTTGGTATAATTGTTTATTTAGAACGCGTTTTTTTTAAACACGTTAAAATCGTTAGGCCTTAACCGTTCACGATGCGTTTCTTATGTGCTACGATTTTACCACTGTAAGCCACATTCAGCCTGCTTAAAAGCACATCGAAAGCAAAGCAGAATACAAATTAAGGCGCATTCGGCTTTGCTATTCATCTGCTTTAAGCTTCAATCTGCTAGTATATAGAAACTATTTCATATATAGACTTTAAACAAGTCTTTGACACAATTTGGCCACCAAACTTGTGTCCCCCTGGGCCCCACCTAAAGCCCACGTTCAAATTAGGCGGGGAGATTTCAACATCCGAGCGACAAGTCGTGGAGTGGGTGTCTCGCTGAAACCTTACTGAAAAATAAATGGGGTTATTAGCTGCAAGAAATAGATTGACATGAGATACGGTACTGAAAAGAAGACAAAAATGATATTGACAAGCCTAAAATCTACAAAGCAAACATTAACGAAACTATACACAAGGAAAAAACATTTAGAAACTATTACTACTATTGTTATCCTTATCATTATTATTAATTTTATTATTAGTTTAGTTTTATTATTAGTTTAGTATTATTATTAGGTATTATTTTTAGTCTTTAGTATTATCATATTATTTTTATTATTGTTATTGTTATTATTATCATATTATTATTGGTTTTATTATTATACTTATTCTATAAATTGGCTGGATGCAGTTTCACGTCATACTCAGAATAGGACGAATAACATGCACGTTATAACCTAATTAACATGAATATTCAATAACAATTTGTTCCTAAACAAACCAACTGATTAAGTCCCCATATACTAACAACGCTAATTAATACTAAAACTAATTATCGAAACAAAGACGCGTTTAAAAGAGTCGGATGAAAGGGTCATCACTTAGCAGAGGCTGCATTGGTATAATTGTTTATTTAGAACGCGTTTTTTTTAAACACGTTAAAATGGTTAGGCCTTAACCGTTCACGACGCGTTTCGTATTATATGCATATATTTAACGGGTAAATGGATAGGAATAGCGTATTTACCACTGTAAGCCACATTCAGCCTGCTTAAAAGCACATTGAAAGCAAAGCAGAATACAAATTAAGGCGCATTCGGCTTTGCTATTCATCTGCTTTAAGCTTCAATCTGCTAGTGACGTTCCCCATATACTAACAACGCTAATTAATACTAAAACTAATTATCAAAACAAAGACGCGTTTAAAAGAGTCGGATGAAAGGGGTCATCACTTAGCAGAGACTGCACAATTTGGTATAATTGTTTATTTAGAACGCGTTTTTTTTAAACACGTTAAAATCGTTAGGCCTTAACCGTTCACGATGCGTTTCTTATGTGCTACGATTTTACCACTGTAAGCCACATTCAGCCTGCTTAAAAGCACATCGAAAGCAAAGCAGAATACAAATTAAGGCGCATTCGGCTTTGCTATTCATCTGCTTTAAGCTTCAATCTGCTAGTATATAGAAACTATTTTATATATAGACTTTAAACAAGTCTTTGACACAATTTGGCCACCAAACTTGTGTCCCCCTGGGCCCCACCTAAAGCCCACGTTCAAATTAGGTGGGGAGATTTCAACATCTGAGCGACAAGTCGTGGAGTGGGTGTCTCGCTGAAACCTTACTGAAAAATAAATGGGGTTATTAGCTGCAAGAAATAGATTGACATGAGATACGGTACTGAAAAGAAGACAAAAATGATATTGACAAGCCTAAAATCTACAAAGCAAACATTAACGAAACTATACACAAGGAAAAAACATTTAGAAACTATAACTACTATTGTTATCCTTATCATTATTATTAATTTTATTATTAGTTTAGTTTTATTATTAGTTTAGTATTATTATTAGGTATTATTTTTAGTCTTTAGTATTATCATATTATTTTTATTATTGTTATTGTTATTATTATCATATTATTATTGGTTTTATTATTATACTTATTCTATAAATTGGCTGGATGCAGTTTCACGTCATACTCAGAATAGGACGAATAACATGCACGTTATAACCTAATTAACATGAATATTCAATAACAATTTGTTCCTAAACAAACCAACTGATTAAGTCCCCATATACTAACAACGCTAATTAATACTAAAACTAATTATCGAAACAAAGACGCGTTTAAAAGAGTCGGATGAAAGGGTCATCACTTAGCAGAGGCTGCATTGGTATAATTGTTTATTTAGAACGCGTTTTTTTTAAACACGTTAAAATGGTTAGGCCTTAACCGTTCACGACGCGTTTCGTATTATATGCATATATTTAACGGGTAAATGGATAGGAATAGCGTATTTACCACTGTAAGCCACATTCAGCCTGCTTAAAAGCACATTGAAAGCAAAGCAGAATACAAATTAAGGCGCATTCGGCTTTGCTATTCATCTGCTTTAAGCTTCAATCTGCTAGTGACGTTCCCCATATACTAACAACGCTAATTAATACTAAAACTAATTATCAAAACAAAGACGCGTTTAAAAGAGTCGGATGAAAGGGGTCATCACTTAGCAGAGACTGCACAATTTGGTATAATTGTTTATTTAGAACGCGTTTTTTTTAAACACGTTAAAATCGTTAGGCCTTAACCGTTCACGATGCGTTTCTTATGTGCTACGATTTTACCACTGTAAGCCACATTCAGCCTGCTTAAAAGCACATCGAAAGCAAAGCAGAATACAAATTAAGGCGCATTCGGCTTTGCTATTCATCTGCTTTAAGCTTCAATCTGCTAGTATATAGAAACTATTTTATATATAGACTTTAAACAAGTCTTTGACACAATTTGGCCACCAAACTTGTGTCCCCCTGGGCCCCACCTAAAGCCCACGTTCAAATTAGGCGGGGAGATTTCAACATCCGAGCGACAAGTCGTGGAGTGGGTGTCTCGCTGAAACCTTACTGAAAAATAAATGGGGTTATTAGCTGCAAGAAATAGATTGACATGAGATACGGTACTGAAAAGAAGACAAAAATGATATTGACAAGCCTAAAATCTACAAAGCAAATATTAACGAAACTATACACAAGGAAAAAACATTTAGAAACTATAACTACTATTGTTATCCTTATCATTATTATTAATTTTATTATTAGTTTAGTTTTATTATTAGTTTAGTATTATTATTAGGTATTATTTTTAGTCTTTAGTATTATCATATTATTTTTATTATTGTTATTGTTATTATTATCATATTATTATTGGTTTTATTATTATACTTATTCTATAAATTGGCTGGATGCAGTTTCACGTCATACTCAGAATAGGACGAATAACATGCACGTTATAACCTAATTAACATGAATATTCAATAACAATTTGTTCCTAAACAAACCAACTGATTAAGTCCCCATATACTAACAACGCTAATTAATACTAAAACTAATTATCGAAACAAAGACGCGTTTAAAAGAGTCGGATGAAAGGGTCATCACTTAGCAGAGGCTGCATTGGTATAATTGTTTATTTAGAACGCGTTTTTTTAAACACGTTAAAATGGTTAGGCCTTAACCGTTCACGACGCGTTTCGTATTATATGCATATATTTAACGGGTAAACGGATAGGAATAGCGTATTTACCACTGTAAGCCACATTCAGCCTGCTTAAAAGCACATTGAAAGCAAAGCAGAATACAAATTAAGGCGCATTCGGCTTTGCTATTCATCTGCTTTAAGCTTCAATCTGCTAGTGACGTTCCCCATATACTAACAACGCTAATTAATACTAAAACTAATTATCAAAACAAAGACGCGTTTAAAAGAGTCGGATGAAAGGGGTCATCACTTAGCAGAGACTGCACAATTTGGTATAATTGTTTATTTAGAACGCGTTTTTTTTAAACACGTTAAAATCCTTAGGCCTTAACCGTTCACGATGCGTTTCTTATGTGCTACGATTTTACCACTGTAAGCCACATTCAGCCTGCTTAAAAGCACATCGAAAGCAAAGCAGAATACAAATTAAGGCGCATTCGGCTTTGCTATTCATCTGCTTTAAGCTTCAATCTGCTAGTATATAGAAACTATTTTATATATAGACTTTAAACAAGTCTTTGACACAATTTGGCCACCAAACTTGTGTCCCCCTGGGCCCCACCTAAAGCCCACGTTCAAATTAGGCGGGGAGATTTCAACATCCGAGCGACAAGTCGTGGAGTGGGTGTCTCGCTGAAACCTTACTGAAAAATAAATGGGGTTATTAGCTGCAAGAAATAGATTGACATGAGATACGGTACTGAAAAGAAGACAAAAATGATATTGACAAGCCTAAAATCTACAAAGCAAACATTAACGAAACTATACACAAGGAAAAAACATTTAGAAACTATAACTACTATTGTTATCCTTATCATTATTATTAATTTTATTATTAGTTTAGTTTTATTATTAGTTTAGTATTATTATTAGGTATTATTTTTAGTCTTTAGTATTATCATATTATTTTTATTATTGTTATTGTTATTATTATCATATTATTATTGGTTTTATTATTATACTTATTCTATAAATTGGCTGGATGCAGTTTCACGTCATACTCAGAATAGGACGAATAACATGCACGTTATAACCTAATTAACATGAATATTCAATAACAATTTGTTCCTAAACAAACCAACTGATTAAGTCCCCATATACTAACAACGCTAATTAATACTAAAACTAATTATCGAAACAAAGACGCGTTTAAAAGAGTCGGATGAAAGGGTCATCACTTAGCAGAGGCTGCATTGGTATAATTGTTTATTTAGAACGCGTTTTTTTTAAACACGTTAAAATGGTTAGGCCTTAACCGTTCACGACGCGTTTCGTATTATATGCATATATTTAACGGGTAAATGGATAGGAATAGCGTATTTACCACTGTAAGCCACATTCAGCCTGCTTAAAAGCACATCGAAAGCAAAGCAGAATACAAATTAAGGCGCATTCGGCTTTGCTATTCATCTGCTTTAAGCTTCAATCTGCTAGTGACGTTCCCCATATACTAACAACGCTAATTAATACTAAAACTAATTATCAAAACAAAGACGCGTTTAAAAGAGTCGGATGAAAGGGGTCATCACTTAGCAGAGACTGCACAATTTGGTATAATTGTTTATTTAGAACGCGTTTTTTTTAAACACGTTAAAATCGTTAGGCCTTAACCGTTCACGATGCGTTTCTTATGTGCTACGATTTTACCACTGTAAGCCACATTCAGCCTGCTTAAAAGCACATCGAAAGCAAAGCAGAATACAAATTAAGGCGCATTCGGCTTTGCTATTCATCTGCTTTAAGCTTCAATCTGCTAGTATATAGAAACTATTTTATATATAGACTTTAAACAAGTCTTTGACACAATTTGGCCACCAAACTTGTGTCCCCCTGGGCCCCACCTAAAGCCCACGTTCAAATTAGGCGGGGAGATTTCAACATCCGAGCGACAAGTCGTGGAGTGGGTGTCTCGCTGAAACCTTACTGAAAAATAAATGGGGTTATTAGCTGCAAGAAATAGATTGACATGAGATACGGTACTGAAAAGAAGACAAAAATGATATTGACAAGCCTAAAATCTACAAAGCAAACATTAACGAAACTATACACAAGGAAAAAACATTTAGAAACTATAACTACTATTGTTATCCTTATCATTATTATTAATTTTATTATTAGTTTAGTTTTATTATTAGTTTAGTATTATTATTAGGTATTATTTTTAGTCTTTAGTATTATCATATTATTTTTATTATTGTTATTGTTATTATTATCATATTATTATTGGTTTTATTATTATACTTATTCTATAAATTGGCTGGATGCAGTTTCACGTCATACTCAGAATAGGACGAATAACATGCACGTTATAACCTAATTAACATGAATATTCAATAACAATTTGTTCCTAAACAAACCAACTGATTAAGTCCCCATATACTAACAACGCTAATTAATACTAAAACTAATTATCGAAACAAAGACGCGTTTAAAAGAGTCGGATGAAAGGGTCATCACTTAGCAGAGGCTGCATTGGTATAATTGTTTATTTAGAACGCGTTTTTTTTAAACACGTTAAAATGGTTAGGCCTTAACCGTTCACGACGCGTTTCGTATTATATGCATATATTTAACGGGTAAATGGATAGGAATAGCGTATTTACCACTGTAAGCCACATTCAGCCTGCTTAAAAGCACATTGAAAGCAAAGCAGAATACAAATTAAGGCGCATTCGGCTTTGCTATTCATCTGCTTTAAGCTTCAATCTGCTAGTGACGTTCCCCATATACTAACAACGCTAATTAATACTAAAACTAATTATCAAAACAAAGACGCGTTTAAAAGAGTCGGATGAAAGGGGTCATCACTTAGCAGAGACTGCACAATTTGGTATAATTGTTTATTTAGAACGCGTTTTTTTTAAACACGTTAAAATCGTTAGGCCTTAACCGTTCACGATGCGTTTCTTATGTGCTACGATTTTACCACTGTAAGCCACATTCAGCCTGCTTAAAAGCACATCGAAAGCAAAGCAGAATACAAATTAAGGCGCATTCGGCTTTGCTATTCATCTGCTTTAAGCTTCAATCTGCTAGTATATAGAAACTATTTTATATATAGACTTTAAACAAGTCTTTGACACAATTTGGCCACCAAACTTGTGTCCCCCTGGGCCCCACCTAAAGCCCACGTTCAAATTAGGCGGGGAGATTTCAACATCCGAGCGACAAGTCGTGGAGTGGGTGTCTCGCTGAAACCTTACTGAAAAATAAATGGGGTTATTAGCTGCAAGAAATAGATTGACATGAGATACGGTACTGAAAAGAAGACAAAAATGATATTGACAAGCCTAAAATCTACAAAGCAAACATTAACGAAACTATACACAAGGAAAACACATTTAGAAACTATAACTACTATTGTTATCCTTATCATTATTATTAATTTTATTATTAGTTTAGTTTTATTATTAGTTTAGTATTATTATTAGGTATTATTTTTAGTCTTTAGTATTATCATATTATTTTTATTATTGTTATTGTTATTATTATCATATTATTATTGGTTTTATTATTATACTTATTCTATAAATTGGCTGGATGCAGTTTCACGTCATACTCAGAATAGGACGAATAACATGCACGTTATAACCTAATTAACATGAATATTCAATAACAATTTGTTCCTAAACAAACCAACTGATTAAGTCCCCATATACTAACAACGCTAATTAATACTAAAACTAATTATCGAAACAAAGACGCGTTTAAAAGAGTCGGATGAAAGGGTCATCACTTAGCAGAGGCTGCATTGGTATAATTGTTTATTTAGAACGCGTTTTTTTTAAACACGTTAAAATGGTTAGGCCTTAACCGTTCACGACGCGTTTCGTATTATATGCATATATTTAACGGGTAAATGGATAGGAATAGCGTATTTACCACTGTAAGCCACATTCAGCCTGCTTAAAAGCACATCGAAAGCAAAGCAGAATACAAATTAAGGCGCATTCGGCTTTGCTATTCATCTGCTTTAAGCTTCAATCTGCTAGTGACGTTCCCCATATACTAACAACGCTAATTAATACTAAAACTAATTATCAAAACAAAGACGCGTTTAAAAGAGTCGGATGAAAGGGGTCATCACTTAGCAGAGACTGCACAATTTGGTATAATTGTTTATTTAGAACGCGTTTTTTTTAAACACGTTAAAATCGTTAGGCCTTAACCGTTCACGATGCGTTTCTTATGTGCTACGATTTTACCACTGTAAGCCACATTCAGCCTGCTTAAAAGCACATCGAAAGCAAAGCAGAATACAAATTAAGGCGCATTCGGCTTTGCTATTCATCTGCTTTAAGCTTCAATCTGCTAGTATATAGAAACTATTTTATATATAGACTTTAAACAAGTCTTTGACACAATTTGGCC
The DNA here is from genome assembly GCA_922989275.2 of Gari tellinella. Taxonomy (NCBI): domain Eukaryota; kingdom Metazoa; phylum Mollusca; class Bivalvia; order Cardiida; family Psammobiidae; genus Gari; species Gari tellinella. The sequence continues at coordinate 59,475,522 of OV277859.1, forward strand.
ACCAAACTTGTGTCCCCCTGGGCCCCACCTAAAGCCCACGTTCAAATTAGGCGGGGAGATTTCAACATCCGAGCGACAAGTCGTGGAGTGGGTGTCTCGCTGAAACCTTACTGAAAAATAAATGGGGTTATTAGCTGCAAGAAATAGATTGACATGAGATACGGTACTGAAAAGAAGACAAAAATGATATTGACAAGCCTAAAATCTACAAAGCAAACATTAACGAAACTATACACAAGGAAAAAACATTTAGAAACTATAACTACTATTGTTATCCTTATCATTATTATTAATTTTATTATTAGTTTAGTTTTATTATTAGTTTAGTATTATTATTAGGTATTATTTTTAGTCTTTAGTATTATCATATTATTTTTATTATTGTTATTGTTATTATTATCATATTATTATTGGTTTTATTATTATACTTATTCTATAAATTGGCTGGATGCAGTTTCACGTCATACTCAGAATAGGACGAATAACATGCACGTTATAACCTAATTAACATGAATATTCAATAACAATTTGTTCCTAAACAAACCAACTGATTAAGTCCCCATATACTAACAACGCTAATTAATACTAAAACTAATTATCGAAACAAAGACGCGTTTAAAAGAGTCGGATGAAAGGGTCATCACTTAGCAGAGGCTGCATTGGTATAATTGTTTATTTAGAACGCGTTTTTTTTAAACACGTTAAAATGGTTAGGCCTTAACCGTTCACGACGCGTTTCGTATTATATGCATATATTTAACGGGTAAATGGATAGGAATAGCGTATTTACCACTGTAAGCCACATTCAGCCTGCTTAAAAGCACATTGAAAGCAAAGCAGAATACAAATTAAGGCGCATTCGGCTTTGCTATTCATCTGCTTTAAGCTTCAATCTGCTAGTGACGTTCCCCATATACTAACAACGCTAATTAATACTAAAACTAATTATCAAAACAAAGACGCGTTTAAAAGAGTCGAATGAAAGGGGTCATCACTTAGCAGAGACTGCACAATTTGGTATAATTGTTTATTTAGAACGCGTTTTTTTTAAACACGTTAAAATCGTTAGGCCTTAACCGTTCACGATGCGTTTCTTATGTGCTACGATTTTACCACTGTAAGCCACATTCAGCCTGCTTAAAAGCACATCGAAAGCAAAGCAGAATACAAATTAAGGCGCATTCGGCTTTGCTATTCATCTGCTTTAAGCTTCAATCTGCTAGTATATAGAAACTATTTTATATATAGACTTTAAACAAGTCTTTGACACAATTTGGCCACCAAACTTGTGTCCCCCTGGGCCCCACCTAAAGCCCACGTTCAAATTAGGCGGGGAGATTTCAACATCCGAGCGACAAGTCGTGGAGTGGGTGTCTCGCTGAAACCTTACTGAAAAATAAATGGGGTTATTAGCTGCAAGAAATAGATTGACATGAGATACGGTACTGAAAAGAAGACAAAAATGATATTGACAAGCCTAAAATCTACAAAGCAAACATTAACGAAACTATACACAAGGAAAAAACATTTAGAAACTATAACTACTATTGTTATCCTTATCATTATTATTAATTTTATTATTAGTTTAGTTTTATTATTAGTTTAGTATTATTATTAGGTATTATTTTTAGTCTTTAGTATTATCATATTATTTTTATTATTGTTATTGTTATTATTATCATATTATTATTGGTTTTATTATTATACTTATTCTATAAATTGGCTGGATGCAGTTTCACGTCATACTCAGAATAGGACGAATAACATGCACGTTATAACCTAATTAACATGAATATTCAATAACAATTTGTTCCTAAACAAACCAACTGATTAAGTCCCCATATACTAACAACGCTAATTAATACTAAAACTAATTATCGAAACAAAGACGCGTTTAAAAGAGTCGGATGAAAGGGTCATCACTTAGCAGAGGCTGCATTGGTATAATTGTTTATTTAGAACGCGTTTTTTTTAAACACGTTAAAATGGTTAGGCCTTAACCGTTCACGACGCGTTTCGTATTATATGCATATATTTAACGGGTAAATGGATAGGAATAGCGTATTTACCACTGTAAGCCACATTCAGCCTGCTTAAAAGCACATTGAAAGCAAAGCAGAATACAAATTAAGGCGCATTCGGCTTTGCTATTCATCTGCTTTAAGCTTCAATCTGCTAGTGACGTTCCCCATATACTAACAACGCTAATTAATACTAAAACTAATTATCAAAACAAAGACGCGTTTAAAAGAGTCGGATGAAAGGGGTCATCACTTAGCAGAGACTGCACAATTTGGTATAATTGTTTATTTAGAACGCGTTTTTTTTAAACACGTTAAAATCGTTAGGCCTTAACCGTTCACGATGCGTTTCTTATGTGCTATGATTTTACCACTGTAAGCCACATTCAGCCTGCTTAAAAGCACATCGAAAGCAAAGCAGAATACAAATTAAGGCGCATTCGGCTTTGCTATTCATCTGCTTTAAGCTTCAATCTGCTAGTATATAGAAACTATTTTATATATAGACTTTAAACAAGTCTTTGACACAATTTGGCCACCAAACTTGTGTCCCCCTGGGCCCCACCTAAAGCCCACGTTCAAATTAGGCGGGGAGATTTCAACATCCGAGCGACAAGTCGTGGAGTGGGTGTCTCGCTGAAACCTTACTGAAAAATAAATGGGGTTATTAGCTGCAAGAAATAGATTGACATGAGATACGGTACTGAAAAGAAGACAAAAATGATATTGACAAGCCTAAAATCTACAAAGCAAACATTAACGAAACTATACACAAGGAAAAAACATTTAGAAACTATAACTACTATTGTTATCCTTATCATTATTATTAATTTTATTATTAGTTTAGTTTTATTATTAGTTTAGTATTATTATTAGGTATTATTTTTAGTCTTTAGTATTATCATATTATTTTTATTATTGTTATTGTTATTATTATCATATTATTATTGGTTTTATTATTATACTTATTCTATAAATTGGCTGGATGCAGTTTCACGTCATACTCAGAATAGGACGAATAACATGCACGTTATAACCTAATTAACATGAATATTCAATAACAATTTGTTCCTAAACAAACCAACTGATTAAGTCCCCATATACTAACAACGCTAATTAATACTAAAACTAATTATCGAAACAAAGACGCGTTTAAAAGAGTCGGATGAAAGGGTCATCACTTAGCAGAGGCTGCATTGGTATAATTGTTTATTTAGAACGCGTTTTTTTTAAACACGTTAAAATGGTTAGGCCTTAACCGTTCACGACGCGTTTCGTATTATATGCATATATTTAACGGGTAAATGGATAGGAATAGCGTATTTACCACTGTAAGCCACATTCAGCCTGCTTAAAAGCACATCGAAAGCAAAGCAGAATACAAATTAAGGCGCATTCGGCTTTGCTATTCATCTGCTTTAAGCTTCAATCTGCTAGTATATAGAAACTATTTTATATATAGACTTTAAACAAGTCTTTGACACAATTTGGCCACCAAACTTGTGTCCCCCTGGGCCCCACCTAAAGCCCACGTTCAAATTAGGCGGGGAGATTTCAACATCCGAGCGACAAGTCGTGGAGTGGGTGTCTCGCTGAAACCTTACTGAAAAATAAATGGGGTTATTAGCTGCAAGAAATAGATTGACATGAGATACGGTACTGAAAAGAAGACAAAAATGATATTGACAAGCCTAAAATCTACAAAGCAAACATTAAGGAAACTATACACAAGGAAAAAACATTTAGAAACTATAACTACTATTGTTATCCTTATCATTATTATTAATTTTATTATTAGTTTAGTTTTATTATTAGTTTAGTATTATTATTAGGTATTATTTTTAGTCTTTAGTATTATCATATTATTTTTATTATTGTTATTGTTATTATTATCATATTATTATTGGTTTTATTATTATACTTATTCTATAAATTGGCTGGATGCAGTTTCACGTCATACTCAGAATAGGACGAATAACATGCACGTTATAACCTAATTAACATGAATATTCAATAACAATTTGCTCCTAAACAAACCAACTGATTAAGTCCCCATATACTAACAACGCTAATTAATACTAAAACTAATTATCGAAACAAAGACGCGTTAAAAAGAGTCGGATGAAAGGGTCATCACTTAGCAGAGGCTGCATTGGTATAATTGTTTATTTAGAACGCGTTTTTTTTAAACACGTTAAAATCGTTAGGCCTTAACCGTTCACGACGCGTTTCTTATTATATGCATATATTTAACGGGTAAATGGATAGGAATAGCGTATTTACCACTGTAAGCCACATTCAGCCTGCTTAAAAGCACATTGAAAGCAAAGCAGAATACAAATTAAGGCGCATTCGGCTTTGCTATTCATCTGCTTTAAGCTTCAATCTGCTAGTGACGTTCCCCATATACTAACAACGCTAATTAATACTAAAACTAATTATCAAAACAAAGACGCGTTTAAAAGAGTCGGATGAAAGGGGTCATCACTTAGCAGAGACTGCACAATTTGGTATAATTGTTTATTTAGAACGCGTTTTTTTTAAACACGTTAAAATCGTTAGGCCTTAACCGTTCACGATGCGTTTCTTATGCGCTACGATTTTACCACTGTAAGCCACATTCAGCCTGCTTAGAAGCACATCGAAAGCAAAGCAGAATACAAATTAAGGCGCATTCGGCTTTGCTATTCATCTGCTTTAAGCTTCAATCTGCTAGTATATAGAAATTATTTTATATATAGACTTTAAACAAGTCTTTGACACAATTTGGCCACCAAACTTGTGTCCCCCTGGGCCCCACCTAAAGCCCACGTTCAAATTAGGCGGGGAGATTTCAACATCCGAGCGACAAGTCGTGGAGTGGGTGTCTCGCTGAAACCTTACTGAAAAATAAATGGGGTTATTAGCTGCAAGAAATAGATTGACATGAGATACGGTACTGAAAAGAAGACAAAAATGATATTGACAAGCCTAAAATCTACAAAGCAAACATTAACGAAACTATACACAAGGAAAAAACATTTAGAAACTATAACTACTATTGTTATCCTTATCATTATTATTAATTTTATTATTAGTTTAGTTTTATTATTAGTTTAGTATTATTATTAGGTATTATTTTTAGTCTTTAGTATTATCATATTATTTTTATTATTGTTATTGTTATTATTATCATATTATTATTGGTTTTATTATTATACTTATTCTATAAATTGGCTGGATGCAGTTTCACGTCATACTCAGAATAGGACGAATAACATGCACGTTATAACCTAATTAACATGAATATTCAATAACAATTTGCTCCTAAACAAACCAACTGATTAAGTCCCCATATACTAACAACGCTAATTAATACTAAAACTAATTATCGAAACAAAGACGCGTTTAAAAGAGTCGGATGAAAGGGTCATCACTTAGCAGAGGCTGCATTGGTATAATTGTTTATTTAGAACGCGTTTTTTTTAAACACGTTAAAATGGTTAGGCCTTAACCGTTCACGACGCGTTTCGTATTATATGCATATATTTAACGGGTAAATGGATAGGAATAGCGTATTTACCACTGTAAGCCACATTCAGCCTGCTTAAAAGCACATTGAAAGCAAAGCAGAATACAAATTAAGGCGCATTCGGCTTTGCTATTCATCTGCTTTAAGCTTCAATCTGCTAGTGACGTTCCCCATATACTAACAACGCTAATTAATACTAAAACTAATTATCAAAACAAAGACGCGTTTAAAAGAGTCGGATGAAAGGGGTCATCACTTAGCAGAGACTGCACAATTTGGTATAATTGTTTATTTAGAACGCGTTTTTTTTAAACACGTTAAAATCGTTAGGCCTTAACCGTTCACGATGCGTTTCTTATGTGCTACGATTTTACCACTGTAAGCCACATTCAGCCTGCTTAAAAGCACATCGAAAGCAAAGCAGAATACAAATTAAGGCGCATTCGGCTTTGCTATTCATCTGCTTTAAGCTTCAATCTGCTAGTATATAGAAACTATTTTATATATAGACTTTAAACAAGTCTTTGACACAATTTGGCCACCAAACTTGTGTCCCCCTGGGCCCCACCTAAAGCCCACGTTCAAATTAGGCGGGGAGATTTCAACATCCGAGCGACAAGTCGTGGAGTGGGTGTCTCGCTGAAACCTTACTGAAAAATAAATGGGGTTATTAGCTGCAAGAAATAGATTGACATGAGATACGGTACTGAAAAGAAGACAAAAATGATATTGACAAGCCTAAAATCTACAAAGCAAACATTAACGAAACTATACACAAGGAAAAAACATTTAGAAACTATAACTACTATTGTTATCCTTATCATTATTATTAATTTTATTATTAGTTTAGTTTTATTATTAGTTTAGTATTATTATTAGGTATTATTTTTAGTCTTTAGTATTATCATATTATTTTTATTATTGTTATTGTTATTATTATCATATTATTATTGGTTTTATTATTATACTTATTCTATAAATTGGCTGGATGCAGTTTCACGTCATACTCAGAATAGGACGAATAACATGCACGTTATAACCTAATTAACATGAATATTCAATAACAATTTGCTCCTAAACAAACCAACTGATTAAGTCCCCATATACTAACAACGCTAATTAATACTAAAACTAATTATCGAAACAAAGACGCGTTTAAAAGAGTCGGATGAAAGGGTCATCACTTAGCAGAGGCTGCATTGGTATAATTGTTTATTTAGAACGCGTTTTTTTTAAACACGTTAAAATGGTTAGGCCTTAACCGTTCACGACGCGTTTCGTATTATATGCATATATTTAACGGGTAAATGGATAGGAATAGCGTATTTACCACTGTAAGCCACATTCAGCCTGCTTAAAAGCACATTGAAAGCAAAGCAGAATACAAATTAAGGCGCATTCGGCTTTGCTATTCATCTGCTTTAAGCTTCAATCTGCTAGTGACGTTCCCCATATACTAACAACGCTAATTAATACTAAAACTAATTATCAAAACAAAGACGCGTTTAAAAGAGTCGGATGAAAGGGGTCATCACTTAGCAGAGACTGCACAATTTGGTATAATTGTTTATTTAGAACGCGTTTTTTTTAAACACGTTAAAATCGTTAGGCCTTAACCGTTCACGATGCGTTTCTTATGTGCTACGATTTTACCACTGTAAGCCACATTCAGCCTGCTTAAAAGCACATCGAAAGCAAAGCAGAATACAAATTAAGGCGCATTCGGCTTTGCTATTCATCTGCTTTAAGCTTCAATCTGCTAGTATATAGAAACTATTTTATATATAGACTTTAAACAAGTCTTTGACACAATTTGGCCACCAAACTTGTGTCCCCCTGGGCCCCACCTAAAGCCCACGTTCAAATTAGGCGGGGAGATTTCAACATCCGAGCGACAAGTCGTGGAGTGGGTGTCTCGCTGAAACCTTACTGAAAAATAAATGGGGTTATTAGCTGCAAGAAATAGATTGACATGAGATACGGTACTGAAAAGAAGACAAAAATGATATTGACAAGCCTAAAATCTACAAAGCAAACATTAACGAAACTATACACAAGGAAAAAACATTTAGAAACTATAACTACTATTGTTATCCTTATCATTATTATTAATTTTATTATTAGTTTAGTTTTATTATTAGTTTAGTATTATTATTAGGTATTATTTTTAGTCTTTAGTATTATCATATTATTTTTATTATTGTTATTGTTATTATTATCATATTATTATTGGTTTTATTATTATACTTATTCTATAAATTGGCTGGATGCAGTTTCACGTCATACTCAGAATAGGACGAATAACATGCACGTTATAACCTAATTAACATGAATATTCAATAACAATTTGTTCCTAAACAAACCAACTGATTAAGTCCCCATATACTAACAACGCTAATTAATACTAGAACTAATTATCGAAACAAAGACGCGTTTAAAAGAGTCGGATGAAAGGGTCATCACTTAGCAGAGGCTGCATTGGTATAATTGTTTATTTAGAACGCGTTTTTTTTAAACACGTTAAAATGGTTAGGCCTTAACCGTTCACGACGCGTTTCGTATTATATGCATATATTTAACGGGTAAATGGATAGGAATAGCGTATTTACCACTGTAAGCCACATTCAGCCTGCTTAAAAGCACATTGAAAGCAAAGCAGAATACAAATTAAGGCGCATTCGGCTTTGCTATTCATCTGCTTTAAGCTTCAATCTGCTAGTGACGTTCCCCATATACTAACAACGCTAATTAATACTAAAACTAATTATCAAAACAAAGACGCGTTTAAAAGAGTCGGATGAAAGGGGTCATCACTTAGCAGAGACTGCACAATTTGGTATAATTGTTTATTTAGAACGCGTTTTTTTTAAACACGTTAAAATCGTTAGGCCTTAACCGTTCACGATGCGTTTCTTATGTGCTACGATTTTACCACTGTAAGCCACATTCAGCCTGCTTAAAAGCACATCGAAAGCAAAGCAGAATACAAATTAAGGCGCATTCGGCTTTGCTATTCATCTGCTTTAAGCTTCAATCTGCTAGTATATAGAAACTATTTTATATATAGACTTTAAACAAGTCTTTGACACAATTTGGCCACCAAACTTGTGTCCCCCTGGGCCCCACCTAAAGCCCACGTTCAAATTAGGCGGGGAGATTTCAACATCCGAGCGACAAGTCGTGGAGTGGGTGTCTCGCTGAAACCTTACTGAAAAATAAATGGGGTTATTAGCTGCAAGAAATAGATTGACATGAGATACGGTACTGAAAAGAAGACAAAAATGATATTGACAAGCCTAAAATCTACAAAGCAAACATTAACGAAACTATACACAAGGAAAAAACATTTAGAAACTATAACTACTATTGTTATCCTTATCATTATTATTAATTTTATTATTAGTTTAGTTTTATTATTAGTTTAGTATTATTATTAGGTATTATTTTTAGTCTTTAGTATTATCATATTATTTTTATTATTGTTATTGTTATTATTATCATATTATTATTGGTTTTATTATTATACTTATTCTATAAATTGGCTGGATGCAGTTTCACGTCATACTCAGAATAGGACGAATAACATGCACGTTATAACCTAATTAACATGAATATTCAATAACAATTTGTTCCTAAACAAACCAACTGATTAAGTCCCCATATACTAACAACGCTAATTAATACTAAAACTAATTATCGAAACAAAGACGCGTTTAAAAGAGTCGGATGAAAGGGTCATCACTTAGCAGAGGCTGCATTGGTATAATTGTTTATTTAGAACGCGTTTTTTTTAAACACGTTAAAATGGTTAGGCCTTAACCGTTCACGACGCGTTTCGTATTATATGCATATATTTAACGGGTAAATGGATAGGAATAGCGTATTTACCACTGTAAGCCACATTCAGCCTGCTTAAAAGCACATTGAAAGCAAAGCAGAATACAAATTAAGGCGCATTCGGCTTTGCTATTCATCTGCTTTAAGCTTCAATCTGCTAGTGACGTTCCCCATATACTAACAACGCTAATTAATACTAAAACTAATTATCAAAACAAAGACGCGTTTAAAAGAGTCGGATGAAAGGGGTCATCACTTAGCAGAGACTGCACAATTTGGTATAATTGTTTATTTAGAACGCGGTTTTTTTAAACACGTTAAAATCGTTAGGCCTTAACCGTTCACAATGCGTTTCTTATGTGCTACGATTTTACCACTGTAAGCCACATTCAGCCTGCTTAAAAGCACATCGAAAGCAAAGCAGAATACAAATTAAGGCGCATTCGGCTTTGCTATTCATCTGCTTTAAGCTTCAATCTGCTAGTATATAGAAACTATTTTATATATAGACTTTAAACAAGTCTTTGACACAATTTGGCCACCAAACTTGTGTCCCCCTGGGCCCCACCTAAAGCCCACGTTCAAATTAGGCGGGGAGATTTCAACATCCGAGCGACAAGTCGTGGAGTGGGTGTCTCGCTGAAACCTTACTGAAAAATAAATGGGGTTATTAGCTGCAAGAAATAGATTGACATGAGATACGGTACTGAAAAGAAGACAAAAATGATATTGACAAGCCTAAAATCTACAAAGCAAACATTAACGAAACTATACACAAGGAAAAAACATTTAGAAACTATAACTACTATTGTTATCCTTATCATTATTATTAATTTTATTATTAGTTTAGTTTTATTATTAGTTTAGTATTATTATTAGGTATTATTTTTAGTCTTTAGTATTATCATATTATTTTTATTATTGTTATTGTTATTATTATCATATTATTATTGGTTTTATTATTATACTTATTCTATAAATTGGCTGGATGCAGTTTCACGTCATACTCAGAATAGGACGAATAACATGCACGTTATAACCTAATTAACATGAATATTCAATAACAATTTGTTCCTAAACAAACCAACTGATTAAGTCCCCATATACTAACAACGCTAATTAATACTAAAACTAATTATCGAAACAAAGACGCGTTTAAAAGAGTCGGATGAAAGGGTCATCACTTAGCAGAGGCTGCATTGGTATAATTGTTTATTTAGAACGCGTTTTTTTTAAACACGTTAAAATGGTTAGGCCTTAACCGTTCACGACGCGTTTCGTATTATATGCATATATTTAACGGGTAAATGGATAGGAATAGCGTATTTACCACTGTAAGCCACATTCAGCCTGCTTAAAAGCACATTGAAAGCAAAGCAGAATACAAATTAAGGCGCATTCGGCTTTGCTATTCATCTGCTTTAAGCTTCAATCTGCTAGTGACGTTCCCCATATACTAACAACGCTAATTAATACTAAAACTAATTATCAAAACAAAGACGCGTTTAAAAGAGTCGGATGAAAGGGGTCATCACTTAGCAGAGACTGCACAATTTGGTATAATTGTTTATTTAGAACGCATTTTTTTTAAACACGTTAAAATCGTTAGGCCTTAACCGTTCACGATGCGTTTCTTATGTGCTACGATTTTACCACTGTAAGCCACATTCAGCCTGCTTAAAAGCACATCGAAAGCAAAGCAGAATACAAATTAAGGCGCATTCGGCTTTGCTATTCATCTGCTTTAAGCTTCAATCTGCTAGTATATAGAAACTATTTTATATATAGACTTTAAACAAGTCTTTGACACAATTTGGCCACCAAACTTGTGTCCCCCTGGGCCCCACCTAAAGCCCACGTTCAAATTAGGTGGGGAGATTTCAACATCCGAGCGACAAGTCGTGGAGTGGGTGTCTCGCTGAAACCTTACTGAAAAATAAATGGGGTTATTAGCTGCAAGAAATAGATTGACATGAGATACGGTACTGAAAAGAAGACAAAAATGATATTGACAAGCCTAAAATCTACAAAGCAAACATTAACGAAACTATACACAAGGAAAAAACATTTAGAAACTATAACTACTATTGTTATCCTTATCATTATTATTAATTTTATTATTAGTTTAGTTTTATTATTAGTTTAGTATTATTATTAGGTATTATTTTTAGTCTTTAGTATTATCATATTATTTTTATTATTGTTATTGTTATTATTATCATATTATTATTGGTTTTATTATTATACTTATTCTATAAATTGGCTGGATGCAGTTTCACGTCATACTCAGAATAGGACGAATAACATGCACGTTATAACCTAATTAACATGAATATTCAATAACAATTTGTTCCTAAACAAACCAACTGATTAAGTCCCCATATACTAACAACGCTAATTAATACTAAAACTAATTATCGAAACAAAGACGCGTTTAAAAGAGTCGGATGAAAGGGTCATCACTTAGCAGAGGCTGCATTGGTATAATTGTTTATTTAGAACGCGTTTTTTTTAAACACCTTAAAATGGTTAGGCCTTAACCGTTCACGACGCGTTTCGTATTATATGCATATATTTAACGGGTAAATGGATAGGAATAGCGTATTTACCACTGTAAGCCACATTCAGCCTGCTTAAAAGCACATTGAAAGCAAAGCAGAATACAAATTAAGGCGCATTCGGCTTTGCTATTCATCTGCTTTAAGCTTCAATCTGCTAGTGACGTTCCCCATATACTAACAACGCTAATTAATACTAAAACTAATTATCAAAACAAAGACGCGTTTAAAAGAGTCGGATGAAAGGGGTCATCACTTAGCAGAGACTGCACAATTTGGTATAATTGTTTATTTAGAACGCGTTTTTTTTAAACACGTTAAAATCGTTAGGCCTTAACCGTTCACGATGCGTTTCTTATGTGCTACGATTTTACCACTGTAAGCCACATTCAGCCTGCTTAAAAGCACATCGAAAGCAAAGCAGAATACAAATTAAGGCGCATTCGGCTTTGCTATTCATCTGCTTTAAGCTTCAATCTGCTAGTATATAGAAACTATTTTATATATAGACTTTAAACAAGTCTTTGACACAATTTGGCCACCAAACTTGTGTCCCCCTGGGCCCCACCTAAAGCCCACGTTCAAATTAGGCGGGGAGATTTCAACATCCGAGCGACAAGTCGTGGAGTGGGTGTCTCGCTGAAACCTTACTGAAAAATAAATGGGGTTATTAGCTGCAAGAAATAGATTGACATGAGATACGGTACTGAAAAGAAGACAAAAATGATATTGACAAGCCTAAAATCTACAAAGCAAACATTAACGAAACTATACACAAGGAAAAAACATTTAGAAACTATAACTACTATTGTTATCCTTATCATTATTATTAATTTTATTATTAGTTTAGTTTTATTATTAGTTTAGTATTATTATTAGGTATTATTTTTAGTCTTTAGTATTATCATATTATTTTTATTATTGTTATTGTTATTATTATCATATTATTATTGGTTTTATTATTATACTTATTCTATAAATTGGCTGGATGCAGTTTCACGTCATACTCAGAATAGGACGAATAACATGCACGTTATAACCTAATTAACATGAATATTCAATAACAATTTGCTCCTAAACAAACCAACTGATTAAGTCCCCATATACTAACAACGCTAATTAATACTAAAACTAATTATCGAAACAAAGACGCGTTTAAAAGAGTCGGATGAAAGGGTCATCACTTAGCAGAGGCTGCATTGGTATAATTGTTTATTTAGAACGCGTTTTTTTTAAACACGTTAAAATGGTTAGGCCTTAACCGTTCACGACGCGTTTCTTATTATATGCATATATTTAACGGGTAAATGGATAGGAATAGCGTATTTACCACTGTAAGCCACATTCAGCCTGCTTAAAAGCACATTGAAAGCAAAGCAGAATACAAATTAAGGCGCATTCGGCTTTGCTATTCATCTGCTTTAAGCTTCAATCTGCTAGTGACGTTCCCCATATACTAACAACGCTAATTAATACTAAAACTAATTATCAAAACAAAGACGCGTTTAAAAGAGTCGGATGAAAGGGGTCATCACTTAGCAGAGACTGCACAATTTGGTATAATTGTTTATTTAGAACGCGTTTTTTTTAAACACGTTAAAATCGTTAGGCCTTAACCGTTCACGATGCGTTTCTTATGTGCTACGATTTTACCACTGTAAGCCACATTCAGCCTGCTTAAAAGCACATCGAAAGCAAAGCAGAATACAAATTAAGGCGCATTCGGCTTTGCTATTCATCTGCTTTAAGCTTCAATCTGCTAGTATATAGAAACTATTTTATATATAGACTTTAAACAAGTCTTTGACACAATTTGGCCACCAAACTTGTGTCCCCCTGGGCCCCACCTAAAGCCCACGTTCAAATTAGGCGGGGAGATTTCAACATCCGAGCGACAAGTCGTGGAGTGGGTGTCTCGCTGAAACCTTACTGAAAAATAAATGGGGTTATTAGCTGCAAGAAATAGATTGACATGAGATACGGTACTGAAAAGAAGACAAAAATGATATTGACAAGCCTAAAATCTACAAAGCAAACATTAACGAAACTATACACAAGGAAAAAACATTTAGAAACTATAACTACTATTGTTATCCTTATCATTATTATTAATTTTATTATTAGTTTAGTTTTATTATTAGTTTAGTATTATTATTAGGTATTATTTTTAGTCTTTAGTATTATCATATTATTTTTATTATTGTTATTGTTATTATTATCATATTATTATTGGTTTTATTATTATACTTATTCTATAAATTGGCTGGATGCAGTTTCACGTCATACTCAGAATAGGACGAATAACATGCACGTTATAACCTAATTAACATGAATATTCAATAACAATTTGTTCCTAAACAAACCAACTGATTAAGTCCCCATATACTAACAACGCTAATTAATACTAAAACTAATTATCGAAACAAAGACGCGTTTAAAAGAGTCGGATGAAAGGGTCATCACTTAGCAGAGGCTGCATTGGTATAATTGTTTATTTAGAACGCGTTTTTTTTAAACACGTTAAAATGGTTAGGCCTTAACCGTTCACGACGCGTTTCGTATTATATGCATATATTTAACGGGTAAATGGATAGGAATAGCGTATTTACCACTGTAAGCCACATTCAGCCTGCTTAAAAGCACATCGAAAGCAAAGCAGAATACAAATTAAGGCGCATTCGGCTTTGCTATTCATCTGCTTTAAGCTTCAATCTGCTAGTGACGTTCCCCATATACTAACAACGCTAATTAATACTAAAACTAATTATCAAAACAAAGACGCGTTTAAAAGAGTCGGATGAAAGGGGTCATCACTTAGCAGAGACTGCACAATTTGGTATAATTGTTTATTTAGAACGCGTTTTTTTTAAACACGTTAAAATCGTTAGGCCTTAACCGTTCACGATGCGTTTCTTATGTGCTACGATTTTACCACTGTAAGCCACATTCAGCCTGCTTAAAAGCACATCGAAAGCAAAGCAGAATACAAATTAAGGCGCATTCGGCTTTGCTATTCATCTGCTTTAAGCTTCAATCTGCTAGTATATAGAAACTATTTTATATATAGACTTTAAACAAGTCTTTGACACAATTTGGCCACCAAACTTGTGTCCCCCTGGGCCCCACCTAAAGCCCACGTTCAAATTAGGCGGGGAGATTTCAACATCCGAGCGACAAGTCGTGGAGTGGGTGTCTCGCTGAAACCTTACTGAAAAATAAATGGGGTTATTAGCTGCAAGAAATAGATTGACATGAGATACGGTACTGAAAAGAAGACAAAAATGATATTGACAAGCCTAAAATCTACAAAGCAAACATTAACGAAACTATACACAAGGAAAAAACATTTAGAAACTATAACTACTATTGTTATCCTTATCATTATTATTAATTTTATTATTAGTTTAGTTTTATTATTAGTTTAGTATTATTATTAGGTATTATTTTTAGTCTTTAGTATTATCATATTATTTTTATTATTGTTATTGTTATTATTATCATATTATTATTGGTTTTATTATTATACTTATTCTATAAATTGGCTGGATGCAGTTTCACGTCATACTCAGAATAGGACGAATAACATGCACGTTATAACCTAATTAACATGAATATTCAATAACAATTTGTTCCTAAACAAACCAACTGATTAAGTCCCCATATACTAACAACGCTAATTAATACTAAAACTAATTATCGAAACAAAGACGCGTTTAAAAGAGTCGGATGAAAGGGTCATCACTTAGCAGAGGCTGCATTGGTATAATTGTTTATTTAGAACGCGTTTTTTTTAAACACGTTAAAATGGTTAGGCCTTAACCGTTCACGACGCGTTTCGTATTATATGCATATATTTAACGGGTAAATGGATAGGAATAGCGTATTTACCACTGTAAGCCACATTCAGCCTGCTTAAAAGCACATTGAAAGCAAAGCAGAATACAAATTAAGGCGCATTCGGCTTTGCTATTCATCTGCTTTAAGCTTCAATCTGCTAGTGACGTTCCCCATATACTAACAACGCTAATTAATACTAAAACTAATTATCAAAACAAAGACGCGTTTAAAAGAGTCGGATGAAAGGGGTCATCACTTAGCAGAGACTGCACAATTTGGTATAATTGTTTATTTAGAACGCGTTTTTTTTAAACACGTTAAAATCGTTAGGCCTTAACCGTTCACGATGCGTTTCTTATGTGCTACGATTTTACCACTGTAAGCCACATTCAGCCTGCTTAAAAGCACATCGAAAGCAAAGCAGAATACAAATTAAGGCGCATTCGGCTTTGCTATTCATCTGCTTTAAGCTTCAATCTGCTAGTATATAGAAACTATTTTATATATAGACTTTAAACAAGTCTTTGACACAATTTGGCCACCAAACTTGTGTCCCCCTGGGCCCCACCTAAAGCCCACGTTCAAATTAGGCGGGGAGATTTCAACATCCGAGCGACAAGTCGTGGAGTGGGTGTCTCGCTGAAACCTTACTGAAAAATAAATGGGGTTATTAGCTGCAAGAAATAGATTGACATGAGATACGGTACTGAAAAGAAGACAAAAATGATATTGACAAGCCTAAAATCTACAAAGCAAACATTAACGAAACTATACACAAGGAAAAAACATTTAGAAACTATAACTACTATTGTTATCCTTATCATTATTATTAATTTTATTATTAGTTTAGTTTTATTATTAGTTTAGTATTATTATTAGGTATTATTTTTAGTCTTTAGTATTATCATATTATTTTTATTATTGTTATTGTTATTATTATCATATTATTATTGGTTTTATTATTATACTTATTCTATAAATTGGCTGGATGCAGTTTCACGTCATACTCAGAATAGGACGAATAACATGCACGTTATAACCTAATTAACATGAATATTCAATAACAATTTGTTCCTAAACAAACCAACTGATTAAGTCCCCATATACTAACAACGCTAATTAATACTAAAACTAATTATCGAAACAAAGACGCGTTTAAAAGAGTCGGATGAAAGGGTCATCACTTAGCAGAGGCTGCATTGGTATAATTGTTTATTTAGAACGCGTTTTTTTTAAACACGTTAAAATGGTTAGGCCTTAACCGTTCACGACGCGTTTCGTATTATATGCATATATTTAACGGGTAAATGGATAGGAATAGCGTATTTACCACTGTAAGCCACATTCAGCCTGCTTAAAAGCACATTGAAAGCAAAGCAGAATACAAATTAAGGCGCATTCGGCTTTGCTATTCATCTGCTTTAAGCTTCAATCTGCTAGTGACGTTCCCCATATACTAACAACGCTAATTAATACTAAAACTAATTATCAAAACAAAGACGCGTTTAAAAGAGTCGGATGAAAGGGGTCATCACTTAGCAGAGACTGCACAATTTGGTATAATTGTTTATTTAGAACGCGTTTTTTTTAAACACGTTAAAATCGTTAGGCCTTAACCGTTCACGATGCGTTTCTTATGTGCTACGATTTTACCACTGTAAGCCACATTCAGCCTGCTTAAAAGCACATCGAAAGCAAAGCAGAATACAAATTAAGGCGCATTCGGCTTTGCTATTCATCTGCTTTAAGCTTCAATCTGCTAGTATATAGAAACTATTTTATATATAGACTTTAAACAAGTCTTTGACACAATTTGGCCACCAAACTTGTGTCCCCCTGGGCCCCACCTAAAGCCCACGTTCAAATTAGGCGGGGAGATTTCAACATCCGAGCGACAAGTCGTGGAGTGGGTGTCTCGCTGAAACCTTACTGAAAAATAAATGGGGTTATTAGCTGCAAGAAATAGATTGACATGGGATACGGTACTGAAAAGAAGACAAAAATGATATTGACAAGCCTAAAATCTACAAAGCAAACATTAACGAAACTATACACAAGGAAAACACATTTAGAAACTATAACTACTATTGTTATCCTTATCATTATTATTAATTTTATTATTAGTTTAGTTTTATTATTAGTTTAGTATTATTATTAGGTATTATTTTTAGTCTTTAGTATTATCATATTATTTTTATTATTGTTATTGTTATTATTATCATATTATTATTGGTTTTATTATTATACTTATTCTATAAATTGGCTGGATGCAGTTTCACGTCATACTCAGAATAGGACGAATAACATGCACGTTATAACCTAATTAACATGAATATTCAATAACAATTTGTTCCTAAACAAACCAACTGATTAAGTCCCCATATACTAACAACGCTAATTAATACTAAAACTAATTATCGAAACAAAGACGCGTTTAAAAGAGTCGGATGAAAGGGTCATCACTTAGCAGAGGCTGCATTGGTATAATTGTTTATTTAGAACGCGTTTTTTTTAAACACGTTAAAATGGTTAGGCCTTAACCGTTCACGACGCGTTTCGTATTATATGCATATATTTAACGGGTAAATGGATAGGAATAGCGTATTTACCACTGTAAGCCACATTCAGCCTGCTTAAAAGCACATCGAAAGCAAAGCAGAATACAAATTAAGGCGCATTCGGCTTTGCTATTCATCTGCTTTAAGCTTCAATCTGCTAGTGACGTTCCCCATATACTAACAACGCTAATTAATACTAAAACTAATTATCAAAACAAAGACGCGTTTAAAAGAGTCGGATGAAAGGGGTCATCACTTAGCAGAGACTGCACAATTTGGTATAATTGTTTATTTAGAACGCGTTTTTTTTAAACACGTTAAAATCGTTAGGCCTTAACCGTTCACGATGCGTTTCTTATGTGCTACGATTTTACCACTGTAAGCCACATTCAGCCTGCTTAAAAGCACATCGAAAGCAAAGCAGAATACAAATTAAGGCGCATTCGGCTTTGCTATTCATCTGCTTTAAGCTTCAATCTGCTAGTATATAGAAACTATTTTATATATAGACTTTAAACAAGTCTTTGACACAATTTGGCCACCAAACTTGTGTCCCCCTGGGCCCCACCTAAAGCCCACGTTCAAATTAGGCGGGGAGATTTCAACATCCGAGCGACAAGTCGTGGAGTGGGTGTCTCGCTGAAACCTTACTGAAAAATAAATGGGGTTATTAGCTGCAAGAAATAGATTGACATGAGATACGGTACTGAAAAGAAGACAAAAATGATATTGACAAGCCTAAAATCTACAAAGCAAACATTAACGAAACTATACACAAGGAAAAAACATTTAGAAACTATAACTACTATTGTTATCCTTATCATTATTATTAATTTTATTATTAGTTTAGTTTTATTATTAGTTTAGTATTATTATTAGGTATTATTTTTAGTCTTTAGTATTATCATATTATTTTTATTATTGTTATTGTTATTATTATCATATTATTATTGGTTTTATTATTATACTTATTCTATAAATTGGCTGGATGCAGTTTCACGTCATACTCAGAATAGGACGAATAACATGCACGTTATAACCTAATTAACATGAATATTCAATAACAATTTGTTCCTAAACAAACCAACTGATTAAGTCCCCATATACTAACAACGCTAATTAATACTAAAACTAATTATCGAAACAAAGACGCGTTTAAAAGAGTCGGATGAAAGGGTCATCACTTAACAGAGGCTGCATTGGTATAATTGTTTATTTAGAACGCGTTTTTTTTAAACACGTTAAAATGGTTAGGCCTTAACCGTTCACGACGCGTTTCGTATTATATGCATATATTTAACGGGTAAATGGATAGGAATAGCGTATTTACCACTGTAAGCCACATTCAGCCTGCTTAAAAGCACATTGAAAGCAAAGCAGAATACAAATTAAGGCGCATTCGGCTTTGCTATTCATCTGCTTTAAGCTTCAATCTGCTAGTGACGTTCCCCATATACTAACAACGCTAATTAATACTAAAACTAATTATCAAAACAAAGACGCGTTTAAAAGAGTCGGATGAAAGGGGTCATCACTTAGCAGAGACTGCACAATTTGGTATAATTGTTTATTTAGAACGCGTTTTTTTTAAACACGTTAAAATCGTTAGGCCTTAACCGTTCACGATGCGTTTCTTATGTGCTACGATTTTACCACTGTAAGCCACATTCAGCCTGCTTAAAAGCACATCGAAAGCAAAGCAGAATACAAATTAAGGCGCATTCGGCTTTGCTATTCATCTGCTTTAAGCTTCAATCTGCTAGTATATAGAAACTATTTTATATATAGACTTTAAACAAGTCTTTGACACAATTTGGCCACCAAACTTGTGTCCCCCTGGGCCCCACCTAAAGCCCACGTTCAAATTAGGCGGGGAGATTTCAACATCCGAGCGACAAGTCGTGGAGTGGGTGTCTCGCTGAAACCTTACTGAAAAATAAATGGGGTTATTAGCTGCAAGAAATAGATTGACATGAGATACGGTACTGAAAAGAAGACAAAAATGATATTGACAAGCCTAAAATCTACAAAGCAAACATTAACGAAACTATACACAAGGAAAAAACATTTAGAAACTATAACTACTATTGTTATCCTTATCATTATTATTAATTTTATTATTAGTTTAGTTTTATTATTAGTTTAGTATTATTATTAGGTATTATTTTTAGTCTTTAGTATTATCATATTATTTTTATTATTGTTATTGTTATTATTATCATATTATTATTGGTTTTATTATTATACTTATTCTATAAATTGGCTGGATGCAGTTTCACGTCATACTCAGAATAGGACGAATAACATGCACGTTATAACCTAATTAACATGAATATTCAATAACAATTTGCTCCTAAACAAACCAACTGATTAAGTCCCCATATACTAACAACGCTAATTAATACTAAAACTAATTATCGAAACAAAGACGCGTTTAAAAGAGTCGGATGAAAGGGTCATCACTTAGCAGAGGCTGCATTGGTATAATTGTTTATTTAGAACGCGTTTTTTTTAAACACGTTAAAATGGTTAGGCCTTAACCGTTCACGACGCGTTTCTTATTATATGCATATATTTAACGGGTAAATGGATAGGAATAGCGTATTTACCACTGTAAGCCACATTCAGCCTGCTTAAAAGCACATTGAAAGCAAAGCAGAATACAAATTAAGGCGCATTCGGCTTTGCTATTCATCTGCTTTAAGCTTCAATCTGCTAGTGACGTTCCCCATATACTAACAACGCTAATTAATACTAAAACTAATTATCAAAACAAAGACGCGTTTAAAAGAGTCGGATGAAAGGGGTCATCACTTAGCAGAGACTGCACAATTTGGTATAATTGTTTATTTAGAACGCGTTTTTTTTAAACACGTTAAAATCGTTAGGCCTTAACCGTTCACGATGCGTTTCTTATGTGCTACGATTTTACCACTGTAAGCCACATTCAGCCTGCTTAGAAGCACATCGAAAGCAAAGCAGAATACAAATTAAGGCGCATTCGGCTTTGCTATTCATCTGCTTTAAGCTTCAATCTGCTAGTATATAGAAATTATTTTATATATAGACTTTAAACAAGTCTTTGAGACAATTTGGCCACCAAACTTGTGTCCCCCTGGGCCCCACCTAAAGCCCACGTTCAAATTAGGCGGGGAGATTTCAACATCCGAGCGACAAGTCGTGGAGTGGGTGTCTCGCTGAAACCTTACTGAAAAATA
This sequence comes from Gari tellinella, assembly GCA_922989275.2. Lineage (NCBI taxonomy): Eukaryota > Metazoa > Mollusca > Bivalvia > Cardiida > Psammobiidae > Gari > Gari tellinella. The sequence goes on from OV277859.1 coordinate 59,497,062, forward strand.
AATGGGGTTATTAGCTGCAAGAAATAGATTGACATGAGATACGGTACTGAAAAGAAGACAAAAATGATATTGACAAGCCTAAAATCTACAAAGCAAACATTAACGAAACTATACACAAGGAAAAAACATTTAGAAACTATAACTACTATTGTTATCCTTATCATTATTATTAATTTTATTATTAGTTTAGTTTTATTATTAGTTTAGTATTATTATTAGGTATTATTTTTAGTCTTTAGTATTATCATATTATTTTTATTATTGTTATTGTTATTATTATCATATTATTATTGGTTTTATTATTATACTTATTCTATAAATTGGCTGGATGCAGTTTCACGTCATACTCAGAATAGGACGAATAACATGCACGTTATAACCTAATTAACATGAATATTCAATAACAATTTGTTCCTAAACAAACCAACTGATTAAGTCCCCATATACTAACAACGCTAATTAATACTAAAACTAATTATCGAAACAAAGACGCGTTTAAAAGAGTCGGATGAAAGGGTCATCACTTAGCAGAGGCTGCATTGGTATAATTGTTTATTTAGAACGCGTTTTTTTTAAACACGTTAAAATGGTTAGGCCTTAACCGTTCACGACGCGTTTCGTATTATATGCATATATTTAACGGGTAAATGGATAGGAATAGCGTATTTACCACTGTAAGCCACATTCAGCCTGCTTAAAAGCACATTGAAAGCAAAGCAGAATACAAATTAAGGCGCATTCGGCTTTGCTATTCATCTGCTTTAAGCTTCAATCTGCTAGTGACGTTCCCCATATACTAACAACGCTAATTAATACTAAAACTAATTATCAAAACAAAGACGCGTTTAAAAGAGTCGGATGAAAGGGGTCATCACTTAGCAGAGACTGCACAATTTGGTATAATTGTTTATTTAGAACGCGTTTTTTTTAAACACGTTAAAATCGTTAGGCCTTAACCGTTCACGATGCGTTTCTTATGTGCTACGATTTTACCACTGTAAGCCACATTCAGCCTGCTTAAAAGCACATCGAAAGCAAAGCAGAATACAAATTAAGGCGCATTCGGCTTTGCTATTCATCTGCTTTAAGCTTCAATCTGCTAGTATATAGAAACTATTTCATATATAGACTTTAAACAAGTCTTTGACACAATTTGGCCACCAAACTTGTGTCCCCCTGGGCCCCACCTAAAGCCCACGTTCAAATTAGGCGGGGAGATTTCAACATCCGAGCGACAAGTCGTGGAGTGGGTGTCTCGCTGAAACCTTACTGAAAAATAAATGGGGTTATTAGCTGCAAGAAATAGATTGACATGAGATACGGTACTGAAAAGAAGACAAAAATGATATTGACAAGCCTAAAATCTACAAAGCAAACATTAACGAAACTATACACAAGGAAAAAACATTTAGAAACTATTACTACTATTGTTATCCTTATCATTATTATTAATTTTATTATTAGTTTAGTTTTATTATTAGTTTAGTATTATTATTAGGTATTATTTTTAGTCTTTAGTATTATCATATTATTTTTATTATTGTTATTGTTATTATTATCATATTATTATTGGTTTTATTATTATACTTATTCTATAAATTGGCTGGATGCAGTTTCACGTCATACTCAGAATAGGACGAATAACATGCACGTTATAACCTAATTAACATGAATATTCAATAACAATTTGTTCCTAAACAAACCAACTGATTAAGTCCCCATATACTAACAACGCTAATTAATACTAAAACTAATTATCGAAACAAAGACGCGTTTAAAAGAGTCGGATGAAAGGGTCATCACTTAGCAGAGGCTGCATTGGTATAATTGTTTATTTAGAACGCGTTTTTTTTAAACACGTTAAAATGGTTAGGCCTTAACCGTTCACGACGCGTTTCGTATTATATGCATATATTTAACGGGTAAATGGATAGGAATAGCGTATTTACCACTGTAAGCCACATTCAGCCTGCTTAAAAGCACATCGAAAGCAAAGCAGAATACAAATTAAGGCGCATTCGGCTTTGCTATTCATCTGCTTTAAGCTTCAATCTGCTAGTGACGTTCCCCATATACTAACAACGCTAATTAATACTAAAACTAATTATCAAAACAAAGACGCGTTTAAAAGAGTCGGATAAAAGGGGTCATCACTTAGCAGAGACTGCACAATTTGGTATAATTGTTTATTTAGAACGCGTTTTTTTTAAACACGTTAAAATCGTTAGGCCTTAACCGTTCACGATGCGTTTCTTATGTGCTACGATTTTACCACTGTAAGCCACATTCAGCCTGCTTAAAAGCACATCGAAAGCAAAGCAGAATACAAATTAAGGCGCATTCGGCTTTGCTATTCATCTGCTTTAAGCTTCAATCTGCTAGTATATAGAAACTATTTTATATATAGACTTTAAACAAGTCTTTGACACAATTTGGCCACCAAACTTGTGTCCCCCTGGGCCCCACCTAAAGCCCACGTTCAAATTAGGCGGGGAGATTTCAACATCCGAGCGACAAGTCGTGGAGTGGGTGTCTCGCTGAAACCTTACTGAAAAATAAATGGGGTTATTAGCTGCAAGAAATAGATTGACATGAGATACGGTACTGAAAAGAAGACAAAAATGATATTGACAAGCCTAAAATCTACAAAGCAAACATTAACGAAACTATACACAAGGAAAAAACATTTAGAAACTATAACTACTATTGTTATCCTTATCATTATTATTAATTTTATTATTAGTTTAGTTTTATTATTAGTTTAGTATTATTATTAGGTATTATTTTTAGTCTTTAGTATTATCATATTATTTTTATTATTGTTATTGTTATTATTATCATATTATTATTGGTTTTATTATTATACTTATTCTATAAATTGGCTGGATGCAGTTTCACGTCATACTCAGAATAGGACGAATAACATGCACGTTATAACCTAATTAACATGAATATTCAATAACAATTTGTTCCTAAACAAACCAACTGATTAAGTCCCCATATACTAACAACGCTAATTAATACTAAAACTAATTATCGAAACAAAGACGCGTTTAAAAGAGTCGGATGAAAGGGTCATCACTTAGCAGAGGCTGCATTGGTATAATTGTTTATTTAGAACGCGTTTTTTTTAAACACGTTAAAATGGTTAGGCCTTAACCGTTCACGACGCGTTTCGTATTATATGCATATATTTAACGGGTAAATGGATAGGAATAGCGTATTTACCACTGTAAGCCACATTCAGCCTGCTTAAAAGCACATTGAAAGCAAAGCAGAATACAAATTAAGGCGCATTCGGCTTTGCTATTCATCTGCTTTAAGCTTCAATCTGCTAGTGACGTTCCCCATATACTAACAACGCTAATTAATACTAAAACTAATTATCAAAACAAAGACGCGTTTAAAAGAGTCGGATGAAAGGGGTCATCACTTAGCAGAGACTGCACAATTTGGTATAATTGTTTATTTAGAACGCGTTTTTTTTAAACACGTTAAAATCGTTAGGCCTTAACCGTTCACAATGCGTTTCTTATGTGCTACGATTTTACCACTGTAAGCCACATTCAGCCTGCTTAAAAGCACATCGAAAGCAAAGCAGAATACAAATTAAGGCGCATTCGGCTTTGCTATTCATCTGCTTTAAGCTTCAATCTGCTAGTATATAGAAACTATTTTATATATAGACTTTAAACAAGTCTTTGACACAATTTGGCCACCAAACTTGTGTCCCCCTGGGCCCCACCTAAAGCCCACGTTCAAATTAGGCGGGGAGATTTCAACATCCGAGCGACAAGTCGTGGAGTGGGTGTCTCGCTGAAACCTTACTGAAAAATAAATGGGGTTATTAGCTGCAAGAAATAGATTGACATGAGATACGGTACTGAAAAGAAGACAAAAATGATATTGACAAGCCTAAAATCTACAAAGCAAACATTAACGAAACTATACACAAGGAAAAAACATTTAGAAACTATAACTACTATTGTTATCCTTATCATTATTATTAATTTTATTATTAGTTTAGTTTTATTATTAGTTTAGTATTATTATTAGGTATTATTTTTAGTCTTTAGTATTATCATATTATTTTTATTATTGTTATTGTTATTATTATCATATTATTATTGGTTTTATTATTATACTTATTCTATAAATTGGCTGGATGCAGTTTCACGTCATACTCAGAATAGGACGAATAACATGCACGTTATAACCTAATTAACATGAATATTCAATAACAATTTGTTCCTAAACAAACCAACTGATTAAGTCCCCATATACTAACAACGCTAATTAATACTAAAACTAATTATCGAAACAAAGACGCGTTTAAAAGAGTCGGATGAAAGGGTCATCACTTAGCAGAGGCTGCATTGGTATAATTGTTTATTTAGAACGCGTTTTTTTTAAACACGTTAAAATGGTTAGGCCTTAACCGTTCACGACGCGTTTCGTATTATATGCATATATTTAACGGGTAAATGGATAGGAATAGCGTATTTACCACTGTAAGCCACATTCAGCCTGCTTAAAAGCACATTGAAAGCAAAGCAGAATACAAATTAAGGCGCATTCGGCTTTGCTATTCATCTGCTTTAAGCTTCAATCTGCTAGTGACGTTCCCCATATACTAACAACGCTAATTAATACTAAAACTAATTATCAAAACAAAGACGCGTTTAAAAGAGTCGGATGAAAGGGGTCATCACTTAGCAGAGACTGCACAATTTGGTATAATTGTTTATTTAGAACGCGTTTTTTTTAAACACGTTAAAATCGTTAGGCCTTAACCGTTCACGATGCGTTTCTTATGTGCTACGATTTTACCACTGTAAGCCACATTCAGCCTGCTTAAAAGCACATCGAAAGCAAAGCAGAATACAAATTAAGGCGCATTCGGCTTTGCTATTCATCTGCTTTAAGCTTCAATCTGCTAGTATATAGAAACTATTTTATATATAGACTTTAAACAAGTCTTTGACACAATTTGGCCACCAAACTTGTGTCCCCCTGGGCCCCACCTAAAGCCCACGTTCAAATTAGGTGGGGAGATTTCAACATCCGAGCGACAAGTCGTGGAGTGGGTGTCTCGCTGAAACCTTACTGAAAAATAAATGGGGTTATTAGCTGCAAGAAATAGATTGACATGAGATACGGTACTGAAAAGAAGACAAAAATGATATTGACAAGCCTAAAATCTACAAAGCAAACATTAACGAAACTATACACAAGGAAAAAACATTTAGAAACTATAACTACTATTGTTATCCTTATCATTATTATTAATTTTATTATTAGTTTAGTTTTATTATTAGTTTAGTATTATTATTAGGTATTATTTTTAGTCTTTAGTATTATCATATTATTTTTATTATTGTTATTGTTATTATTATCATATTATTATTGGTTTTATTATTATACTTATTCTATAAATTGGCTGGATGCAGTTTCACGTCATACTCAGAATAGGACGAATAACATGCACGTTATAACCTAATTAACATGAATATTCAATAACAATTTGTTCCTAAACAAACCAACTGATTAAGTCCCCATATACTAACAACGCTAATTAATACTAAAACTAATTATCGAAACAAAGACGCGTTTAAAAGAGTCGGATGAAAGGGTCATCACTTAGCAGAGGCTGCATTGGTATAATTGTTTATTTAGAACGCGTTTTTTTTAAACACGTTAAAATGGTTAGGCCTTAACCGTTCACGACGCGTTTCGTATTATATGCATATATTTAACGGGTAAATGGATAGGAATAGCGTATTTACCACTGTAAGCCACATTCAGCCTGCTTAAAAGCACATTGAAAGCAAAGCAGAATACAAATTAAGGCGCATTCGGCTTTGCTATTCATCTGCTTTAAGCTTCAATCTGCTAGTGACGTTCCCCATATACTAACAACGCTAATTAATACTAAAACTAATTATCAAAACAAAGACGCGTTTAAAAGAGTCGGATGAAAGGGGTCATCACTTAGCAGAGACTGCACAATTTGGTATAATTGTTTATTTAGAACGCGTTTTTTTTAAACACGTTAAAATCGTTAGGCCTTAACCGTTCACGATGCGTTTCTTATGTGCTACGATTTTACCACTGTAAGCCACATTCAGCCTGCTTAAAAGCACATCGAAAGCAAAGCAGAATACAAATTAAGGCGCATTCGGCTTTGCTATTCATCTGCTTTAAGCTTCAATCTGCTAGTATATAGAAACTATTTTATATATAGACTTTAAACAAGTCTTTGACACAATTTGGCCACCAAACTTGTGTCCCCCTGGGCCCCACCTAAAGCCCACGTTCAAATTAGGCGGGGAGATTTCAACATCCGAGCGACAAGTCGTGGAGTGGGTGTCTCGCTGAAACCTTACTGAAAAATAAATGGGGTTATTAGCTGCAAGAAATAGATTGACATGAGATACGGTACTGAAAAGAAGACAAAAATGATATTGACAAGCCTAAAATCTACAAAGCAAACATTAACGAAACTATACACAAGGAAAAAACATTTAGAAACTATAACTACTATTGTTATCCTTATCATTATTATTAATTTTATTATTAGTTTAGTTTTATTATTAGTTTAGTATTATTATTAGGTATTATTTTTAGTCTTTAGTATTATCATATTATTTTTATTATTGTTATTGTTATTATTATCATATTATTATTGGTTTTATTATTATACTTATTCTATAAATTGGCTGGATGCAGTTTCACGTCATACTCAGAATAGGACGAATAACATGCACGTTATAACCTAATTAACATGAATATTCAATAACAATTTGTTCCTAAACAAACCAACTGATTAAGTCCCCATATACTAACAACGCTAATTAATACTAAAACTAATTATCGAAACAAAGACGCGTTTAAAAGAGTCGGATGAAAGGGTCATCACTTAGCAGAGGCTGCATTGGTATAATTGTTTATTTAGAACGCGTTTTTTTTAAACACGTTAAAATGGTTAGGCCTTAACCGTTCACGACGCGTTTCGTATTATATGCATATATTTAACGGGTAAATGGATAGGAATAGCGTATTTACCACTGTAAGCCACATTCAGCCTGCTTAAAAGCACATTGAAAGCAAAGCAGAATACAAATTAAGGCGCATTCGGCTTTGCTATTCATCTGCTTTAAGCTTCAATCTGCTAGTGACGTTCCCCATATACTAACAACGCTAATTAATACTAAAACTAATTATCAAAACAAAGACGCGTTTAAAAGAGTCGGATGAAAGGGGTCATCACTTAGCAGAGACTGCACAATTTGGTATAATTGTTTATTTAGAACGCGTTTTTTTTAAACACGTTAAAATCGTTAGGCCTTAACCGTTCACGATGCGTTTCTTATGTGCTACGATTTTACCACTGTAAGCCACATTCAGCCTGCTTAAAAGCACATCGAAAGCAAAGCAGAATACAAATTAAGGCGCATTCGGCTTTGCTATTCATCTGCTTTAAGCTTCAATCTGCTAGTATATAGAAACTATTTTATATATAGACTTTAAACAAGTCTTTGACACAATTTGGCCACCAAACTTGTGTCCCCCTGGGCCCCACCTAAAGCCCACGTTCAAATTAGGCGGGGAGATTTCAACATCCGAGCGACAAGTCGTGGAGTGGGTGTCTCGCTGAAACCTTACTGAAAAATAAATGGGGTTATTAGCTGCAAGAAATAGATTGACATGAGATACGGTACTGAAAAGAAGACAAAAATGATATTGACAAGCCTAAAATCTACAAAGCAAACATTAACGAAACTATACACAAGGAAAAAACATTTAGAAACTATAACTACTATTGTTATCCTTATCATTATTATTAATTTTATTATTAGTTTAGTTTTATTATTAGTTTAGTATTATTATTAGGTATTATTTTTAGTCTTTAGTATTATCATATTATTTTTATTATTGTTATTGTTATTATTATCATATTATTATTGGTTTTATTATTATACTTATTCTATAAATTGGCTGGATGCAGTTTCACGTCATACTCAGAATAGGACGAATAACATGCACGTTATAACCTAATTAACATGAATATTCAATAACAATTTGTTCCTAAACAAACCAACTGATTAAGTCCCCATATACTAACAACGCTAATTAATACTAAAACTAATTATCGAAACAAAGACGCGTGTAAAAGAGTCGGATGAAAGGGTCATCACTTAGCAGAGGCTGCATTGGTATAATTGTTTATTTAGAACGCGTTTTTTTAAACACGTTAAAATGGTTAGGCCTTAACCGTTCACGACGCGTTTCGTATTATATGCATATATTTAACGGGTAAACGGATAGGAATAGCGTATTTACCACTGTAAGCCACATTCAGCCTGCTTAAAAGCACATTGAAAGCAAAGCAGAATACAAATTAAGGCGCATTCGGCTTTGCTATTCATCTGCTTTAAGCTTCAATCTGCTAGTGACGTTCCCCATATACTAACAACGCTAATTAATACTAAAACTAATTATCAAAACAAAGACGCGTTTAAAAGAGTCGGATGAAAGGGGTCATCACTTAGCAGAGACTGCACAATTTGGTATAATTGTTTATTTAGAACGCGTTTTTTTTAAACACGTTAAAATCGTTAGGCCTTAACCGTTCACGATGCGTTTCTTATGTGCTACGATTTTACCACTGTAAGCCACATTCAGCCTGCTTAAAAGCACATCGAAAGCAAAGCAGAATACAAATTAAGGCGCATTCGGCTTTGCTATTCATCTGCTTTAAGCTTCAATCTGCTAGTATATAGAAACTATTTTATATATAGACTTTAAACAAGTCTTTGACACAATTTGGCCACCAAACTTGTGTCCCCCTGGGCCCCACCTAAAGCCCACGTTCAAATTAGGCGGGGAGATTTCAACATCCGAGCGACAAGTCGTGGAGTGGGTGTCTCGCTGAAACCTTACTGAAAAATAAATGGGGTTATTAGCTGCAAGAAATAGATTGACATGAGATACGGTACTGAAAAGAAGACAAAAATGATATTGACAAGCCTAAAATCTACAAAGCAAACATTAACGAAACTATACACAAGGAAAAAACATTTAGAAACTATAACTACTATTGTTATCCTTATCATTATTATTAATTTTATTATTAGTTTAGTTTTATTATTAGTTTAGTATTATTATTAGGTATTATTTTTAGTCTTTAGTATTATCATATTATTTTTATTATTGTTATTGTTATTATTATCATATTATTATTGGTTTTATTATTATACTTATTCTATAAATTGGCTGGATGCAGTTTCACGTCATACTCAGAATAGGACGAATAACATGCACGTTATAACCTAATTAACATGAATATTCAATAACAATTTGTTCCTAAACAAACCAACTGATTAAGTCCCCATATACTAACAACGCTAATTAATACTAAAACTAATTATCGAAACAAAGACGCGTTTAAAAGAGTCGGATGAAAGGGTCATCACTTAGCAGAGGCTGCATTGGTATAATTGTTTATTTAGAACGCGTTTTTTTTAAACACGTTAAAATGGTTAGGCCTTAACCGTTCACGACGCGTTTCGTATTATATGCATATATTTAACGGGTAAATGGATAGGAATAGCGTATTTACCACTGTAAGCCACATTCAGCCTGCTTAAAAGCACATTGAAAGCAAAGCAGAATACAAATTAAGGCGCATTCGGCTTTGCTATTCATCTGCTTTAAGCTTCAATCTGCTAGTGACGTTCCCCATATACTAACAACGCTAATTAATACTAAAACTAATTATCAAAACAAAGACGCGTTTAAAAGAGTCGGATGAAAGGGGTCATCACTTAGCAGAGACTGCACAATTTGGTATAATTGTTTATTTAGAACGCGTTTTTTTTAAACACGTTAAAATCGTTAGGCCTTAACCGTTCACGATGCGTTTCTTATGTGCTACGATTTTACCACTGTAAGCCACATTCAGCCTGCTTAAAAGCACATCGAAAGCAAAGCAGAATACAAATTAAGGCGCATTCGGCTTTGCTATTCATCTGCTTTAAGCTTCAATCTGCTAGTATATAGAAACTATTTTATATATAGACTTTAAACAAGTCTTTGACACAATTTGGCCACCAAACTTGTGTCCCCCTGGGCCCCACCTAAAGCCCACGTTCAAATTAGGTGGGGAGATTTCAACATCCGAGCGACAAGTCGTGGAGTGGGTGTCTCGCTGAAACCTTACTGAAAAATAAATGGGGTTATTAGCTGCAAGAAATAGATTGACATGAGATACGGTACTGAAAAGAAGACAAAAATGATATTGACAAGCCTAAAATCTACAAAGCAAACATTAACGAAACTATACACAAGGAAAAAACATTTAGAAACTATAACTACTATTGTTATCCTTATCATTATTATTAATTTTATTATTAGTTTAGTTTTATTATTAGTTTAGTATTATTATTAGGTATTATATTTAGTCTTTAGTATTATCATATTATTTTTATTATTGTTATTGTTATTATTATCATATTATTATTGGTTTTATTATTATACTTATTCTATAAATTGGCTGGATGCAGTTTCACGTCATACTCAGAATAGGACGAATAACATGCACGTTATAACCTAATTAACATGAATATTCAATAACAATTTGTTCCTAAACAAACCAACTGATTAAGTCCCCATATACTAACAACGCTAATTAATACTAAAACTAATTATCGAAACAAAGACGCGTTTAAAAGAGTCGGATGAAAGGGTCATCACTTAGCAGAGGCTGCATTGGTATAATTGTTTATTTAGAACGCGTTTTTTTTAAACACGTTAAAATGGTTAGGCCTTAACCGTTCACGACGCCTTTCGTATTATATGCATATATTTAACGGGTAAATGGATAGGAATAGCGTATTTACCACTGTAAGCCACATTCAGCCTGCTTAAAAGCACATTGAAAGCAAAGCAGAATACAAATTAAGGCGCATTCGGCTTTGCTATTCATCTGCTTTAAGCTTCAATCTGCTAGTGACGTTCCCCATATACTAACAACGCTAATTAATACTAAAACTAATTATCAAAACAAAGACGCGTTTAAAAGAGTCGGATGAAAGGGGTCATCACTTAGCAGAGACTGCACAATTTGGTATAATTGTTTATTTAGAACGCGTTTTTTTTAAACACGTTAAAATCGTTAGGCCTTAACCGTTCACGATGCGTTTCTTATGTGCTACGATTTTACCACTGTAAGCCACATTCAGCCTGCTTAAAAGCACATCGAAAGCAAAGCAGAATACAAATTAAGGCGCATTCGGCTTTGCTATTCATCTGCTTTAAGCTTCAATCTGCTAGTATATAGAAACTATTTTATATATAGACTTTAAACAAGTCTTTGACACAATTTGGCCACCAAACTTGTGTCCCCCTGGGCCCCACCTAAAGCCCACGTTCAAATTAGGCGGGGAGATTTCAACATCCGAGCGACAAGTCGTGGAGTGGGTGTCTCGCTGAAACCTTACTGAAAAATAAATGGGGTTATTAGCTGCAAGAAATAGATTGACATGAGATACGGTACTGAAAAGAAGACAAAAATGATATTGACAAGCCTAAAATCTACAAAGCAAACATTAACGAAACTATACACAAGGAAAAAACATTTAGAAACTATAACTACTATTGTTATCCTTATCATTATTATTAATTTTATTATTAGTTTAGTTTTATTATTAGTTTAGTATTATTATTAGGTATTATTTTTAGTCTTTAGTATTATCATATTATTTTTATTATTGTTATTGTTATTATTATCATATTATTATTGGTTTTATTATTATACTTATTCTATAAATTGGCTGGATGCAGTTTCACGTCATACTCAGAATAGGACGAATAACATGCACGTTATAACCTAATTAACATGAATATTCAATAACAATTTGTTCCTAAACAAACCAACTGATTAAGTCCCCATATACTAACAACGCTAATTAATACTAAAACTAATTATCGAAACAAAGACGCGTTTAAAAGAGTCGGATGAAAGGGTCATCACTTAGCAGAGGCTGCATTGGTATAATTGTTTATTTAGAACGCGTTTTTTTAAACACGTTAAAATGGTTAGGCCTTAACCGTTCACGACGCGTTTCGTATTATATGCATATATTTAACGGGTAAACGGATAGGAATAGCGTATTTACCACTGTAAGCCACATTCAGCCTGCTTAAAAGCACATTGAAAGCAAAGCAGAATACAAATTAAGGCGCATTCGGCTTTGCTATTCATCTGCTTTAAGCTTCAATCTGCTAGTGACGTTCCCCATATACTAACAACGCTAATTAATACTAAAACTAATTATCAAAACAAAGACGCGTTTAAAAGAGTCGGATGAAAGGGGTCATCACTTAGCAGAGACTGCACAATTTGGTATAATTGTTTATTTAGAACGCGTTTTTTTTAAACACGTTAAAATCGTTAGGCCTTAACCGTTCACGATGCGTTTCTTATGTGCTACGATTTTACCACTGTAAGCCACATTCAGCCTGCTTAAAAGCACATCGAAAGCAAAGCAGAATACAAATTAAGGCGCATTCGGCTTTGCTATTCATCTGCTTTAAGCTTCAATCTGCTAGTATATAGAAACTATTTTATATATAGACTTTAAACAAGTCTTTGACACAATTTGGCCACCAAACTTGTGTCCCCCTGGGCCCCACCTAAAGCCCACGTTCAAATTAGGCGGGGAGATTTCAACATCCGAGCGACAAGTCGTGGAGTGGGTGTCTCGCTGAAACCTTACTGAAAAATAAATGGGGTTATTAGCTGCAAGAAATAGATTGACATGAGATACGGTACTGAAAAGAAGACAAAAATGATATTGACAAGCCTAAAATCTACAAAGCAAACATTAACGAAACTATACACAAGGAAAAAACATTTAGAAACTATAACTACTATTGTTATCCTTATCATTATTATTAATTTTATTATTAGTTTAGTTTTATTATTAGTTTAGTATTATTATTAGGTATTATTTTTAGTCTTTAGTATTATCATATTATTTTTATTATTGTTATTGTTATTATTATCATATTATTATTGGTTTTATTATTATACTTATTCTATAAATTGGCTGGATGCAGTTTCACGTCATACTCAGAATAGGACGAATAACATGCACGTTATAACCTAATTAACATGAATATTCAATAACAATTTGTTCCTAAACAAACCAACTGATTAAGTCCCCATATACTAACAACGCTAATTAATACTAAAACTAATTATCGAAACAAAGACGCGTTTAAAAGAGTCGGATGAAAGGGTCATCACTTAGCAGAGGCTGCATTGGTATAATTGTTTATTTAGAACGCGTTTTTTTTAAACACGTTAAAATGGTTAGGCCTTAACCGTTCACGACGCGTTTCGTATTATATGCATATATTTAACGGGTAAATGGATAGGAATAGCGTATTTACCACTGTAAGCCACATTCAGCCTGCTTAAAAGCACATTGAAAGCAAAGCAGAATACAAATTAAGGCGCATTCGGCTTTGCTATTCATCTGCTTTAAGCTTCAATCTGCTAGTGACGTTCCCCATATACTAACAACGCTAATTAATACTAAAACTAATTATCAAAACAAAGACGCGTTTAAAAGAGTCGGATGAAAGGGGTCATCACTTAGCAGAGACTGCACAATTTGGTATAATTGTTTATTTAGAACGCGTTTTTTTTAAACACGTTAAAATCGTTAGGCCTTAACCGTTCACGATGCGTTTCTTATGTGCTACGATTTTACCACTGTAAGCCACATTCAGCCTGCTTAAAAGCACATCGAAAGCAAAGCAGAATACAAATTAAGGCGCATTCGGCTTTGCTATTCATCTGCTTTAAGCTTCAATCTGCTAGTATATAGAAACTATTTTATATATAGACTTTAAACAAGTCTTTGACACAATTTGGCCACCAAACTTGTGTCCCCCTGGGCCCCACCTAAAGCCCACGTTCAAATTAGGTGGGGAGATTTCAACATCCGAGCGACAAGTCGTGGAGTGGGTGTCTCGCTGAAACCTTACTGAAAAATAAATGGGGTTATTAGCTGCAAGAAATAGATTGACATGAGATACGGTACTGAAAAGAAGACAAAAATGATATTGACAAGCCTAAAATCTACAAAGCAAACATTAACGAAACTATACACAAGGAAAAAACATTTAGAAACTATAACTACTATTGTTATCCTTATCATTATTATTAATTTTATTATTAGTTTAGTTTTATTATTAGTTTAGTATTATTATTAGGTATTATTTTTAGTCTTTAGTATTATCATATTATTTTTATTATTGTTATTGTTATTATTATCATATTATTATTGGTTTTATTATTATACTTATTCTATAAATTGGCTGGATGCAGTTTCACGTCATACTCAGAATAGGACGAATAACATGCACGTTATAACCTAATTAACATGAATATTCAATAACAATTTGTTCCTAAACAAACCAACTGATTAAGTCCCCATATACTAACAACGCTAATTAATACTAAAACTAATTATCGAAACAAAGACGCGTTTAAAAGAGTCGGATGAAAGGGTCATCACTTAGCAGAGGCTGCATTGGTATAATTGTTTATTTAGAACGCGTTTTTTTTAAACACGTTAAAATGGTTAGGCCTTAACCGTTCACGACGCCTTTCGTATTATATGCATATATTTAACGGGTAAATGGATAGGAATAGCGTATTTACCACTGTAAGCCACATTCAGCCTGCTTAAAAGCACATTGAAAGCAAAGCAGAATACAAATTAAGGCGCATTCGGCTTTGCTATTCATCTGCTTTAAGCTTCAATCTGCTAGTGACGTTCCCCATATACTAACAACGCTAATTAATACTAAAACTAATTATCAAAACAAAGACGCGTTTAAAAGAGTCGGATGAAAGGGGTCATCACTTAGCAGAGACTGCACAATTTGGTATAATTGTTTATTTAGAACGCGTTTTTTTTAAACACGTTAAAATCGTTAGGCCTTAACCGTTCACGATGCGTTTCTTATGTGCTACGATTTTACCACTGTAAGCCACATTCAGCCTGCTTAAAAGCACATCGAAAGCAAAGCAGAATACAAATTAAGGCGCATTCGGCTTTGCTATTCATCTGCTTTAAGCTTCAATCTGCTAGTATATAGAAACTATTTTATATATAGACTTTAAACAAGTCTTTGACACAATTTGGCCACCAAACTTGTGTCCCCCTGGGCCCCACCTAAAGCCCACGTTCAAATTAGGCGGGGAGATTTCAACATCCGAGCGACAAGTCGTGGAGTGGGTGTCTCGCTGAAACCTTACTGAAAAATAAATGGGGTTATTAGCTGCAAGAAATAGATTGACATGAGATACGGTACTGAAAAGAAGACAAAAATGATATTGACAAGCCTAAAATCTACAAAGCAAACATTAACGAAACTATACACAAGGAAAAAACATTTAGAAACTATAACTACTATTGTTATCCTTATCATTATTATTAATTTTATTATTAGTTTAGTTTTATTATTAGTTTAGTATTATTATTAGGTATTATTTTTAGTCTTTAGTATTATCATATTATTTTTATTATTGTTATTGTTATTATTATCATATTATTATTGGTTTTATTATTATACTTATTCTATAAATTGGCTGGATGCAGTTTCACGTCATACTCAGAATAGGACGAATAACATGCACGTTATAACCTAATTAACATGAATATTCAATAACAATTTGTTCCTAAACAAACCAACTGATTAAGTCCCCATATACTAACAACGCTAATTAATACTAAAACTAATTATCGAAACAAAGACGCGTTTAAAAGAGTCGGATGAAAGGGTCATCACTTAGCAGAGGCTGCATTGGTATAATTGTTTATTTAGAACGCGTTTTTTTTAAACACGTTAAAATGGTTAGGCCTTAACCGTTCACGACGCGTTTCGTATTATATGCATATATTTAACGGGTAAATGGATAGGAATAGCGTATTTACCACTGTAAGCCACATTCAGCCTGCTTAAAAGCACATTGAAAGCAAAGCAGAATACAAATTAAGGCGCATTCGGCTTTGCTATTCATCTGCTTTAAGCTTCAATCTGCTAGTGACGTTCCCCATGTACTAACAACGCTAATTAATACTAAAACTAATTATCAAAACAAAGACGCGTTTAAAAGAGTCGGATGAAAGGGGTCATCACTTAGCAGAGACTGCACAATTTGGTATAATTGTTTATTTAGAACGCGTTTTTTTTAAACACGTTAAAATCGTTAGGCCTTAACCGTTCACGATGCGTTTCTTATGTGCTACGATTTTACCACTGTAAGCCACATTCAGCCTGCTTAAAAGCACATCGAAAGCAAAGCAGAATACAAATTAAGGCGCATTCGGCTTTGCTATTCATCTGCTTTAAGCTTCAATCTGCTAGTATATAGAAACTATTTTATATATAGACTTTAAACAAGTCTTTGACACAATTTGGCCACCAAACTTGTGTCCCCCTGGGCCCCACCTAAAGCCCACGTTCAAATTAGGCGGGGAGATTTCAACATCCGAGCGACAAGTCGTGGAGTGGGTGTCTCGCTGAAACCTTACTGAAAAATAAATGGGGTTATTAGCTGCAAGAAATAGATTGACATGAGATACGGTACTGAAAAGAAGACAAAAATGATATTGACAAGCCTAAAATCTACAAAGCAAACATTAACGAAACTATACACAAGGAAAAAACATTTAGAAACTATAACTACTATTGTTATCCTTATCATTATTATTAATTTTATTATTAGTTTAGTTTTATTATTAGTTTAGTATTATTATTAGGTATTATTTTTAGTCTTTAGTATTATCATATTATTTTTATTATTGTTATTGTTATTATTATCATATTATTATTGGTTTTATTATTATACTTATTCTATAAATTGGCTGGATGCAGTTTCACGTCATACTCAGAATAGGACGAATAACATGCACGTTATAACCTAATTAACATGAATATTCAATAACAATTTGTTCCTAAACAAACCAACTGATTAAGTCCCCATATACTAACAACGCTAATTAATACTAAAACTAATTATCGAAACAAAGACGCGTTTAAAAGAGTCGGATGAAAGGGTCATCACTTAGCAGAGGCTGCATTGGTATAATTGTTTATTTAGAACGCGTTTTTTTTAAACACGTTAAAATGGTTAGGCCTTAACCGTTCACGACGCCTTTCGTATTATATGCATATATTTAACGGGTAAATGGATAGGAATAGCGTATTTACCACTGTAAGCCACATTCAGCCTGCTTAAAAGCACATTGAAAGCAAAGCAGAATACAAATTAAGGCGCATTCGGCTTTGCTATTCATCTGCTTTAAGCTTCAATCTGCTAGTGACGTTCCCCATATACTAACAACGCTAATTAATACTAAAACTAATTATCAAAACAAAGACGCGTTTAAAAGAGTCGGATGAAAGGGGTCATCACTTAGCAGAGACTGCACAATTTGGTATAATTGTTTATTTAGAACGCGTTTTTTTTAAACACGTTAAAATCGTTAGGCCTTAACCGTTCACGATGCGTTTCTTATGTGCTACGATTTTACCACTGTAAGCCACATTCAGCCTGCTTAAAAGCACATCGAAAGCAAAGCAGAATACAAATTAAGGCGCATTCGGCTTTGCTATTCATCTGCTTTAAGCTTCAATCTGCTAGTATATAGAAACTATTTTATATATAGACTTTAAACAAGTCTTTGACACAATTTGGCCACCAAACTTGTGTCCCCCTGGGCCCCACCTAAAGCCCACGTTCAAATTAGGCGGGGAGATTTCAACATCCGAGCGACAAGTCGTGGAGTGGGTGTCTCGCTGAAACCTTACTGAAAAATAAATGGGGTTATTAGCTGCAAGAAATAGATTGACATGAGATACGGTACTGAAAAGAAGACAAAAATGATATTGACAAGCCTAAAATCTACAAAGCAAACATTAACGAAACTATACACAAGGAAAAAACATTTAGAAACTATAACTACTATTGTTATCCTTATCATTATTATTAATTTTATTATTAGTTTAGTTTTATTATTAGTTTAGTATTATTATTAGGTATTATTTTTAGTCTTTAGTATTATCATATGATTTTTATTATTGTTATTGTTATTATTATCATATTATTATTGGTTTTATTATTATACTTATTCTATAAATTGGCTGGATGCAGTTTCACGTCATACTCAGAATAGGACGAATAACATGCACGTTATAACCTAATTAACATGAATATTCAATAACAATTTGCTCCTAAACAAACCAACTGATTAAGTCCCCATATACTAACAACGCTAATTAATACTAAAACTAATTATCGAAACAAAGACGCGTTTAAAAGAGTCGGATGAAAGGGTCATCACTTAGCAGAGGCTGCATTGGTATAATTGTTTATTTAGAACGCGTTTTTTTTAAACACGTTAAAATCGTTAGGCCTTAACCGTTCACGACGCGTTTCTTATTATATGCATATATTTAACGGGTAAATGGATAGGAATAGCGTATTTACCACTGTAAGCCACATTCAGCCTGCTTAAAAGCACATTGAAAGCAAAGCAGAATACAAATTAAGGCGCATTCGGCTTTGCTATTCATCTGCTTTAAGCTTCAATCTGCTAGTGACGTTCCCCATATACTAACAACGCTAATTAATACTAAAACTAATTATCAAAACAAAGACGCGTTTAAAAGAGTCGGATGAAAGGGGTCATCACTTAGCAGAGACTGCACAATTTGGTATAATTGTTTATTTAGAACGCGTTTTTTTTAAACACGTTAAAATCGTTAGGCCTTAACCGTTCACGATGCGTTTCTTATGTGCTACGATTTTACCACTGTAAGCCACATTCAGCCTGCTTAGAAGCACATCGAAAGCAAAGCAGAATACAAATTAAGGCGCATTCGGCTTTGCTATTCATCTGCTTTAAGCTTCAATCTGCTAGTATATAGAAATTATTTTATATATAGACTTTAAACAAGTCTTTGACACAATTTGGCCACCAAACTTGTGTCCCCCTGGGCCCCACCTAAAGCCCACGTTCAAATTAGGCGGGGAGATTTCAACATCCGAGCGACAAGTCGTGGAGTGGGTGTCTCGCTGAAACCTTACTGAAAAATAAATGGGGTTATTAGCTGCAAGAAATAGATTGACATGAGATACGGTACTGAAAAGAAGACAAAAATGATATTGACAAGCCTAAAATCTACAAAGCAAACATTAACGAAACTATACACAAGGAAAAAACATTTAGAAACTATAACTACTATTGTTATCCTTATCATTATTATTAATTTTATTATTAGTTTAGTTTTATTATTAGTTTAGTATTATTATTAGGTATTATTTTTAGTCTTTAGTATTATCATATTATTTTTATTATTGTTATTGTTATTATTATCATATTATTATTGGTTTTATTATTATACTTATTCTATAAATTGGCTGGATGCAGTTTCACGTCATACTCAGAATAGGACGAATAACATGCACGTTATAACCTAATTAACATGAATATTCAATAACAATTTGTTCCTAAACAAACCAACTGATTAAGTCCCCATATACTAACAACGCTAATTAATACTAAAACTAATTATCGAAACAAAGACGCGTTTAAAAGAGTCGGATGAAAGGGTCATCACTTAGCAGAGGCTGCATTGGTATAATTGTTTATTTAGAACGCGTTTTTTTTAAACACGTTAAAATGGTTAGGCCTTAACCGTTCACGACGCGTTTCGTATTATATGCATATATTTAACGGGTAAATGGATAGGAATAGCGTATTTACCACTGTAAGCCACATTCAGCCTGCTTAAAAGCACATTGAAAGCAAAGCAGAATACAAATTAAGGCGCATTCGGCTTTGCTATTCATCTGCTTTAAGCTTCAATCTGCTAGTGACGTTCCCCATATACTAACAACGCTAATTAATACTAAAACTAATTATCAAAACAAAGACGCGTTTAAAAGAGTCGGATGAAAGGGGTCATCACTTAGCAGAGACTGCACAATTTGGTATAATTGTTTATTTAGAACGCGTTTTTTTTAAACACGTTAAAATCGTTAGGCCTTAACCGTTCACGATGCGTTTCTTATGTGCTACGATTTTACCACTGTAAGCCACATTCAGCCTGCTTAAAAGCACATCGAAAGCAAAGCAGAATACAAATTAAGGCCCATTCGGCTTTGCTATTCATCTGCTTTAAGCTTCAATCTGCTAGTATATAGAAACTATTTTATATATAGACTTTAAACAAGTCTTTGACACAATTTGGCCACCAAACTTGTGTCCCCCTGGGCCCCACCTAAAGCCCACGTTCAAATTAGGCGGGGAGATTCAACATCCGAGCGACAAGTCGTGGAGTGGGTGTCTCGCTGAAACCTTACTGAAAAATAAATGGGGTTATTAGCTGCAAGAAATAGATTGACATGAGATACGGTACTGAAAAGAAGACAAAAATGATATTGACAAGCCTAAAATCTACAAAGCAAACATTAACGAAACTATACACAAGGAAAAAACATTTAGAAACTATAACTACTATTGTTATCCTTATCATTATTATTAGTTTTATTATTAGTTTAGTTTTATTATTAGTTTAGTATTATTATTAGGTATTATTTTTAGTCTTTAGTATTATCATATTATTTTTATTATTGTTATTGTTATTATTATCATATTATTATTGGTTTTATTATTATACTTATTCTATAAATTGGCTGGATGCAGTTTCACGTCATACTCAGAATAGGACGAATAACATGCACGTTATAACCTAATTAACATGAATATTCAATAACAATTTGTTCCTAAACAAACCAACTGATTAAGTCCCCATATACTAACAACGCTAATTAATACTAAAACTAATTATCGAAACAAAGACGCGTTTAAAAGAGTCGGATGAAAGGGTCATCACTTAGCAGAGGCTGCATTGGTATAATTGTTTATTTAGAACGCGTTTTTTTTAAACACGTTAAAATGGTTAGGCCTTAACCGTTCACGACGCGTTTCGTATTATATGCATATATTTAACGGGTAAATGGATAGGAATAGCGTATTTACCACTGTAAGCCACATTCAGCCTGCTTAAAAGCACATTGAAAGCAAAGCAGAATACAAATTAAGGCGCATTCGGCTTTGCTATTCATCTGCTTTAAGCTTCAATCTGCTAGTGACGTTCCCCATATACTAACAACGCTAATTAATACTAAAACTAATTATCAAAACAAAGACGCGTTTAAAAGAGTCGGATGAAAGGGGTCATCACTTAGCAGAGACTGCACAATTTGGTATAATTGTTTATTTAGAACGCGTTTTTTTTAAACACGTTAAAATCGTTAGGCCTTAACCGTTCACGATGCGTTTCTTATGTGCTACGATTTTACCACTGTAAGCCACATTCAGCCTGCTTAAAAGCACATCGAAAGCAAAGCAGAATACAAATTAAGGCGCATTCGGCTTTGCTATTCATCTGCTTTAAGCTTCAATCTGCTAGTATATAGAAACTATTTTATATATAGACTTTAAACAAGTCTTTGACACAATTTGGCCACCAAACTTGTGTCCCCCTGGGCCCCACCTAAAGCCCACGTTCAAATTAGGCGGGGAGATTTCAACATCCGAGCGACAAGTCGTGGAGTGGGTGTCTCGCTGAAACCTTACTGAAAAATAAATGGGGTTATTAGCTGCAAGAAATAGATTGACATGAGATACGGTACTGAAAAGAAGACAAAAATGATATTGACAAGCCTAAAATCTACAAAGCAAACATTAACGAAACTATACACAAGGAAAAAACATTTAGAAACTATAACTACTATTGTTATCCTTATCATTATTATTAATTTTATTATTAGTTTAGTTTTATTATTAGTTTAGTATTATTATTAGGTATTATTTTTAGTCTTTAGTATTATCATATTATTTTTATTATTGTTATTGTTATTATTATCATATTATTATTGGTTTTATTATTATACTTATTCTATAAATTGGCTGGATGCAGTTTCACGTCATACTCAGAATAGGACGAATAACATGCACGTTATAACCTAATTAACATGAATATTCAATAACAATTTGTTCCTAAACAAACCAACTGATTAAGTCCCCATATACTAACAACGCTAATTAATACTAAAACTAATTATCGAAACAAAGACGCGTTTAAAAGAGTCGGATGAAAGGGTCATCACTTAGCAGAGGCTGCATTGGTATAATTGTTTATTTAGAACGCGTTTTTTTTAAACACGTTAAAATGGTTAGGCCTTAACCGTTCACGACGCGTTTCGTATTATATGCATATATTTAACGGGTAAATGGATAGGAATAGCGTATTTACCACTGTAAGCCACATTCAGCCTGCTTAAAAGCACATTGAAAGCAAAGCAGAATACAAATTAAGGCGCATTCGGCTTTGCTATTCATCTGCTTTAAGCTTCAATCTGCTAGTGACGTTCCCCATATACTAACAACGCTAATTAATACTAAAACTAATTATCAAAACAAAGACGCGTTTAAAAGAGTCGGATGAAAGGGGTCATCACTTAGCAGAGACTGCACAATTTGGTATAATTGTTTATTTAGAACGCGTTTTTTTTAAACACGTTAAAATCGTTAGGCCTTAACCGTTCACGATGCGTTTCTTATGTGCTACGATTTTACCACTGTAAGCCACATTCAGCCTGCTTAAAAGCACATCGAAAGCAAAGCAGAATACAAATTAAGGCGCATTCGGCTTTGCTATTCATCTGCTTTAAGCTTCAATCTGCTAGTATATAGAAACTATTTTATATATAGACTTTAAACAAGTCTTTGACACAATTTGGCCACCAAACTTGTGTCCCCCTGGGCCCCACCTAAAGCCCACGTTCAAATTAGGCGGGGAGATTTCAACATCCGAGCGACAAGTCGTGGAGTGGGTGTCTCGCTGAAACCTTACTGAAAAATAAATGGGGTTATTAGCTGCAAGAAATAGATTGACATGAGATACGGTACTGAAAAGAAGACAAAAATGATATTGACAAGCCTAAAATCTACAAAGCAAACATTAACGAAACTATACACAAGGAAAAAACATTTAGAAACTATAACTACTATTGTTATCCTTATCATTATTATTAATTTTATTATTAGTTTAGTTTTATTATTAGTTTAGTATTATTATTAGGTATTATTTTTAGTCTTTAGTATTATCATATTATTTTTATTATTGTTATTGTTATTATTATCATATTATTATTGGTTTTATTATTATACTTATTCTATAAATTGGCTGGATGCAGTTTCACGTCATACTCAGAATAGGACGAATAACATGCACGTTATAACCTAATTAACATGAATATTCAATAACAATTTGCTCCTAAACAAACCAACTGATTAAGTCCCCATATACTAACAACGCTAATTAATACTAAAACTAATTATCGAAACAAAGACGCGTTTAAAAGAGTCGGATGAAAGGGTCATCACTTAGCAGAGGCTGCATTGGTATAATTGTTTATTTAGAAGGCGTTTTTTTTAAACACGTTAAAATCGTTAGGCCTTAACCGTTCACGACGGGTTTCTTATTATATGCATATATTTAACGGGTAAATGGATAGGAATAGCGTATTTACCACTGTAAGCCACATTCAGCCTGCTTAAAAGCACATTGAAAGCAAAGCAGAATACAAATTAAGGCGCATTCGGCTTTGCTATTCATCTGCTTTAAGTTTCAATCTGCTAGTGACGTTCCCCATATACTAACAACGCTAATTAATACTAAAACTAATTATCAAAACAAAGACGCGTTTAAAAGAGTCGGATGAAAGGGGTCATCACTTAGCAGAGACTGCACAATTTGGTATAATTGTTTATTTAGAACGCGTTTTTTTTAAACACGTTAAAATCGTTAGGCCTTAACCGTTCACGATGCGTTTCTTATGTGCTACGATTTTACCACTGTAAGCCACATTCAGCCTGCTTAAAAGCACATCGAAAGCAAAGCAGAATACAAATTAAGGCGCATTCGGCTTTGCTATTCATCTGCTTTAAGCTTCAATCTGCTAGTATATAGAAACTATTTTATATATAGACTTTAAACAAGTCTTTGACACAATTTGGCCACCAAACTTGTGTCCCCCTGGGCCCCACCTAAAGCCCACGTTCAAATTAGGCGGGGAGATTTCAACATCCGAGCGACAAGTCGTGGAGTGGGTGTCTCGCTGAAACCTTACTGAAAAATAAATGGGGTTATTAGCTGCAAGAAATAGATTGACATGAGATACGGTACTGAAAAGAAGACAAAAATGATATTGACAAGCCTAAAATCTACAAAGCAAACATTAACGAAACTATACACAAGGAAAAAACATTTAGAAACTATAACTACTATTGTTATCCTTATCATTATTATTAATTTTATTATTAGTTTAGTTTTATTATTAGTTTAGTATTATTATTAGGTATTATTTTTAGTCTTTAGTATTATCATATTATTTTTATTATTGTTATTGTTATTATTATCATATTATTATTGGTTTTATTAATATACTTATTCTATAAATTGGCTGGATGCAGTTTCACGTCATACTCAGAATAGGACGAATAACATGCACGTTATAACCTAATTAACATGAATATTCAATAACAATTTGTTCCTAAACAAACCAACTGATTAAGTCCCCATATACTAACAACGCTAATTAATACTAAAACTAATTATCGAAACAAAGACGCGTTTAAAAGAGTCGGATGAAAGGGTCATCACTTAGCAGAGGCTGCATTGGTATAATTGTTTATTTAGAACGCGTTTTTTTTAAACACGTTAAAATGGTTAGGCCTTAACCGTTCACGACGCGTTTCGTATTATATGCATATATTTAATGGGTAAATGGATAGGAATAGCGTATTTACCACTGTAAGCCACATTCAGCCTGCTTAAAAGCACATTGAAAGCAAAGCAGAATACAAATTAAGGCGCATTCGGCTTTGCTATTCATCTGCTTTAAGCTTCAATCTGCTAGTGACGTTCCCCATATACTAACAACGCTAATTAATACTAAAACTAATTATCAAAACAAAGACGCGTTTAAAAGAGTCGGATGAAAGGGGTCATCACTTAGCAGAGACTGCACAATTTGGTATAATTGTTTATTTAGAACGCGTTTTTTTTAAACACGTTAAAATCAGTAGGCCTTAACCGTTCACGATGCGTTTCTTATGTGCTACGATTTTACCACTGTAAGCCACATTCAGCCTGCTTAAAAGCACATCGAAAGCAAAGCAGAATACAAATTAAGGCGCATTCGGCTTTGCTATTCATCTGCTTTAAGCTTCAATCTGCTAGTATATAGAAACTATTTTATATATAGACTTTAAACAAGTCTTTGACACAATTTGGCCACCAAACTTGTGTCCCCCTGGACCCCACCTAAAGCCCACGTTCAAATTAGGCGGGGAGATTTCAACATCCGAGCGACAAGTCGTGGAGTGGGTGTCTCGCTGAAACCTTACTGAAAAATAAATGGGGTTATTAGCTGCAAGAAATAGATTGACATGAGATACGGTACTGAAAAGAAGACAAAAATGATATTGACAAGCCTAAAATCTACAAAGCAAACATTAACGAAACTATACACAAGGAAAAAACATTTAGAAACTATAACTACTATTGTTATCCTTATCATTATTATTAATTTTATTATTAGTTTAGTTTTATTATTAGTTTAGTATTATTATTAGGTATTATTTTTAGTCTTTAGTATTATCATATTATTTTTATTATTGTTATTGTTATTATTATCATATTATTATTGGTTTTATTATTATACTTATTCTATAAATTGGCTGGATGCAGTTTCACGTCATACTCAGAATAGGACGAATAACATGCACGTTATAACCTAATTAACATGAATATTCAATAACAATTTGTTCCTAAACAAACCAACTGATTAAGTCCCCATATACTAACAACGCTAATTAATACTAAAACTAATTATCGAAACAAAGACGCGTTTAAAAGAGTCGGATGAAAGGGTCATCACTTAGCAGAGGCTGCATTGGTATAATTGTTTATTTAGAACGCGTTTTTTTTAAACACGTTAAAATGGTTAGGCCTTAACCGTTCACGACGCGTTTCGTATTATATGCATATATTTAACGGGTAAATGGATAGGAATAGCGTATTTACCACTGTAAGCCACATTCAGCCTGCTTAAAAGCACATTGAAAGCAAAGCAGAATACAAATTAAGGCGCATTCGGCTTTGCTATTCATCTGCTTTAAGCTTCAATCTGCTAGTGACGTTCCCCATATACTAACAACGCTAATTAATACTAAAACTAATTATCAAAACAAAGACGCGTTTAAAAGAGTCGGATGAAAGGGGTCATCACTTAGCAGAGACTGCACAATTTGGTATAATTGTTTATTTAGAACGCGTTTTTTTTAAACACGTTAAAATCGTTAGGCCTTAACCGTTCACGATGCGTTTCTTATGTGCTACGATTTTACCACTGTAAGCCACATTCAGCCTGCTTAAAAGCACATCGAAAGCAAAGCAGAATACAAATTAAGGCGCATTCGGCTTTGCTATTCATCTGCTTTAAGCTTCAATCTGCTAGTATATATAAAATAGTTTCTATATAGACTTTAAACAAGTCTTTGACACAATTTGGCCACCAAACTTGTGTCCCCCTGGGCCCCACCTAAAGCCCACGTTCAAATTAGGCGGGGAGATTTCAACATCCGAGCGACAAGTCGTGGAGTGGGTGTCTCGCTGAAACCTTACTGAAAAATAAATGGGGTTATTAGCTGCAAGAAATAGATTGACATGAGAAACGGTACTGAAAAGAAGACAAAAATGATATTGACAAGCCTAAAATCTACAAAGCAAACATTAACGAAACTATACACAAGGAAAAAACATTTAGAAACTATAACTACTATTGTTATCCTTATCATTATTATTAATTTTATTATTAGTTTAGTTTTATTATTAGTTTAGTATTATTATTAGGTATTATTTTTAGTCTTTAGTATTATCATATTATTTTTATTATTGTTATTGTTATTATTATCATATTATTATTGGTTTTATTATTATACTTATTCTATAAATTGGCTGGATGCAGTTTCACGTCATACTCAGAATAGGACGAATAACATGCACGTTATAACCTAATTAACATGAATATTCAATAACAATTTGTTCCTAAACAAACCAACTGATTAAGTCCCCATATACTAACAACGCTAATTAATACTAAAACTAATTATCGAAACAAAGACGCGTTTAAAAGAGTCGGATGAAAGGGTCATCACTTAGCAGAGGCTGCATTGGTATAATTGTTTATTTAGAACGCGTTTTTTTTAAACACGTTAAAATGGTTAGGCCTTAACCGTTCACGACGCGTTTCGTATTATATGCATATATTTAACGGGTAAATGGATAGGAATAGCGTATATACCACTGTAAGCCACATTCAGCCTGCTTAAAAGCACATTGAAAGCAAAGCAGAATACAAATTAAGGCGCATTCGGCTTTGCTTTTCATCTGCTTTAAGCTTCAATCTGCTAGTGACGTTCCCCATATACTAACAACGCTAATTAATACTAAAACTAATTATCAAAACAAAGACGCGTTTAAAAGAGTCGGATGAAAGGGGTCATCACTTAGCAGAGACTGCACAATTTGGTATAATTGTTTATTTAGAACGCGTTTTTTTTAAACACGTTAAAATCAGTAGGCCTTAACCGTTCACGATGCGTTTCTTATGTGCTACGATTTTACCACTGTAAGCCACATTCAGCCTGCTTAAAAGCACATCGAAAGCAAAGCAGAATACAAATTAAGGCGCATTCGGCTTTGCTATTCATCTGCTTTAAGCTTCAATCTGCTAGTATATAGAATCTATTTTATATATAGACTTTAAACAAGTCTTTGACACAATTTGGCCACCAAACTTGTGTCCCCCTGGGCCCCACCAAAAGCCCACGTTCAAATTAGGCGGGGAGATTTCAACATCCGAGCGACAAGTCGTGGAGTGGGTGTCTCGCTGAAACCTTACTGAAAAATAAATGGGGTTATTAGCTGCAAGAAATAGATTGACATGAGATACGGTACTGAAAAGAAGACAAAAATGATATTGACAAGCCTAAAATCTACAAAGCAAACATTAACGAAACTATACACAAGGAAAAAACATTTAGAAACTATAACTACTATTGTTATCCTTATCATTATTATTAATTTTATTATTAGTTTAGTTTTATTATTAGTTTAGTATTATTATTAGGTATTATTTTTAGTCTTTAGTATTATCATATTATTTTTATTATTGTTATTGTTATTATTATCATATTATTATTGGTTTTATTATTATACTTATTCTATAAATTGGCTGGATGCAGTTTCACGTCATACTCAGAATAGGACGAATAACATGCACGTTATAACCTAATTAACATGAATATTCAATAACAATTTGTTCCTAAACAAACCAACTGATTAAGTCCCCATATACTAACAACGCTAATTAATACTAAAACTAATTATCGAAACAAAGACGCGTTTAAAAGAGTCGGATGAAAGGGTCATCACTTAGCAGAGGCTGCATTGGTATAATTGTTTATTTAGAACGCGGTTTTTTTAAACACGTTAAAATGGTTAGGCCTTAACCGTTCACGACGCGTTTCGTATTATATGCATATATTTAACGGGTAAATGGATAGGAATAGCGTATTTACCACTGTAAGCCACATTCAGCCTGCTTAAAAGCACATCGAAAGCAAAGCAGAATACAAATTAAGGCGCATTCGGCTTTGCTATTCATCTGCTTTAAGCTTCAATCTGCTAGTATATAGAAACTATTTTATATATAGACTTTAAACAAGTCTTTGACACAATTTGGCCACCAAACTTGTGTCCCCCTGGGCCCCACCTAAAGCCCACGTTCAAATTAGGCGGGGAGATTTCAACATCCGAGCGACAAGTCGTGGAGTGGGTGTCTCGCTGAAACCTTACTGAAAAATAAATGGGGTTATTAGCTGCAAGAAATAGATTGACATGAGATACGGTACTGAAAAGAAGACAAAAATGATATTGACAAGCCTAAAATCTACAAAGCAAACATTAACGAAACTATACACAAGGAAAAAACATTTAGAAACTATAACTACTATTGTTATCCTTATCATTATTATTAATTTTATTATTAGTTTAGTTTTATTATTAGTTTAGTATTATTATTAGGTATTATTTTTAGTCTTTAGTATTATCATATGATTTTTATTATTGTTATTGTTATTATTATCATATTATTATTGGTTTTATTATTATACTTATTCTATAAATTGGCTGGATGCAGTTTCACGTCATACTCAGAATAGGACGAATAACATGCACGTTATAACCTAATTAACATGAATATTCAATAACAATTTGTTCCTAAACAAACCAACTGATTAAGTCCCCATATACTAACAACGCTAATTAATACTAAAACTAATTATCGAAACAAAGACGCGTTTAAAAGAGTCGGATGAAAGGGTCATCACTTAGCAGAGGCTGCATTGGTATAATTGTTTATTTAGAACGCGTTTTTTTTAAACACGTTAAAATCGTTAGGCCTTAACCGTTCACGACGCGTTTCTTATTATATGCATATATTTAACGGGTAAATGGATAGGAATAGCGTATTTACCACTGTAAGCCACATTCAGCCTGCTTAAAAGCACATTGAAAGCAAAGCAGAATACAAATTAAGGCGCATTCGGCTTTGCTATTCATCTGCTTTAAGCTTCAATCTGCTAGTGACGTTCCCCATATACTAACAACGCTAATTAATACTAAAACTAATTATCAAAACAAAGACGCGTTTAAAAGAGTCGGATGAAAGGGGTCATCACTTAGCAGAGACTGCACAATTTGGTATAATTGTTTATTTAGAACGCGTTTTTTTTAAACACGTTAAAATCGTTAGGCCTTAACCGTTCACGATGCGTTTCTTATGTGCTACGATTTTACCACTGTAAGCCACATTCAGCCTGCTTAGAAGCACATCGAAAGCAAAGCAGAATACAAATTAAGGCGCATTCGGCTTTGCTATTCATCTGCTTTAAGCTTCAATCTGCTAGTATATAGAAATTATTTTATATATAGACTTTAAACAAGTCTTTGACACAATTTGGCCACCAAACTTGTGTCCCCCTGGGCCCCACCTAAAGCCCACGTTCAAATTAGGCGGGGAGATTTCAACATCCGAGCGACAAGTCGTGGAGTGGGTGTCTCGCTGAAACCTTACTGAAAAATAAATGGGGTTATTAGCTGCAAGAAATAGATTGACATGAGATACGGTACTGAAAAGAAGACAAAAATGATATTGACAAGCCTAAAATCTACAAAGCAAACATTAACGAAACTATACACAAGGAAAAAACATTTAGAAACTATAACTACTATTGTTATCCTTATCATTATTATTAATTTTATTATTAGTTTAGTTTTATTATTAGTTTAGTATTATTATTAGGTATTATTTTTAGTCTTTAGTATTATCATATTATTTTTATTATTGTTATTGTTATTATTATCATATTATTATTGGTTTTATTATTATACTTATTCTATAAATTGGCTGGATGCAGTTTCACGTCATACTCAGAATAGGACGAATAACATGCACGTTATAACCTAATTAACATGAATATTCAATAACAATTTGTTCCTAAACAAACCAACTGATTAAGTCCCCATATACTAACAACGCTAATTAATACTAAAACTAATTATCGAAACAAAGACGCGTTTAAAAGAGTCGGATGAAAGGGTCATCACTTAGCAGAGGCTGCATTGGTATAATTGTTTATT
Organism: Gari tellinella; assembly: GCA_922989275.2. Lineage (NCBI taxonomy): Eukaryota > Metazoa > Mollusca > Bivalvia > Cardiida > Psammobiidae > Gari > Gari tellinella. The sequence goes on from OV277859.1 coordinate 59,527,989, forward strand.
TAGAACGCGTTTTTTTTAAACACGTTAAAATGGTTAGGCCTTAACCGTTCACGACGCGTTTCGTATTATATGCATATATTTAACGGGTAAATGGATAGGAATAGCGTATTTACCACTGTAAGCCACATTCAGCCTGCTTAAAAGCACATTGAAAGCAAAGCAGAATACAAATTAAGGCGCATTCGGCTTTGCTATTCATCTGCTTTAAGCTTCAATCTGCTAGTGACGTTCCCCATATACTAACAACGCTAATTAATACTAAAACTAATTATCAAAACAAAGACGCGTTTAAAAGAGTCGGATGAAAGGGGTCATCACTTAGCAGAGACTGCACAATTTGGTATAATTGTTTATTTAGAACGCGTTTTTTTTAAACACGTTAAAATCGTTAGGCCTTAACCGTTCACGATGCGTTTCTTATGTGCTACGATTTTACCACTGTAAGCCACATTCAGCCTGCTTAAAAGCACATCGAAAGCAAAGCAGAATACAAATTAAGGCCCATTCGGCTTTGCTATTCATCTGCTTTAAGCTTCAATCTGCTAGTATATAGAAACTATTTTATATATAGACTTTAAACAAGTCTTTGACACAATTTGGCCACCAAACTTGTGTCCCCCTGGGCCCCACCTAAAGCCCACGTTCAAATTAGGCGGGGAGATTCAACATCCGAGCGACAAGTCGTGGAGTGGGTGTCTCGCTGAAACCTTACTGAAAAATAAATGGGGTTATTAGCTGCAAGAAATAGATTGACATGAGATACGGTACTGAAAAGAAGACAAAAATGATATTGACAAGCCTAAAATCTACAAAGCAAACATTAACGAAACTATACACAAGGAAAAAACATTTAGAAACTATAACTACTATTGTTATCCTTATCATTATTATTAATTTTATTATTAGTTTAGTTTTATTATTAGTTTAGTATTATTATTAGGTATTATTTTTAGTCTTTAGTATTATCATATTATTTTTATTATTGTTATTGTTATTATTATCATATTATTATTGGTTTTATTATTATACTTATTCTATAAATTGGCTGGATGCAGTTTCACGTCATACTCAGAATAGGACGAATAACATGCACGTTATAACCTAATTAACATGAATATTCAATAACAATTTGTTCCTAAACAAACCAACTGATTAAGTCCCCATATACTAACAACGCTAATTAATACTAAAACTAATTATCGAAACAAAGACGCGTTTAAAAGAGTCGGATGAAAGGGTCATCACTTAGCAGAGGCTGCATTGGTATAATTGTTTATTTAGAACGCGTTTTTTTTAAACACGTTAAAATGGTTAGGCCTTAACCGTTCACGACGCGTTTCGTATTATATGCATATATTTAACGGGTAAATGGATAGGAATAGCGTATTTACCACTGTAAGCCACATTCAGCCTGCTTAAAAGCACATTGAAAGCAAAGCAGAATACAAATTAAGGCGCATTCGGCTTTGCTATTCATCTGCTTTAAGCTTCAATCTGCTAGTGACGTTCCCCATATACTAACAACCCTAATTAATACTAAAACTAATTATCAAAACAAAGACGCGTTTAAAAGAGTCGGATGAAAGGGGTCATCACTTAGCAGAGACTGCACAATTTGGTATAATTGTTTATTTAGAACGCGTTTTTTTTAAACACGTTAAAATCGTTAGGCCTTAACCGTTCACGATGCGTTTCTTATGTGCTACGATTTTACCACTGTAAGCCACATTCAGCCTGCTTAAAAGCACATCGAAAGCAAAGCAGAATACAAATTAAGGCGCATTCGGCTTTGCTATTCATCTGCTTTAAGCTTCAATCTGCTAGTATATAGAAACTATTTTATATATAGACTTTAAACAAGTCTTTGACACAATTTGGCCACCAAACTTGTGTCCCCCTGGGCCCCACCTAAAGCCCACGTTCAAATTAGGCGGGGAGATTTCAACATCCGAGCGACAAGTCGTGGAGTGGGTGTCTCGCTGAAACCTTACTGAAAAATAAATGGGGTTATTAGCTGCAAGAAATAGATTGACATGAGATACGGTACTGAAAAGAAGACAAAAATGATATTGACAAGCCTAAAATCTACAAAGCAAACATTAACGAAACTATACACAAGGAAAAAACATTTAGAAACTATAACTACTATTGTTATCCTTATCATTATTATTAATTTTATTATTAGTTTAGTTTTATTATTAGTTTAGTATTATTATTAGGTATTATTTTTAGTCTTTAGTATTATCATATTATTTTTATTATTGTTATTGTTATTATTATCATATTATTATTGGTTTTATTATTATACTTATTCTATAAATTGGCTGGATGCAGTTTCACGTCATACTCAGAATAGGACGAATAACATGCACGTTATAACCTAATTAACATGAATATTCAATAACAATTTGTTCCTAAACAAACCAACTGATTAAGTCCCCATATACTAACAACGCTAATTAATACTAAAACTAATTATCGAAACAAAGACGCGTTTAAAAGAGTCGGATGAAAGGGTCATCACTTAGCAGAGGCTGCATTGGTATAATTGTTTATTTAGAACGCGTTTTTTTTAAACACGTTAAAATGGTTAGGCCTTAACCGTTCACGACGCGTTTCGTATTATATGCATATATTTAACGGGTAAATGGATAGGAATAGCGTATTTACCACTGTAAGCCACATTCAGCCTGCTTAAAAGCACATTGAAAGCAAAGCAGAATACAAATTAAGGCGCATTCGGCTTTGCTATTCATCTGCTTTAAGCTTCAATCTGCTAGTGACGTTCCCCATATACTAACAACGCTAATTAATACTAAAACTAATTATCAAAACAAAGACGCGTTTAAAAGAGTCGGATGAAAGGGGTCATCACTTAGCAGAGACTGCACAATTTGGTATAATTGTTTATTTAGAACGCGTTTTTTTTAAACACGTTAAAATCGTTAGGCCTTAACCGTTCACGATGCGTTTCTTATGTGCTACGATTTTACCACTGTAAGCCACATTCAGCCTGCTTAAAAGCACATCGAAAGCAAAGCAGAATACAAATTAAGGCGCATTCGGCTTTGCTATTCATCTGCTTTAAGCTTCAATCTGCTAGTATATAGAAACTATTTTATATATAGACTTTAAACAAGTCTTTGACACAATTTGGCCACCAAACTTGTGTCCCCCTGGGCCCCACCTAAAGCCCACGTTCAAATTAGGCGGGGAGATTTCAACATCCGAGCGACAAGTCGTGGAGTGGGTGTCTCGCTGAAACCTTACTGAAAAATAAATGGGGTTATTAGCTGCAAGAAATAGATTGACATGAGATACGGTACTGAAAAGAAGACAAAAATGATATTGACAAGCCTAAAATCTACAAAGCAAACATTAACGAAACTATACACAAGGAAAAAACATTTAGAAACTATAACTACTATTGTTATCCTTATCATTATTATTAATTTTATTATTAGTTTAGTTTTATTATTAGTTTAGTATTATTATTAGGTATTATTTTTAGTCTTTAGTATTATCATATTATTTTTATTATTGTTATTGTTATTATTATCATATTATTATTGGTTTTATTATTATACTTATTCTATAAATTGGCTGGATGCAGTTTCACGTCATACTCAGAATAGGACGAATAACATGCACGTTATAACCTAATTAACATGAATATTCAATAACAATTTGTTCCTAAACAAACCAACTGATTAAGTCCCCATATACTAACAACGCTAATTAATACTAAAACTAATTATCGAAACAAAGACGCGTTTAAAAGAGTCGGATGAAAGGGTCATCACTTAGCAGAGGCTGCATTGGTATAATTGTTTATTTAGAACGCGTTTTTTTTAAACACGTTAAAATGGTTAGGCCTTAACCGTTCACGACGCGTTTCGTATTATATGCATATATTTAATGGGTAAATGGATAGGAATAGCGTATTTACCACTGTAAGCCACATTCAGCCTGCTTAAAAGCACATTGAAAGCAAAGCAGAATACAAATTAAGGCGCATTCGGCTTTGCTATTCATCTGCTTTAAGCTTCAATCTGCTAGTGACGTTCCCCATATACTAACAACGCTAATTAATACTAAAACTAATTATCAAAACAAAGACGCGTTTAAAAGAGTCGGATGAAAGGGGTCATCACTTAGCAGAGACTGCACAATTTGGTATAATTGTTTATTTAGAACGCGTTTTTTTTAAACACGTTAAAATCGTTAGGCCTTAACCGTTCACGATGCGTTTCTTATGTGCTACGATTTTACCACTGTAAGCCACATTCAGCCTGCTTAAAAGCACATCGAAAGCAAAGCAGAATACAAATTAAGGCGCATTCGGCTTTGCTATTCATCTGCTTTAAGCTTCAATCTGCTAGTATATATAAAATAGTTTCTATATAGACTTTAAACAAGTCTTTGACACAATTTGGCCACCAAACTTGTGTCCCCCTGGGCCCCACCTAAAGCCCACGTTCAAATTAGGCGGGGAGATTTCAACATCCGAGCGACAAGTCGTGGAGTGGGTGTCTCGCTGAAACCTTACTGAAAAATAAATGGGGTTATTAGCTGCAAGAAATAGATTGACATGAGATACGGTACTGAAAAGAAGACAAAAATGATATTGACAAGCCTAAAATCTACAAAGCAAACATTAACGAAACTATACACAAGGAAAAAACATTTAGAAACTATAACTACTATTGTTATCCTTATCATTATTATTAATTTTATTATTAGTTTAGTTTTATTATTAGTTTAGTATTATTATTAGGTATTATTTTTAGTCTTTAGTATTATCATATTATTTTTATTATTGTTATTGTTATTATTATCATATTATTATTGGTTTTATTATTATACTTATTCTATAAATTGGCTGGATGCAGTTTCACGTCATACTCAGAATAGGACGAATAACATGCACGTTATAACCTAATTAACATGAATATTCAATAACAATTTGTTCCTAAACAAACCAACTGATTAAGTCCCCATATACTAACAACGCTAATTAATACTAAAACTAATTATCGAAACAAAGACGCGTTTAAAAGAGTCGGATGAAAGGGTCATCACTTAGCAGAGGCTGCATTGGTATAATTGTTTATTTAGAACGCGTTTTTTTTAAACACGTTAAAATGGTTAGGCCTTAACCGTTCACGACGCGTTTCGTATTATATGCATATATTTAACGGGTAAATGGATAGGAATAGCGTATATACCACTGTAAGCCACATTCAGCCTGCTTAAAAGCACATTGAAAGCAAAGCAGAATACAAATTAAGGCGCATTCGGCTTTGCTTTTCATCTGCTTTAAGCTTCAATCTGCTAGTGACGTTCCCCATATACTAACAACGCTAATTAATACTAAAACTAATTATCAAAACAAAGACGCGTTTAAAAGAGTCGGATGAAAGGGGTCATCACTTAGCAGAGACTGCACAATTTGGTATAATTGTTTATTTAGAACGCGTTTTTTTTAAACACGTTAAAATCAGTAGGCCTTAACCGTTCACGATGCGTTTCTTATGTGCTACGATTTTACCACTGTAAGCCACATTCAGCCTGCTTAAAAGCACATCGAAAGCAAAGCAGAATACAAATTAAGGCGCATTCGGCTTTGCTATTCATCTGCTTTAAGCTTCAATCTGCTAGTATATAGAAACTATTTTATATATAGACTTTAAACAAGTCTTTGACACAATTTGGCCACCAAACTTGTGTCCCCCTGGGCCCCACCAAAAGCCCACGTTCAAATTAGGCGGGGAGATTTCAACATCCGAGCGACAAGTCGTGGAGTGGGTGTCTCGCTGAAACCTTACTGAAAAATAAATGGGGTTATTAGCTGCAAGAAATAGATTGACATGAGATACGATACTGAAAAGAAGACAAAAATGATATTGACAAGCCTAAAATCTACAAAGCAAACATTAACGAAACTATACACAAGGAAAAAACATTTAGAAACTATAACTACTATTGTTATCCTTATCATTATTATTAATTTTATTATTAGTTTAGTTTTATTATTAGTTTAGTATTATTATTAGGTATTATTTTTAGTCTTTAGTATTATCATATTATTTTTATTATTGTTATTGTTATTATTATCATATTATTATTGGTTTTATTATTATACTTATTCTATAAATTGGCTGGATGCAGTTTCACGTCATACTCAGAATAGGACGAATAACATGCACGTTATAACCTAATTAACATGAATATTCAATAACAATTTGTTCCTAAACAAACCAACTGATTAAGTCCCCATATACTAACAACGCTAATTAATACTAAAACTAATTATCGAAACAAAGACGCGTTTAAAAGAGTCGGATGAAAGGGTCATCACTTAGCAGAGGCTGCATTGGTATAATTGTTTATTTAGAACGCGGTTTTTTTAAACACGTTAAAATGGTTAGGCCTTAACCGTTCACGACGCGTTTCGTATTATATGCATATATTTAACGGGTAAATGGATAGGAATAGCGTATTTACCACTGTAAGCCACATTCAGCCTGCTTAAAAGCACATTGAAAGCAAAGCAGAATACAAATTAAGGCGCATTCGGCTTTGCTATTCATCTGCTTTAAGCTTCAATCTGCTAGTGACGTTCCCCATATACTAACAACGCTAATTAATACTAAAACTAATTATCAAAACAAAGACGCGTTTAAAAGAGTCGGATGAAAGGGGTCATCACTTAGCAGAGACTGCACAATTTGGTATAATTGTTTATTTAGAACGCGTTTTTTTTAAACACGTTAAAATCATTAGGCCTTAACCGTTCACGATGCGTTTCTTATGTGCTACGATTTTACCACTGTAAGCCACATTCAGCCTGCTTAAAAGCACATCGAAAGCAAAGCAGAATACAAATTAAGGTGCATTCGGCTTTGCTATTCATCTGCTTTAAGCTTCAATCTGCTAGTATATAGAAACTATTTTATATATAGACTTTAAACAAGTCTTTGACACAATTTGGCCACCAAACTTGTGTCCCCCTGGGCCACACCTAAAGCCCACGTTCAAATAAGGCGGGGAGATTTCAACATCCGAGCGACAAGTCGTGGAGTGGGTGTCTCGCTGAAACCTTACTGAAAAATAAATGGGGTTATTAGCTGCAAGAAATAGATTGACATGAGATACGGTACTGAAAAGAAGACAAAAATGATATTGACAAGCCTAAAATCTACAAAGCAAACATTAACGAAACTATACACAAGGAAAAAACATTTAGAAACTATAACTACTATTGTTATCCTTATCATTATTATTAATTTTATTATTAGTTTAGTTTTATTATTAGTTTAGTATTATTATTAGGTATTATTTTTAGTCTTTAGTATTATCATATTATTTTTATTATTGTTATTGTTATTATTATCATATTATTATTGGTTTTATTATTATACTTATTCTATAAATTGGCTGGATGCAGTTTCACGTCATACTCAGAATAGGACGAATAACATGCACGTTATAACCTAATTAACATGAATATTCAATAACAATTTGTTCCTAAACAAACCAACTGATTAAGTCCCCATATACTAACAACGCTAATTAATACTAAAACTAATTATCGAAACAAAGACGCGTTTAAAAGAGTCGGATGAAAGGGTCATCACTTAGCAGAGGCTGCATTGGTATAATTGTTTATTTAGAACGCGGTTTTTTTAAACACGTTAAAATGGTTAGGCCTTAACCGTTCACGACGCGTTTCGTATTATATGCATATATTTAACGGGTAAATGGATAGGAATAGCGTATTTACCACTGTAAGCCACATTCAGCCTGCTTAAAAGCACATTGAAAGCAAAGCAGAATACAAATTAAGGCGCATTCGGCTTTGCTATTCATCTGCTTTAAGCTTCAATCTGCTAGTGACGTTCCCCACTGTTTTTTACTTTGACAAAACTCGCCTTACGGTGAGCCTAACACCATTCCTCTCGTCAGTTTGAATGGTATCTATGACGCTAGTAAGAAGAGCTTTATGCTGAATATGATTTAACTTAATTTTACACAAAACCCTATGGTGTCACTACTGTTTTTTACTTCGACAAAACTCGCCTTACGGTGAGCCTAACACCATTCCTCTCGTCAGTTTGAATGGTATCTATGACGCTAGTAAGAAGAGCTTTATGCTCATATGATTTAACTTAAGTTTGCACAAAACCCTATGGTGTCACTACTGTTTTGAATCGTCTCGAAGAGACAATTCTAACGAGAAGTCACGCCATAGGGTTTAATGCTGGAATAAAGATTTCAGTTTTTAATGACCAGCCAATTGAATACCATACCGGGGATTATAATAGAACGGACGCCGCGGGATTATAATAGAACGGACGCCGCGGGGACGGACGGACGCCGCGACCGACGCGCGTTATGCCATGGTCTGTTATTTTAAATAGATAGGAGAGTTATTCAATATATTCAAGCAGACATTTTTAAACCCCCAATGGTATCAACGGCTCAATTTTATACACAAATGTTTTCACGTAATTTTGCAGCAAACCCTATGGTGTCACTACTGTTTTTTACTTTGACAAAACTCGCCTTACGGTGAGCCTAACACCATTCCTCTCGTCAGTTTGAATGGTATCTATGACGCTAGTAAGAAGAGCTTTATGCTGAATATGATTTAACTTAATTTTACACAAAACCCTATGGTGTCACTACTGTTTTTTACTTTGACAAAACTCGCCTTACGGTGAGCCTAACACCATTCCTCTCGTCAGTTTGAATGGTATCTATGACGCTAGTAAGAAGAGCTTTATGCTCATATGATTTAACTTAAGTTTGCACAAAACCCTATGGTGTCACTACTGTTTTGAATCGTCTCGAAGAGACAATTCTAACGAGTAGTCACGCCATAGGGTTTAATGCTGGAATAAAGATTTCAGTTTTTAATGACCAGCCAATTGAATACCATACCGGGGATTATAATAGAACGGACGCCGCGGGATTATAATAGAACGGACGCCGCGGGGACGGACGGACGCCGCGACCGACGCGCGTTATGCCATGGTCTGTTATTTTAAATAGATAGGAGAGTTATTCAATATATTCAAGCAGACATTTTTAAACCCCCAATGGTATCAACGGCTCAATTTTATACACAAATGTTTTCACGTAATTTTGCAGCAAACCCTATGGTGTCACTACTGTTTTTTACCCTGACAAAACTCGCCTTACGGTGAGCCTAACACCATTCCTCTCGTCAGTTTGAATGGTATCTATGACGCTAGTAAGAAGAGCTTTATGCTGAATATGATTTAACTTAATTTTACACAAAACCCTATGGTGTCACTACTGTTTTTTACTTTGACAAAACTCGCCTTACGGTGAGCCTAACACCATTCCTCTCGTCAGTTTGAATGGTATCTATGACGCTAGTAAGAAGAGCTTTATGCTCATATGATTTAACTTAAGTTTGCACAAAACCCTATGGTGTCACTACTGTTTTGAATCGTCTCGAAGAGACAATTCTAACGAGTAGTCAATCCATAGGGTTTAATGCTGGAATAAAGATTTCAGTTTTTAATGACCAGCCAATTGAATACCATACCGGGGATTATAATAGAACGGACGCCGCGGGATTATAATAGAACGGACGCCGCGGGGACGGACGGACGCCGCGACCGACGCGCGTTATGCCATGGTCTGTTATTTTAAATAGATAGGAGAGTTATTCAATATATTCAAGCAGACATTTTTAAACCCCCAATGGTATCAACGGCTCAATTTTATACACAAATGTTTTCACGTAATTTTGCAGCAAACCCTATGGTGTCACTACTGTTTTTTACTTTGACAAAACTCGCCTTACGGTGAGCCTAACACCATTCCTCTCGTCAGTTTGAATGGTATCTATGACGCTAGTAAGAAGAGCTTTATGCTGAATATGATTTAACTTAATTTTACACAAAACCCTATGGTGTCACTACTGTTTTTTACTTTGACAAAACTCGCCTTACGGTGAGCCTAACACCATTCCTCTCGTCAGTTTGAATGGTATCTATGACGCTAGTAAGAAGAGCTTTATGCTCATATGATTTAACTTAAGTTTGCACAAAACCCTATGGTGTCACTACTGTTTTGAATCGTCTCGAAGAGACAATTCTAACGAGTAGTCACGCCATAGGGTTTAATGCTGGAATAAAGATTTCAGTTTTTAATGACCAGCCAATTGAATACCATACCGGGGATTATAATAGAACGGACGCCGCGGGATTATAATAGAACGGGGGACGGACGGACGCCGCGACCGACGCGCGTTATGCCATGGTCTGTTATTTTAAATAGATAGGAGAGTTATTCAATATATTCAAGCAGACATTTTTAAACCCCCAATGGTATCAACGGCTCAATTTTATACACAAATGTTTTCACGTAATTTTGCAGCAAACCCTATGGTGTCACTACTGTTTTTTACCCTGACAAAACTCGCCTTACGGTGAGCCTAACACCATTCCTCTCGTCAGTTTGAATGGTATCTATGACGCTAGTAAGAAGAGCTTTATGCTGAATATGATTTAACTTAATTTTACACAAAACCCTATGGTGTCACTACTGTTTTTTACTTTGACAAAACTCGCCTTACGGTGAGCCTAACACCATTCCTCTCGTCAGTTTGAATGGTATCTATGACGCTAGTAAGAAGAGCTTTATGCTCATATGATTTAACTTAAGTTTGCACAAAACCCTATGGTGTCACTACTGTTTTGAATCGTCTCGAAGAGACAATTCTAACGAGTAGTCACTCCATAGGGTTTAATGCTGGAATAAAGATTTCAGTTTTTAATGACCAGCCAATTGAATACCATACCGGGGATTATAATAGAACGGACGCCGCGGGATTATAATAGAACGGACGCCGCGGGGACGGACGGACGCCGCGACCGACGCGCGTTATGCCATGGTCTGTTATTTTAAATAGATAGGAGAGTTATTCAATATATTCAAGCAGACATTTTTAAACCCCCAATGGTATCAACGGCTCAATTTTATACACAAATGTTTTCACGTAATTTTGCAGCAAACCCTATGGTGTCACTACTGTTTTTTACTTTGACAAAACTCGCCTTACGGTGAGCCTAACACCATTCCTCTCGTCAGTTTGAATGGTATCTATGACGCTAGTAAGAAGAGCTTTATGCTGAATATGATTTAACTTAATTTTACACAAAACCCTATGGTGTCACTACTGTTTTTTACTTTGACAAAACTCGCCTTACGGTGAGCCTAACACCATTCCTCTCGTCAGTTTGAATGGTATCTATGACGCTAGTAAGAAGAGCTTTATGCTCATATGATTTAACTTAAGTTTGCACAAAACCCTATGGTGTCACTACTGTTTTGAATCGTCTCGAAGAGACAATTCTAACGAGTAGTCACGCCATAGGGTTTAATGCTGGAATAAAGATTTCAGTTTTTAATGACCAGCCAATTGAATACCATACCGGGGATTATAATAGAACGGACGCCGCGGGATTATAATAGAACGGACGCCGCGGGGACGGACGGACGCCGCGACCGACGCGCGTTATGCCATAGTCTGTTATTTTAAATAGATAGGAGAGTTATTCAATATATTCAAGCAGACATTTTTAAACCCCCAATGGTATCAACGGCTCAATTTTATACACAAATGTTTTCACGTAATTTTGCAGCAAACCCTATGGTGTCACTACTGTTTTTTACTTTGACAAAACTCGCCTTACGGTGAGCCTAACACCATTCCTCTCGTCAGTTTGAATGGTATCTATGACGCTAGTAAGAAGAGCTTTATGCTGAATATGATTTAACTTAATTTTACACAAAACCCTATGGTGTCACTACTGTTTTTTACTTTGACAAAACTCGCCTTACGGTGAGCCTAACACCATTCATCTCGTCAGTTTGAATGGTATCTATGACGCTAGTAAGAAGAGCTTTATGCTCATATGATTTAACTTAAGTTTGCACAAAACCCTATGGTGTCACTACTGTTTTGAATCGTCTCGAAGAGACAATTCTAACGAGTAGTCACGCCATAGGGTTTAATGCTGGAATAAAGATTTCAGTTTTTAATGACCAGCCAATTGAATACCATACCGGGGATTATAATAGAACGGACGCCGCGGGATTATAATAGAACGGACGCCGCGGGGACGGACGGACGCCGCGACCGACGTGCGTTATGCCATGGTTTGTTATTTTAAATAGATAGGAGAGTTATTCAATATATTCAAGCAGACATTTTTAAACCCCCAATGGTATCAACGGCTCAATTTTATACACAAATGTTTTCACGTAATTTTGCAGCAAACCCTATGGTGTCACTACTGTTTTTTACTTTGACAAAACTCGCCTTACGGTGAGCCTAACACCATTCCTCTCGTCAGTTTGAATGGTATCTATGACGCTAGTAAGAAGAGCTTTATGCTGAATATGATTTAACTTAATTTTACACAAAACCCTATGGTGTCACTACTGTTTTTTACTTTGACAAAACTCGCCTTACGGTGAGCCTAACACCATTCCTCTCGTCAGTTTGAATGGTATCTATGACGCTAGTAAGAAGAGCTTTATGCTCATATGATTTAACTACATTTTGCACAAAACCCTATGGTGTCACTACTGTTTTGAATCGTCTCGAAGAGACAATTCTAACGAGTAGTCACGCCATAGGGTTTAATGCTGGAATAAAGATTTCAGTTTTTAATGACCAGCCAATTGAATACCATACCAGGGATTATAATAGAACGGACGCCGCGGGATTATAATAGAACGGACGCCGCGACCGACGCGCGTTATGCCATGGTCTGTTATTTTAAATAGATAGGAGAGTTATTCAATATATTCAAGCAGACATTTTTAAACCCCCAATGGTATCAACGGCTCAATTTTATACACAAATGTTTTCACGTAATTTTGCAGCAAACCCTATGGTGTCACTACTGCTTTTTTACTTTGACAAAACTCGCCTTACGGTGAGCCTAACACCATTCCTCTCGTCAGTTTGAATGGTATCTATGACGCTAGTAAGAAGAGCTTTATGCTGAATATGATTTAACTTAATTTTACACAAAACCCTATGGTGTCACTACTGTTTTTTACTTTGACAAAACTCGCCTTACGGTGAGCCTAACACCATTTCTCTCGTCAGTTTGAATGGTATCTATGACGCTAGTAAGAAGAGCTTTATGCTCATATGATTTAACTTAAGTTTGCACAAAACCCTATGGTGTCACTACTGTTTTGAATCGTCTCGAAGAGACAATTCTAACGAGTAGTCACGCCATAGGGTTTAATGCTGGAATAAAGATTTCAGTTTTTAATGACCAGCCAATTGAATACCATACCGGGGATTATAATAGAACGGACGCCGCGGGATTATAATAGAACGGACGCCGCGGGGACGGACGGACGCCGCTTCCGACGCGCGTTATGCCATCGTCTGTTATTTTAAATAGATAGGAGAGTTATTCAATATATTCAAGCAGACATTTTTAAACCCCCAATGGTATCAACGGCTCAATTTTATACACAAATGTTTTCACGTAATTTGGCAGCAAACCCTATGGTGTCACTACTGTTTTTTACTTTGACAAAACTCGCCTTACGGTGAGCCTAACACCATTCCTCTCGTCAGTTTGAATGGTATCTATGACGCTAGTAAGAAGAGCTTTATGCTGAATATGATTTAACTTAATTTTACACAAAACCCTATGGTGTCACTACTGTTTTTTACTTTGACAAAACTCGCCTTACGGTGAGCCTAACACCATTCCTCTCGTCAGTTTGAATGGTATCTATGACGCTAGTAAGAAGAGCTTTATGCTCATATGATTTAACTTAAGTTTGCACAAAACCCTATGGTGTCACTACTGTTTTGAATCGTCTCGAAGAGACAATTCTAACGAGTAGTCACGCCATAGGGTTTAATGCTGGAATAAAGATTTCAGTTTTTAATGACCAGCCAATTGAATACCATACCGGGGATTATAATAGAACGGACGCCGCGGGATTATAATAGAACGGACGCCGCGGGGACGGACGGACGCCGCGACCGACGCGCGTTATGCCATGGTCTGTTATTTTAAATAGATAGGAGAGTTATTCAATATATTCAAGCAGACATTTTTAAACCCCCAATGGTATCAACGGCTCAATTTTATACACAAATGTTTTCACGTAATTTGGCAGCAAACCCTATGGTGTCACTACTGTTTTTTACTTTGACAAAACTCGCCTTACGGTGAGCCTAACACCATTCCTCTCGTCAGTTTGAATGGTATCTATGACGCTAGTAAGAAGAGCTTTATGCTGAATATGATTTAACTTAATTTTACACAAAACCCTATGGTGTCACTACTGTTTTTTACTTTGACAAAACTCGCCTTACGGTGAGCCTAACACCATTCCTCTCGTCAGTTTGAATGGTATCTATGACGCTAGTAAGAAGAGCTTTATGCTCATATGATTTAACTTAAGTTTGCACAAAACCCTATGGTGTCACTACTGTTTTGAATCGTCTCGAAGAGACAATTCTAACGAGTAGTCACGCTATAGGGTTTAATGCTGGAATAAAGATTTCAGTTTTTAATGACCAGCCAATTGAATACCATACCGGGGATTATAATAGAACGGACGCCGCGGGATTATAATAGAACGGACGCCGCGGGGACGGACGGACGCCGCGACGGACGCGCGTTATGCCATGGTCTGTTATTTTAAATAGATAGGAGAGTTATTCAATATATTCAAGCAGACATTTTTAAACCCCCAATGGTATCAACGGCTCAATTTTATACACAAATGTTTTCACGTAATTTTGCAGCAAACCCTATGGTTTCACTACTGTTTTTTACTTTGACAAAACTCGCCTTACGGTGAGCCTAACACCATTCCTCTCGTCAGTTTGAATGGTATCTATGACGCTAGTAAGAAGAGCTTTATGCTGAATATGATTTAACTTAATTTTACACAAAACCCTATGGTGTCACTACTGTTTTTTACTTTGACAAAACTCGCCTTACGGTGAGCCTAACACCATTCCTCTCGTCAGTTTGAATGGTATCTATGACGCTAGTAAGAAGAGCTTTATGCTCATATGATTTAACTTAAGTTTGCACAAAACCCTATGGTGTCACTACTGTTTTGAATCGTCTCGAAGAGACAATTCTAACGAGTAGTCACGCCATAGGGTTTAATGCTGGAATAAAGATTTCAGTTTTTAATGACCAGCCAATTGAATACCATACCGGGGATTATAATAGAACGGACGCCGCGGGATTATAATAGAACGGACGCCGCGGGGACGGACGGACGCCGCGACCGACGCGTGTTATGCCATGGTCTGTTATTTTAAATAGATAGGAGAGTTATTCAATATATTCAAGCAGACATTTTTAAACCCCCAATGGTATCAACGGCTCAATTTTATACACAAATGTTTTCACGTAATTTTGCAGCAAACCCTATGGTGTCACTACTGTTTTTTACTTTGACAAAACTCGCCTTACGGTGAGCCTAACACCATTCCTCTCGTCAGTTTGAATGGTATCTATGACGCTAGTAAGAAGAGCTTTATGCTGAATATGATTTAACTTAATTTTACACAAAACCCTATGGTGTCACTACTGTTTTTTACTTTGACAAAACTCGCCTTACGGTGAGCCTAACACCATTCCTCTCGTCAGTTTGAATGGTATCTATGACGCTAGTAAGAAGAGCTTTATGCTCATATGATTTAACTTAAGTTTGCACAAAACCCTATGGTGTCACTACTGTTTTGAATCGTCTCGAAGAGACAATTCTAACGAGTAGTCACGCCATAGGGTTTAATGCTGGAATAAAGATTTCAATTTTTAATGACCAGCCAATTGAATACCATACCGGGGATTATAATAGAACGAACGCCGCGGGATTATAATAGAACGGACGCCGCGGTGACGGACGGACGCCGCGACTGACGCGCGTTATGCCATCGTCTGTTATTTTAAATAGATAGGAGAGTTATTCAATATATTCAAGCAGACATTTTTAAACCCCCAATGGTATCAACGGCTCAATTTTATACACAAATTTTTTCAGGTAATTTTGCAGCAAACCCTATGGTGTCACTACTGTTTTTTACTTTGACAAAACTCGCCTTACGGTGAGCCTAACACCATTCCTCTCGTCAGTTTGAATGGTATCTATGACGCTAGTAAGCTTTATGCTGAATATGATTTAACTTAATTTTACACAAAACCCTATGGTGTCACTACTGTTTTTTACTTTGACAAAACTCGCCTTACGGTGAGCCTAACACCATTCCTCTCGTCAGTTTGAATGGTATCTATGACGCTAGTAAGAAGAGCTTTATGCTCATATGATTTAACTTAAGTTTGCACAAAACCCTATGGTGTCACTACTGTTTTGAATCGTCTCGAAGAGACAATTCTAACGAGTAGTCACGCCATAGGGTTTAATGCTGGAATAAAGATTTCAGTTTTTAATGACCAGCCAATTGAATACCATACCGGGGATTATAATAGAACGGACGCCGCGGGATTATAATAGAACGGACGGACGGACGCCGCGACCGACGCGCGTTATGCCATGGTCTGTTATTTTAAATAGATAGGAGAGTTATTCAATATATTCAAGCAGACATTTTTAAACCCCCAATGGTATCAACGGCTCAATTTTATACACAAATGTTTTCACGTAATTTTGCAGCAAACCCTATGGTGTCACTACTGTTTTTTACTTTGACAAAACTCGCCTTACGGTGAGCCTAACACCATTCCTCTCGTCAGTTTGAATGGTATCTATGACGCTAGTAAGAAGAGCTTTATGCTGAATATGATTTAACTTAATTTTACACAAAACCCTATGGTGTCACTACTGTTTTTTACTTTGACAAAACTCGCCTTACGGTGAGCCTAACACCATTCATCTCGTCAGTTTGAATGGTATCTATGACGCTAGTAAGAAGAGCTTTATGCTCATATGATTTAACTTAAGTTTGCACAAAACCCTATGGTGTCACTACTGTTTTGAATCGTCTCGAAGAGACAATTCTAACGAGTAGTCACGCCATAGGGTTTAATGCTGGAATAAAGATTTCAGTTTTTAATGACCAGCCAATTGAATACCATACCGGGGATTATAATAGAACGGACGCCGCGGGATTATAATAGAACGGACGCCGCGGGGACGGACGGACGCCGCGACCGACGCGCGTTATGCCATGGTCTGTTATTTTAAATAGATAGGAGAGTTATTCAATATATTCAAGCAGACATTTTTAAACCCCCAATGGTATCAACGGCTCAATTTTATACACAAATGTTTTCACGTAATTTTGCAGCAAACCCTATGGTGTCACTACTGTTTTTTACTTTGACAAAACTCGCCTTACGGTGAGCCTAACACCATTCCTCTCGTCAGTTTGAATGGTATCTATGACGCTAGTAAGAAGAGCTTTATGCTGAATATGATTTAACTTAATTTTACACAAAACCCTATGGTGTCACTACTGTTTTTTACTTTGACAAAACTCGCCTTACGGTGAGCCTAACACCATTCCTCTCGTCAGTTTGAATGGTATCTATGACGCTAGTAAGAAGAGCTTTATGCTCATATGATTTAACTTAAGTTTGCACAAAACCCTATGGTGTCACTACTGTTTTGAATCGTCTCGAAGAGACAATTCTAACGAGTAGTCACGCCATAGGGTTTAATGCTGGAATAAAGATTTCAGTTTTTAATGACCAGCCAATTGAATACCATACCGGGGATTATAATAGAACGGACGCCGCGGGATTATAATAGAACGGACGCCGCGGGGACGGACGGACGCCGCGACCGACGCGCGTTATGCCATGGTCTGTTATTTTAAATAGATAGGAGAGTTATTCAATATATTCAAGCAGACATTTTTAAACCCCCAATGGTATCAACGGCTCAATTTTATACACAAATGTTTTCACGTAATTTTGCAGCAAACCCTATGGTGTCACTACTGTTTTTTACTTTGACAAAACTCGCCTTACGGTGAGCCTAACACCATTCCTCTCGTCAGTTTGAATGGTATCTATGACGCTAGTAAGAAGAGCTTTATGCTGAATATGATTTAACTTAATTTTACACAAAACCCTATGGTGTCACTACTGTTTTTTACTTTGACAAAACTCGCCTTACGGTGAGCCTAACACCATTCATCTCGTCAGTTTGAATGGTATCTATGACGCTAGTAAGAAGAGCTTTATGCTCATATGATTTAACTTAAGTTTGCACAAAACCCTATGGTGTCACTACTGTTTTGAATCGTCTCGAAGAGACAATTCTAACGAGTAGTCACGCCATAGGGTTTAATGCTGGAATAAAGATTTCAGTTTTTAATGACCAGCCAATTGAATACCATACCGGGGATTATAATAGAACGGACGCCGCGGGATTATAATAGAACGGACGCCGCGGGGACGGACGGACGCCGCGACCGACGTGCGTTATGCCATGGTCTGTTATTTTAAATAGATAGGAGAGTTATTCAATATATTCAAGCAGACATTTTTAAACCCCCAATGGTATCAACGGCTCAATTTTATACACAAATGTTTTCACGTAATTTTGCAGCAAACCCTATGGTGTCACTACTGTTTTTTACTTTGACAAAACTCGCCTTACGGTGAGCCTAACACCATTCCTCTCGTCAGTTTGAATGGTATCTATGACGCTAGTAAGAAGAGCTTTATGCTGAATATGATTTAACTTAATTTTACACAAAACCCTATGGTGTCACTACTGTTTTTTACTTTGACAAAACTCGCCTTACGGTGAGCCTAACACCATTCCTCTCGTCAGTTTGAATGGTATCTATGACGCTAGTAAGAAGAGCTTTATGCTCATATGATTTAACTTAAGTTTGCACAAAACCCTATGGTGTCACTACTGTTTTGAATCGTCTCGAAGAGACAATTCTAACGAGTAGTCACGCCATAGGGTTTAATGCTGGAATAAAGATTTCAGTTTTTAATGACCAGCCAATTGAATACCATACCGGGGATTATAATAGAACGGACGCCGCGGGATTATAATAGAACGGACGCCGCGGGGACGGACGGACGCCGCGACCGACGCGCGTTATGCCATGGTCTGTTATTTTAAATAGATAGGAGAGTTATTCAATATATTCAAGCAGACATTTTTAAACCCCCAATGGTATCAACGGCTCAATTTTATACACAAATGTTTTCACGTAATTTTGCAGCAAACCCTATGGTGTCACTACTGCTTTTTTACTTTGACAAAACTCGCCTTACGGTGAGCCTAACACCATTCCTCTCGTCAGTTTGAATGGTATCTATGACGCTAGTAAGAAGAGCTTTATGCTGAATATGATTTAACTTAATTTTACACAAAACCCTATGGTGTCACTACTGTTTTTTACTTTGACAAAACTCGCCTTACGGTGAGCCTAACACCATTCCTCTCGTCAGTTTGAATGGTATCTATGACGCTATTAAGAAGAGCTTTATGCTCATATGATTTAACTTAAGTTTGCACAAAACCCTATGGTGTCACTACTGTTTTGAATCGTCTCGAAGAGACAATTCTAACGAGTAGTCACGCCATAGGGTTTAATGCTGGAATAAAGATTTCAGTTTTTAATGACCAGCCAATTGAATACCATACCGGGGATTATAATAGAACGGACGCCGCGGGATTATAATAGAACGGACGCCGCGGGGACGGACGGACGCCGCTTCAGACGCGCGTTATGCCATCGTCTGTTATTTTAAATAGATAGGAGAGTTATTCAATATATTCAAGCAGACATTTTTAAACCCCCAATGGTATCAACGGCTCAATTTTATACACAAATGTTTTCACGTAATTTGGCAGCAAACCCTATGGTGTCACTACTGTTTTTTACTTTGACAAAACTCGCCTTACGGTGAGCCTAACACCATTCCTCTCGTCAGTTTGAATGGTATCTATGACGCTAGTAAGAAGAGCTTTATGCTGAATATGATTTAACTTAATTTTACACAAAACCCTATGGTGTCACTACTGTTTTTTACTTTGACAAAACTCGCCTTACGGTGAGCCTAACACCATTCCTCTCGTCAGTTTGAATGGTATCTATGACGCTAGTAAGAAGAGCTTTATGCTCATATGATTTAACTTAAGTTTGCACAAAACCCTATGGTGTCACTACTGTTTTGAATCGTCTCGAAGAGACAATTCTAACGAGTAGTCACGCCATAGGGTTTAATGCTGGAATAAAGATTTCAGTTTTTAATGACCAGCCAATTGAATACCATACCGGGGATTATAATAGAACGGACGCCGCGGGATTATAATAGAACGGACGCCGCGGGGACGGACGGACGCCGCGACCGACGCGCGTTATGCCATGGTCTGTTATTTTAAATAGATAGGAGAGTTATTCAATATATTCAAGCAGACATTTTTAAACCCCCAATGGTATCAACGGCTCAATTTTATACACAAATGTTTTCACGTAATTTGGCAGCAAACCCTATGGTGTCACTACTGTTTTTTACTTTGACAAAACTCGCCTTACGGTGAGCCTAACACCATTCCTCTCGTCAGTTTGAATGGTATCTATGACGCTAGTAAGAAGAGCTTTATGCTGAATATGATTTAACTTAATTTTACACAAAACCCTATGGTGTCACTACTGTTTTTTACTTTGACAAAACTCGCCTTACGGTGAGCCTAACACCATTCCTCTCGTCAGTTTGAATGGTATCTATGACGCTAGTAAGAAGAGCTTTATGCTCATATGATTTAACTTAAGTTTGCACAAAACCCTATGGTGTCACTACTGTTTTGAATCGTCTCAAAGAGACAATTCTAACGAGTAGTCACGCCATAGGGTTTAATGCTGGAATAAAGATTTCAGTTTTTAATGACCAGCCAATTGAATACCATACCGGGGATTATAATAGAACGGACGCCGCGGGATTATAATAGAACGGACGCCGCGGGGACGGACGGACGCCGCGACCGACGCGCGTTATGCCATGGTCTGTTATTTTAAATAGATAGGAGAGTTATTCAATATATTCAAGCAGACATTTTTAAACCCCCAATGGTATCAACGGCTCAATTTTATACACAAATGTTTTCACGTAATTTGGCAGCAAACCCTATGGTGTCACTACTGTTTTTTACTTTGACAAAACTCGCCTTACGGTGAGCCTAACACCATTCCTCTCGTCAGTTTGAATGGTATCTATGACGCTAGTAAGAAGAGCTTTATGCTGAATATGATTTAACTTAATTTTACACAAAACCCTATGGTGTCACTACTGTTTTTTACTTTGACAAAACTCGCCTTACGGTGAGCCTAACACCATTCCTCTCGTCAGTTTGAATGGTATCTATGACGCTAGTAAGAAGAGCTTTATGCTCATATGATTTAACTTAAGTTTGCACAAAACCCTATGGTGTCACTACTGTTTTGAATCGTCTCGAAGAGACAATTCTAACGAGTAGTCACGCCATAGGGTTTAATGCTGGAATAAAGATTTCAATTTTTAATGACCAGCCAATTGAATACCATACCGGGGATTATAATAGAACGGACGCCGCGGGATTATAATAGAACGGACGCCGCGGGGACGGACACATCGTCTGTTATTTTAAATAGATAGGAGAGTTATTCAATATATTCAAGCAGACATTTTTAAACCCCCAATGGTATCAACGGCTCAATTTTATACACAAATGTTTTCACGTAATTTTGCAGCAAACCCTATGGTGTCGCTACTGTTTTTTACTTTGACAAAACTCGCCTTACGGTGAGCCTAACACCATTCCTCTCGTCAGTTTGAATGGTATCTATGACGCTAGTAAGCTTTATGCTGAATATGATTTAACTTAATTTTACACAAAACCCTATGGTGTCACTACTGTTTTTTACTTTGACAAAACTCGCCTTACGGTGAGCCTAACACCATTCCTCTCGTCAGTTTGAATGGTATCTATGACGCTAGTAAGAAGAGCTTTATGCTCATATGATTTAACTTAAGTTTGCACAAAACCCTATGGTGTCACTACTGTTTTGAATCGTCTCGAAGAGACAATTCTAACGAGTAGTCACGCCATAGGGTTTAATGCTGGAATAAAGATTTCAGTTTTAAATGACCAGCCAATTGAATACCATACCGGGGATTATAATAGAACGGACGCCGCGGGATTATAATAGAACGGACGGACGGACGCCGCGACCGACGCGCGTTATGCCATGGTCTGTTATTTTAAATAGATAGGAGAGTTATTCAATATATTCAAGCAGACATTTTTAAACCCCCAATGGTATCAACGGCTCAATTTTATACACAAATGTTTTCACGTAATTTGGCAGCAAACCCTATGGTGTCACTACTGTTTTTTACTTTGACAAAACTCGCCTTACGGTGAGCCTAACACCATTCCTCTCGTCAGTTTGAATGGTATCTATGACGCTAGTAAGAAGAGCTTTATGCTGAATATGATTTAACTTAATTTTACACAAAACCCTATGGTGTCACTACTGTTTTTTACTTTGACAAAACTCGCCTTACGGTGAGCCTAACACCATTCCTCTCGTCAGTTTGAATGGTATCTATGACGCTAGTAAGAAGAGCTTTATGCTCATATGATTTAACTTAAGTTTGCACAAAACCCTATGGTGTCACTACTGTTTTGAATCGTCTCGAAGAGACAATTCTAACGAGTAGTCACGCCATAGGGTTTAATGCTGGAATAAAGATTTCAGTTTTTAATGACCAGCCAATTGAATACCATACCGGGGATTATAATAGAACGGACGCCGCGGGATTATAATAGAACGGACGCCGCGGGGACGGACGGACGCCGCGACCGACGCGCGTTATGCCATGGTCTGTTATTTTAAATAGATAGGAGAGTTATTCAATATATTCAAGCAGACATTTTTAAACCCCCAATGGTATCAACGGCTCAATTTTATACACAAATGTTTTCACGTAATTTGGCAGCAAACCCTATGGTGTCACTACTGTTTTTTACTTTGACAAAACTCGCCTTACGGTGAGCCTAACACCATTCCTCTCGTCAGTTTGAATGGTATCTATGACGCTAGTAAGAAGAGCTTTATGCTCATATGATTTAACTTAAGTTTGCACAAAACCCTATGGTGTCACTACTGTTTTGAATCGTCTCGAAGAGACAATTCTAACGAGTAGTCACGCTATAGGGTTTAATGCTGGAATAAAGATTTCAGTTTTTAATGACCAGCCAATTGAATACCATACCGGGGATTATAATAGAACGGACGCCGCGGGATTATAATAGAACGGACGCCGCGGGGACGGACGGACGCCGCGACGGACGCGCGTTATGCCATGGTCTGTTATTTTAAATAGATAGGAGAGTTATTCAATATATTCAAGCAGACATTTTTAAACCCCCAATGGTATCAACGGCTCAATTTTATACACAAATGTTTTCACGTAATTTTGCAGCAAACCCTATGGTTTCACTACTGTTTTTTACTTTGACAAAACTCGCCTTACGGTGAGCCTAACACCATTCCTCTCGTCAGTTTGAATGGTATCTATGACGCTAGTAAGAAGAGCTTTATGCTGAATATGATTTAACTTAATTTTACACAAAACCCTATGGTGTCACTACTGTTTTTTACTTTGACAAAACTCGCCTTACGGTTAGCCTAACACCATTCCTCTCGTCAGTTTGAATGGTATCTATGACGCTAGTAAGAAGAGCTTTATGCTCATATGATTTAACTTAAGTTTGCACAAAACCCTATGGTGTCACTACTGTTTTGAATCGTCTCGAAGAGACAATTCTAACGAGTAGTCACGCCATAGGGTTTAATGCTGGAATAAAGATTTCAGTTTTTAATGACCAGCCAATTGAATACCATACCGGGGATTATAATAGAACGGACGCCGCGGGATTATAATAGAACGGACGCCGCGGGGACGGACGGACGCCGCGACCGACGCGCGTTATGCCATGGTCTGTTATTTTAAATAGATAGGAGAGTTATTCAATATATTCAAGCAGACATTTTTAAACCCCCAATGGTATCAACGGCTCAATTTTATACACAAATGTTTTCACGTAATTTTGCAGCAAACCCTATGGTGTCACTACTGTTTTTTACTTTGACAAAACTCGCCTTACGGTGAGCCTAACACCATTCCTCTCGTCAGTTTGAATGGTATCTATGACGCTAGTAAGAAGAGCTTTATGCTGAATATGATTTAACTTAATTTTACACAAAACCCTATGGTGTCACTACTGTTTTTTACTTTGACAAAACTCGCCTTACGGTGAGCCTAACACCATTCCTCTCGTCAGTTTGAATGGTATCTATGACGCTAGTAAGAAGAGCTTTATGCTCATATGATTTAACTTAAGTTTGCACAAAACCCTATGGTGTCACTACTGTTTTGAATCGTCTCGAAGAGACAATTCTAACGAGTAGTCACGCCATAGGGTTTAATGCTGGAATAAAGATTTCAATTTTTAATGACCAGCCAATTGAATACCATACCGGGGATTATAATAGAACGGACGCCGCGGGATTATAATAGAACGGACGCCGCGGGGACGGACGGACGCCGCGACTGACGCGCGTTATGCCATCGTCTGTTATTTTAAATAGATAGGAGAGTTATTCAATATATTCAAGCAGACATTTTTAAACCCCCAATGGTATCAACGGCTCAATTTTATACACAAATGTTTTCAGGTAATTTTGCAGCAAACCCTATGGTGTCACTACTGTTTTTTACTTTGACAAAACTCGCCTTACGGTGAGCCTAACACCATTCCTCTCGTCAGTTTGAATGGTATCTATGACGCTAGTAAGCTTTATGCTGAATATGATTTAACTTAATTTTACACAAAACCCTATGGTGTCACTACTGTTTTTTACTTTGACAAAACTCGCCTTACGGTGAGCCTAACACCATTCCTCTCGTCAGTTTGAATGGTATCTATGACGCTAGTAAGAAGAGCTTTATGCTCATATGATTTAACTTAAGTTTGCACAAAACCCTATGGTGTCACTACTGTTTTGAATCGTCTCGAAGAGACAATTCTAACGAGTAGTCACGCCATAGGGTTTAATGCTGGAATAAAGATTTCAGTTTTTAATGACCAGCCAATTGAATACCATACCGGGGATTATAATAGAACGGACGCCGCGGGATTATAATAGAACGGACGGACGGACGCCGCGACCGACGCGCGTTATGCCATGGTCTGTTATTTTAAATAGATAGGAGAGTTATTCAATATATTCAAGCAGACATTTTTAAACCCCCAATGGTATCAACGGCTCAATTTTATACACAAATGTTTTCACGTAATTTTGCAGCAAACCCTATGGTGTCACTACTGTTTTTTACTTTGACAAAACTCGCCTTACGGTGAGCCTAACACCATTCCTCTCGTCAGTTTGAATGGTATCTATGACGCTAGTAAGAAGAGCTTTATGCTGAATATGATTTAACTTAATTTTACACAAAACCCTATGGTGTCACTACTGTTTTTTACTTTGACAAAACTCGCCTTACGGTGAGCCTAACACCATTCATCTCGTCAGTTTGAATGGTATCTATGACGCTAGTAAGAAGAGCTTTATGCTCATATGATTTAACTTAAGTTTGCACAAAACCCTATGGTGTCACTACTGTTTTGAATCGTCTCGAAGAGACAATTCTAACGAGTAGTCACGCCATAGGGTTTAATGCTGGAATAAAGATTTCAGTTTTTAATGACCAGCCAATTGAATACCATACCGGGGATTATAATAGAACGGACGCCGCGGGATTATAATAGAACGGACGCCGCGGGGACGGACGGACGCCGCGACCGACGCGCGTTATGCCATGGTCTGTTATTTTAAATAGATAGGAGAGTTATTCAATATATTCAAGCAGACATTTTTAAACCCCCAATGGTATCAACGGCTCAATTTTATACACAAATGTTTTCACGTAATTTTGCAGCAAACCCTATGGTGTCACTACTGTTTTTTACTTTGACAAAACTCGCCTTACGGTGAGCCTAACACCATTCCTCTCGTCAGTTTGAATGGTATCTATGACGCTAGTAAGAAGAGCTTTATGCTGAATATGATTTAACTTAATTTTACACAAAACCCTATGGTGTCACTACTGTTTTTTACTTTGACAAAACTCGCCTTACGGTGAGCCTAACACCATTCCTCTCGTCAGTTTGAATGGTATCTATGACGCTAGTAAGAAGAGCTTTATGCTCATATGATTTAACTTAAGTTTGCACAAAACCCTATGGTGTCACTACTGTTTTGAATCGTCTCGAAGAGACAATTCTAACGAGTAGTCACGCCATAGGGTTTAATGCTGGAATAAAGATTTCAGTTTTTAATGACCAGCCAATTGAATACCATACCGGGGATTATAATAGAACGGACGCCGCGGGATTATAATAGAACGGACGCCGCGGGGACGGACGGACGCCGCGACCGACGCGCGTTATGCCATGGTCTGTTATTTTAAATAGATAGGAGAGTTATTCAATATATTCAAGCAGACATTTTTAAACCCCCAATGGTATCAACGGCTCAATTTTATACACAAATGTTTTCACGTAATTTTGCAGCAAACCCTATGGTGTCACTACTGTTTTTTACTTTGACAAAACTCGCCTTACGGTGAGCCTAACACCATTCCTCTCGTCAGTTTGAATGGTATCTATGACGCTAGTAAGAAGAGCTTTATGCTGAATATGATTTAACTTAATTTTACACAAAACCCTATGGTGTCACTACTGTTTTTTACTTTGACAAAACTCGCCTTACGGTGAGCCTAACACCATTCATCTCGTCAGTTTGAATGGTATCTATGACGCTAGTAAGAAGAGCTTTATGCTCATATGATTTAACTTAAGTTTGCACAAAACCCTATGGTGTCACTACTGTTTTGAATCGTCTCGAAGAGACAATTCTAACGAGTAGTCACGCCATAGGGTTTAATGCTGGAATAAAGATTTCAGTTTTTAATGACCAGCCAATTGAATACCATACCGGGGATTATAATAGAACGGACGCCGCGGGATTATAATAGAACGGACGCCGCACGGACGGACGCCGCGACCGACGTGCGTTATGCCATGGTCTGTTATTTTAAATAGATAGGAGAGTTATTCAATATATTCAAGCAGACATTTTTAAACCCCCAATGGTATCAACGGCTCAATTTTATACACAAATGTTTTCACGTAATTTTGCAGCAAACCCTATGGTGTCACTACTGTTTTTTACTTTGACAAAACTCGCCTTACGGTGAGCCTAACACCATTCCTCTCGTCAGTTTGAATGGTATCTATGACGCTAGTAAGAAGAGCTTTATGCTGAATATGATTTAACTTAATTTTACACAAAACCCTATGGTGTCACTACTGTTTTTTACTTTGACAAAACTCGCCTTACGGTGAGCCTAACACCATTCCTCTCGTCAGTTTGAATGGTATCTATGACGCTAGTAAGAAGAGCTTTATGCTCATATGATTTAACTTAAGTTTGCACAAAACCCTATGGTGTCACTACTGTTTTGAATCGTCTCGAAGAGACAATTCTAACGAGTAGTCACGCCATAGGGTTTAATGCTGGAATAAAGATTTCAGTTTTTAATGACCAGCCAATTGAATACCATACCGGGGATTATAATAGAACGGACGCCGCGGGATTATAATAGAACGGACGCCGCGGGGACGGACGGACGCCGCGACCGACGCGCGTTATGCCATGGTCTGTTATTTTAAATAGATAGGAGAGTTATTCAATATATTCAAGCAGACATTTTTAAACCCCCAATGGTATCAACGGCTCAATTTTATACACAAATGTTTTCACGTAATTTTGCAGCAAACCCTATGGTGTCACTACTGCTTTTTTACTTTGACAAAACTCGCCTTACGGTGAGCCTAACACCATTCCTCTCGTCAGTTTGAATGGTATCTATGACGCTAGTAAGAAGAGCTTTATGCTGAATATGATTTAACTTAATTTTACACAAAACCCTATGGTGTCACTACTGTTTTTTACTTTGACAAAACTCGCCTTACGGTGAGCCTAACACCATTCCTCTCGTCAGTTTGAATGGTATCTATGACGCTATTAAGAAGAGCTTTATGCTCATATGATTTAACTTAAGTTTGCACAAAACCCTATGGTGTCACTACTGTTTTGAATCGTCTCGAAGAGACAATTCTAACGAGTAGTCACGCCATAGGGTTTAATGCTGGAATAAAGATTTCAGTTTTTAATGACCAGCCAATTGAATACCATACCGGGGATTATAATAGAACGGACGCCGCGGGGACAGATGGACGCCGCGACGGACGCGCGTTATGCCATGGTCTGTTATTTTAAATAGATAGGAGAGTTATTCAATATATTCAAGCAGACATTTTTAAACCCCCAATGGTATCAACGGCTCAATTTTATACACAAATGTTTTCACGTAATTTTGCAGCAAACCCTATGGTGTCACTACTGTTTTTTACTTTGACAAAACTCGCCTTACGGTGAGCCTAACACCATTCCTCTCGTCAGTTTGAATGGTATCTATGACGCTAGTAAGAAGAGCTTTATGCTGAATATGATTTAACTTAATTTTGCACAAAACCCTATGGTGTCACTACTGTTTTTTACTTTGATAAAACTCGCCTTACGGTGAGCCTAACACCATTCCTCTCGTCAGTTTGAATGGTATCTATGACGCTAGTAAGAAGAGCTTTATGCTCATATGATTTAACTTAAGTTTGCACAAAACCCTATGGTGTCACTACTGTTTTTTACTTTGACAAAACTCGCCTTACTATGAGCCTAATACCACTTGTCTCGTCAGTTTGAATGGTATCTATGACGCTAGTAAGAAGAGCTTTATGCTCATATGATTTAACTTAAGTTTGCACAAAACCCTATGGTGTCACTACTGTTTTTTACTTTGACAAAACTCGCCTTACGGTGAGCCTAATACCACTTGTCTCGTCAGTTTGAATGGTATCTATGACGCTAGTAAGAAGAGCTTTATGCTGAATATGATTTAACTTAATTACTGAAAAATAAATGTGGTTATTAGCTGCAAGAAATAGATTGACATGAAATACGGTACAGAAAAGAAGACAAATAATATTGACAAGCCTAATATCTACAAAGCAAACATTAACGAAACTATACACAAGGAAAAAACATTTAGAAACTATAACTACTATTATTATCCTTATCATTATTATTATTTTATTCTTAGTATTAGTATTAATATTATTGTTATTATTATTATTGTTATTATTATCATATTATTGTTATTATTATCACATTATTTTTAGTTTTTATTATTATCATATTATTATTGTTATTATTCTTATTCTATAAATTGGCTGGATGCAGTTTCACGTCATACTCAGAATAGGACGAATAACATGCACTTTATAACCTAATTAACATGAATATTCAATAACAATTTGTTCCTAAACAAACCAACTGATTTCCCCATATACTAACAATACTAATACTAAAACTAATTATTGAAACAAAGACGCGTTTAAAAGAGTCGGATGAAAGGGTCATCACTTAGCAGAGACTGCATTGGTATAATTGTTTATTTAGAACGCGTTTTTTTTAAACACGTTAAAATTGTTAGGCCTTAACCGTTCACGACGCGTTTCTTATTATATGCATAGATTAACGGATAAATGGATAGGAATAGCGTATTTACCACTGTAAGCCACATTCAGCCTGCTTAAAAGCACATTGAAAGCAAAGCAGAATACAAATTAAGGCGCATTCGGCTTTGCTTTTCTCCTGCTTCAAGCTTCAATCTGCTAGTATATAGAAAATATTTATATATAGACTTTAAATATGTCTTTGACACAATTTGGTCACCAAACTTGTTACATTAACCTTTTTCTGCGTTTAAGTTGTATAAAGTAACTTTGCAAAGAGATTGGATCCTGATTAGATGCCAGGTAACGTGGCATCTGATCAGGATCCAAATTGTTTGCAAACACGCTTTTAAGCTTCATTGAGAGCAAAAGGGTTAAAAGTTTTTACCTTGATCAGATGCTGCATAACACCGAGTCGAAGTCTGTATCCAAACTGTAGGCAAATCGAATTCAGCAGACGATAGTTTCAAAGCAGAGGATATTGCTGTAAAATAACAGTAAACTGCTACAAGTGTATGAAATAAATAAAATCTCTCTAATACGATCACTAAATTGTGATGTTTATGACCAGTGCTTGCTTGAAGCACTTGGGTGATAGTAAAACAAACAGAAAGCTCTAGGGGAGCTTTCTATTTTAATGTCACCTTGGTTTCGGCTTGTTTTCCGGAATCGTGAATCTAACGTCGCCATAACTTTAAAAACCCTTTCGGCGTTGATGTGGTATAAAGTTGACTTTGCAAAGAGATTGGATCCTGATTAGACGCCGCATAATGCTGTGTCTGATCAGGGTCAAAACCGTTTGACACTCGTATCGATATTTCTTAAATCATACTTCCATTGAAACCGACTTGCAGACAATATTTAAGCAGACAATAAGTCGGTATAATGGTAAATACATACTCACGACTAATTTGGCGCAGAAAGGGCTAGAGTCGTTAAAAACCTATTCAGTTTCAAGGTATAGTAAATGAAAGGCAAGAAAACCAATACAGTTATTAACCCTTTCACTTCCAAATTTTCCGCGAGTTTTTTTATTGTCGTGCGCTTCAATTCTATTGTCTGCAATGTGGTTTCAAAGTTTAACGAGAGCACTGCAAACAGGTGCTGGACGCTCGACTTTCATATAGTTGAGATGGCTATATTTTTCAAACTTAAAGAATGTGTATGGGTGTTTAATGCCCTATTGATCATAGAAGTTGAAAGTACAGCTATAAGCTCTAATATAAGCATTCTGCTTTGCTTTCATCTTATTAACAACAATCAAGCTGAATACAGGCATCAGTGCAAGGTCTGCACTGATAATAATATTTTCGAATAAAAAACACAAAAGAAAACCCATAAAACAACAACCAAAAACAGGGACAGTACTTGATTGGAAACTGAAAATGCTCATTTGAAGATTCATGGGTGATCTATTATAAGTTTTATAATATATATTGAATACTTTTTTAAATTTATATTTTATGTATTACCGGTAAGCCAAATAAAAAAATAACCTGTGTTTCCTATTACATGCCCCAAAAAATTAGGGACGGACGATCGGAAAATCTTTTTTTATTTTTTTTAAACAATCAGATCTAACTTTTCTGATGGATTTTTTTTTTTAGCTCACCTGGCAAAAAAGGCTGTTTACACTCTAGAGGCCACAATTTTTATCCAATCTTTCTAAAACTTTTCCAGATTGTATATGACTATAAGAGTTCTGATGAGTTTGATTATGCTTGAAATCGGATCAACAGGTCAATAGTTATTTGCCCTTGAATTGCTGAAAGTGCCTTTTACACTCTAGAAGCCACAATTTTTACTGAGTCTTTTCCAAACTTGCTCAGATTGTATATGACCAATAGAGTTCAAATAAGCGTGATTATTGTTTAAATCGGATTAAGAGGTCATGAATTATCTGCCCTTGAATTGCCATATCAAACAGCGTTTACACTCTTGCAACTACACGTTAGGCAGAATAGTGGACATCACTAGATTATCGATAAATTGCCCTACGCTAGCTGGCGAGCCTGTCAATCTTCGGCTCTTACCGCTCGGTATTTACGGAAACTCCCGACGACACTTTTAACATATTAATTTTATTTTCAATTTGAAAAAGGACCAAATTAACATTAACTTACAATTCTTAAATTTATATCAAAAGAAGGAACAAATATTCAATTATACGAGCCCGTTTGCACAGAATTAATATCGATTTGTATAAATGCACAAGGTCGTGTTATATTAACCCTGTCGAGGCTTATTTTCAGCATTTTACTCTTTGTTTAATGTGATTAAGAGGTGTCTTTTTCAACTTAAAAAAGGACCAAAATCTTATTAAAATATTTTTTCAAAACAATTTCATCATAAAGGAAAATGATTAAGCTAACACAGACTGTTTGCACAGAGACGATATCTGTCCAGAAAAAAAAGGTATTAAAAGTTATGTAAAACTGCCCTTCTTATTTTAATGCGCGAAAATGAGAGCCAGTGAGCCACCTGAGTGTCCACTATTCTGCGTAATAATTAGACCGCTCCAGGAGCTGTCTGAGCAAGGTATATACAGCACTGTTTTAAACAGCGTCAATATACCCCAATAACAGAAGGGCTAGGTTTTATTTGATGAAAACTAATGCCAAACAATTCGAATTCTCTGAATTACGTTGTCTGATCAGTATCCACACTATTTCTCTATTTCATGATCAATTTTATCGTGAAGTTTTTAACCCCTTTACCGCCAAATTGTCGTCTGCTTCAATATTACTGTCTGCAATGTCGTTTCAAAGTTAGAATTAAGGCAGTATAAATGACGTTTTTTCAAAGCAAGTGGCAACCAGTTTTGATCCTGATCAAACGCCGCGTCACGCAGCGTCTGATCAAGATCAAAACTGTTTGCAATTGTGCTTTATGACTATTTCTTTGAGCTGAAGGGCTATTCTCAGAATCACGGTATCTGATCAGTATCCACACTATTTCTCCCTTTCATGATCAAATTTATCGTGAGGTTTTTAACCCCTTTTCCGCCAAATTGTAGTCTGCTTCAATATTACTTTCTACAATGTGGTTTCAAAGTTAGAATTAAGGCAGTATATCTGACGTTATTTCAAAACCTAAAGTGGCAGCCAGGTTTGATCAGGATCAAACGCCGCGTTACGCGGCGTCTGATCAGGATCAAAACTGTTTGCAATTGTGCTTTATGACTTTTTTGGGAGCTGAAGGGCTATTCTCAGAATCACGGTATCTGATCAGTATCCACACTATTTCTCCTTTTCATGATCAAATTTATCGTGAGGTTTTTAACCCCTTCACCGCCAAATTGTCATCTGCTTCAATATTACTTTCTACAATGTAGTTTCAAAGTTAGAATTGAGGCAGTGTATCTGACGTTATTTCAAAACCTAAAGTGGCGGCCAGGTTTGATCAGGATCAAACGCCGCGTTACGTGGCGTCTGATCAGGATCAAACTGTTTGCAATTGTGCTTTATGACTTTTTTGGGAGCTGAAGGGCTATTCTCAGAATCACGGTATCTGATCAGTATCCACACTATTTCTCCTTTTCATGATCAAATTTATCGTGAGGTTTTTAACCCCTTCACCGCCAAATTGTCATCTGCTTCAATATTACTTTCTACAATGTAGTTTCAAAGTTAGAATTGAGGCAGTGTATCTGACGTTATTTCAAAACCTAAAGTGGCGGCCTGGTTTGATCAGGATCAAACGCCGCGTTACGTGGCGTCTGATCAGGATCAAACTGTTTGCAATTGTGCTTTATGACTTTTTTGGGAGCTGAAGGGCTATTCTCAGAATCACGGTATCTGATCAGTATCCACACTATTTCTCCTTTTCATGATCAAATTTATCGTGAGGTTTTTAACCCTTTTACCGCCAAATTGTCGTCTGCTTCAATATTACTTTCTCCAATGTCGTTTCAAAGTTAGAATTGAGGCAGTGTATCTGACGTTATTTCAAAACCTAAAGTGGCAGCCAGGTTTGATCAGGATCAAACGCCGCGTTACTCTGCGTCTGATCAGGATCAAAACTGTTTGCAATTGTGCTTTATGACTTTTTTGGGAGCTGAAGGGCTATTCTCAGAATCACGGTATCTGATCAGTATCCACACTATTTCTCCTTTTCATAATCAAATTTATCGAGAGGTTTTTTACCCCCCTTCACCGCCAAATTGTCGTCTGCTTCAATATTACTGTCTGCAATGTCGTTTCAAAGTTAAAATTAAGGCAGTATAAATGACGTTATTTCAAAGCAAGTGGCAACCAGTTTTGATCCTGATCAAGCGCCGCATCACGCGGCGTCTGATCAAGATCAAAACTGTTTGCAATTGTGCTTTATGACTATTTTTTAGAGCTGAAGGGCTATTCTCAGAATCACGGTATCTGATCAGTATCCACACTATTTCTCCCTTTCATGATCAAATTTATCGTGAGGTTTTTAACCCCCCTTTACCGCCAAATTGTCATCTGCTTCAATATTACTTTCTACAATGTCGTTTCAAAGTTAGAATTAAGGCAGTGTATCTGACGTTATTTCAAAACCTAAAGTGGCAGCCAGGTCTGATCAGGATCAAAACTGTTTGCAATTGTGCTTTATGACTTTTTTGGGAGCTGAAGGGCTATTCTCAGAATCACGGTATCTGATCAGTATCCACACTATTTCTCCCTTTCATGATCAAATTTAACGTGAGGTTTTTAACCCCCCTTTACCGCCAAATTGTCATCTGCTTCAATATTACTTTCTACAATGTGGTTTCAAAGTTAGAATTAAGGCAGTGTATCTGACGTTATTTCAAAACCTAAAGTGGCAGCCAGGTCTGATAAGGATCAAAACTGTTTGCAATTGTGCTTTATGACTTTTTTGGGAGCTGAAGGGCTATTCTCAGAATCAAGGTATCTGATCAGTATCCACACTATTTCTCCTTTTCATGATCAAATTTATCGTGAGGTTTTTAACCCCTTTACCGCCAAATTGTTGTCTGCTTCAATATTACTGTCTGCAATGTCGTTTCAAAGTTAGAATTAAGGCAGTATAAATGACGTTATTTCAAAGCAAGTGGCAACCAGTTTTGATCCTGATCAAACGCCGCGTGTCTGATCAAGATCAAAACTGTTTGCAATTGTGCTTTATGACCAGTTTTTACAGCTGAAGGGCTATTCTCAGAA
Source organism: Gari tellinella (assembly GCA_922989275.2). Lineage (NCBI taxonomy): Eukaryota > Metazoa > Mollusca > Bivalvia > Cardiida > Psammobiidae > Gari > Gari tellinella. The sequence goes on from OV277859.1 coordinate 59,562,872, forward strand.
TCACGGTATCTGATCAGTATCCACACTATTTCTCCTTTTCATGATCAAATTTATCGTGAGGTTTTTAACCCTTTTACCGCCAAATTGTCGTCTGCTTCAATATTACTTTCTACAATGTCGTTTCAAAGTTAGAATTAAGGCAGTATATCTGACGTTATTTCAAAACCTAAAGTGGCAGCCAGGTTTGATCAGGATCAAACGCGGCGTTACGCGGTGTCTGATCAGGATCAAAACTGTTTGCAATTGTGCTTTATGACTTTTTTGAGAGCTGAAGGGCTATTCTCAGAATCACGGTATCTGATCAGTATCCACACTATTTCTCCTTTTCATGATCAAATTTATCGTGAGGTTTTTTACCCCCCTTTACCGCCAAATTGTCGTCTGCTTCAATATTACTGTCTGCAATGTCATTTCAAAGTTAGAATTAAGGCAGTATAAATGACGTTATTTCAAAGCAAGTGGCAACCAGTTTTGATCCTGATCAAACGCCGCGTCACGCGGGGTCTGATCAAAATCAAAACTGTTTGCAATTGTGCTTTATGACTATTTTTTAGAGCTGAAGGGCTATTCTCAGAATCACGGTATCTGATCAGTATCCACACTATTTCTCCCTTTCATGATCAAATTTATCGTGAGGTTTTTAACCCCTTTACCACCAAATTGTCATCTGCTTCAATATTACTTTCTACAATGTCGTTTCAAAGTTAGAATTATGGCAGTGTATCTGACGTTATTTCAAAACCTAAAGTGGCAGCCAGGTTTGATCAGGATCAAAAGCCGCGTTACGCGGCGTCTGGTCAGGATCAAAACTGTTTGCAATTGTGCTTTATGACTTTTTTGGGAGCTGAAGGGCTTTTCTCAGAATCACGGTATCTGATCAGTATCCACACTATTTCTCCTTTTCATGATCAAATTTATCGTGAGGTTTTTTACCCCTTCACCGCCAAATTGTCATCTGCTTCAATATTACTTTCTACAGTGTAGTTTCAAAGTTAGAATTGAGGCAGTGTATCTGACGTTATTTCAAAACCTAAAGTGGCATGGAGGTTTGATCAGGATCAAACGCCGCGTTACGTGGCGTCTGATCAGGATCAAACTGTTTGCAATTGTGCTTTATGACTTTTTTTGGAGCTGAAGGGCTATTCTCAGAATCACGGTATCTGATCAGTATCCACACTATTTCTCCTTTTCATGATCAAATTTATCGTGAGGTTTTTAACCCCTTTACCGCCAAATTGTCATCTGCTTCAATATTACTTTCTACAATGTCGTTTCAAAGTTAGAATTAAGGCAGTGTATCTGACGTTATTTCAAAACCTAAAGTGGCAGCCAGGTTTGATCAGGATCAAACGCCGCGTTACTCGGCGTCTTATCAGGATCAAAACTGTTTGCAATTGTGCTTTATGACTTTTTTGGGAGCTGAAGGGCTATTCTCAGAATCACGGTATCTGATCAGTATCCACACTATTTCTCCTTTTCATGATCAAATTTATCGTGAGGTTTTTAACCCCTTCACCGCCAAATTGTCATCTGCTTCAATATTACTTTCTACAATGTAGTTTCAAAGTTAGAATTGAGGCAGTGTATCTGACGTTATTTCAAAACCTAAAGTGGCGGCCAGGTTTGATCAGGATCAAACGCCGCGTTACGTGGCGTCTGATCAGGATCAAACTGTTTGCAATTGTGCTTTATGACTTTTTTGAGAGCTGAAGGGCTATTCTCAGAATCACGGTATCCACACTATTTCTCCTTTTCATGATCAAATTTATCGTGAGGTTTTTAACCCCTTTACCGCCAAATTGTATTCTGCTTCAATATTACTTTCTACAATGTGGTTTCAAAGTTAGAATTAAGGCAGTATATCTGACGTTATTTCAAAATCTAAAGTGGCAGCCAGGTTTGATCAGGATCAAACGCGGCGTTAAGCGGCGTCTGATCAGGATCAAAACTGTTTGCAATTGTGCTTTATGAGTTTTTTGAGAGCTGAAGGGCTATTCTCAGAATCACGGTATCTGATCAGTATCCACACTATTTCTCCTTTTCATGATCAAATTTATCGTGAGGTTTTTAACCCCTTTACCGCCAAATTGTTGTCTGCTTCAATATTACTGTCTGCAATGTCGTTTCAAAGTTAGAATTAAGGCAGTATAAATGACGTTATTTCAAAGCAAGTGGCAACCAGTTTTTATCCTGATCAAACGCCGCGTGTCTGATCAAGATCAAAACTGTTTGCAATTGTGCTTTATGACCAGTTTTTACAGCTGAAGGGCTATTCTCAGAATCACGGTATCTGATCAGTATCCACACTATTTTTCCCTTTCATGATCAAATTTATCGTGAGGTCTTTAACCCCCCTTTACCGCCAAATTCTCATCTGCTTCAATATTACTTTCTACAATGTCGTTTCAAAGTTAGAATTAAGGCAGTGTATCTGACGTTATTTCAAAACCTAAAGTGGCAGCCAGGTTTGATCAGGATCAAACGCCACGTTATGCGGCGTCTGATCAGGATCAAAAATGTTTGCAATTGTGCTTTATGACTTTTTTGGGAGCTGAAGGGCTATTCTCAGAATCACGGTATCTGATCAGTATCCACACTATTTCTCCTTTTCATGATCAAATTTATCGTGAGGTTTTTAACCCCTTTACCGCCAAATTGTCATCTGCTTCAATATTACTTTCTACAATGTCGTTTCAAAGTAAGAATTAAGGCAGTGTATCTGACGTTATTTCAAAACCTTAAGTGGCAGCCAGGTTTGATCAGGATCAAACGCCGCGTTACTCGGCGTCTGATCAGGATCAAAACTGTTTGCAATTGTGCTTTATGACTTTTTTGGGAGCTGAAGGGCTATTCTCAGAATCACGGTATCTGATCAGTATCCACACTATTTCTCCTTTTCATAATCAAATTTATCGAGAGGTTTTTTACCCCCCTTCACCGCCAAATTGTCGTCTGCTTCAATATTACTGTCTGCAATGTCGTTTCAAAGTTAAAATTAAGGCAGTATAAATGACGTTATTTCAAAGCAAGTTGCAACCAGTTTTGATCCTGATCAAACGCCGCATCACGCGGCGTCTGATCAAGATCAAAACTGTTTGCAATTGTGCTTTATGACTATTTTTTAGAGCTGAAGGGCTATTCTCAGAATCACGGTATCTGATCAGTATCCACACTATTTCTCCCTTTCATGATCAAATTTATCGTGAGGTTTTTAACCCCCCTTTACCGCCAAATTGTCATCTGCTTCAATATTACTTTCTACAATGTCGTTTCAAAGTTAGAATTAAGGCAGTGTATCTGACGTTATTTCAAAACCTAAAGTGGCAGCCAGGTCTGATCAGGATCAAAACTGTTTGCAATTGTGCTTTATGACTTTTTTGGGAGCTGAAGGGCTATTCTCAGAATCACGGTATCTGATCAGTATCCACACTATTTCTCCCTTTCATGATCAAATTTAACGTGAGGTTTTTAACCCCCCTTTACCGCCAAATTGTCATCTGCTTCAATATTACTTTCTACAATGTGGTTTCAAAGTTAGAATTAAGGCAGTGTATCTCACGTTATTTCAAAACCTAAAGTGGCAGCCAGGTCTGATAAGGATCAAAACTGTTTGCAATTGTGCTTTATGACTTTTTTGGGAGCTGAAGGGCTATTCTCAGAATCAAGGTATCTGATCAGTATCCACACTATTTCTCCTTTTCATGATCAAATTTATCGTGAGGTTTTTAACCCCTTTACCGCCAAATTGTTGTCTGCTTCAATATTACTGTCTGCAATGTCGTTTCAAAGTTAGAATTAAGGCAGTATAAATGACGTTATTTCAAAGCAAGTGGCAACCAGTTTTGATCCTGATCAAACGCCGCGTGTCTGATCAAGATCAAAACTGTTTGCAATTGTGCTTTATGACCAGTTTTTACAGCTGAAGGGCTATTCTCAGAATCACGGTATCTGATCAGTATCCACACTATTTCTCCTTTTCATGATCAAATTTATCGTGAGGTTTTTAACCCTTTTACCGCCAAATTGTCGTCTGCTTCAATATTACTTTCTACAATGTCGTTTCAAAGTTAGAATTAAGGCAGTGTATCTGACGTTATTTCAAAACCTAAAGTGGCAGCCAGGTTTGATCAGGATCAAACGCGGCGTTACGCGGTGTCTGATCAGGATCAAAACTGTTTGCAATTGTGCTTTATGACTTTTTTGAGAGCTGAAGGGCTATTCTCAGAATCACGGTATCTGATCAGTATCCACACTATTTCTCCTTTTCATGATCAAATTTATCGTGAGGTTTTTTACCCCCCTTTACCGCCAAATTGTCGTCTGCTTCAATATTACTGTCTGCAATGTCATTTCAAAGTTAGAATTAAGGCAGTATAAATGACGTTATTTCAAAGCAAGTGGCAACCAGTTTTGATCCTGATCAAACGCCGCGTCAAAATCAAAACTGTTTGCAATTGTGCTTTATGACTATTTTTTAGAGCTGAAGGGCTATTCTCAGAATCACGGTATCTGATCAGTATCCACACTATTTCTCCCTTTCATGATCAAATTTATCGTGAGGTTTTTAACCCCTTTACCACCAAATTGTCATCTGCTTCAATATTACTTTCTACAATGTCGTTTTAAAGTTAGAATTATGGCAGTGTATCTGACGTTATTTCAAAACCTAAAGTGGCAGCCAGGTTTGATCAGGATCAAACGCCGCGTGACGCGGCGTCTGGTCAGGATCAAAACTGTTTGCAATTGTGCTTTATGACTTTTTTGGGAGCTGAAGGGCTATTCTCAGAATCACGGTATCTGATCAGTATCCACACTATTTCTCCTTTTCATGATCAAATTTATCGTGAGGTTTTTTACCCCTTCACCGCCAAATTGTCATCTGCTTCAATATTACTTTCTACAATGTCGTTTCAAAGTTAGAATTAAGGCAGTGTATCTGACGTTATTTCAAAACCTAAAGTGGCAGCCAGGTTTGATCAGGATCAAACGCCGCGTTACTCGGCGTCTTATCAGGATCAAAACTGTTTGCAATTGTGCTTTATGACTTTTTTGGGAGCTGAAGGGCTATTCTCAGAATCACGGTATCTGATCAGTATCCACACTATTTCTCCTTTTCATGATCAAATTTATCGTGAGGTTTTTAACCCCTTCACCGCCAAATTGTCGTCTGCTTCAATATTACTTTCTACAATGTAGTTTCAAAGTTAGAATTGAGGCAGTGTATCTGACGTTATTTCAAAACCTAAAGTGGCGGCCAGGTTTGATCAGGATCAAACGCCGCGTTACGTGGCGTCTGATCAGGATCAAACTGTTTGCAATTGTGCTTTATGACTTTTTTGAGAGCTGAAGGGCTATTCTCAGAATCACGGTATCCACACTATTTCTCCTTTTCATGATCAAATTTATCGTGAGGTTTTTAACCCCTTTACCGCCAAATTGTAGTCTGCTTCAATATTACTTTCTACAATGTGGTTTCAAAGTTAGAATTAAGGCAGTATATCTGACGTTATTTCAAAACCTAAAGTGGCAGCCAGGTTTGATCAGATCAAACGCGGCGTTACGCGGCGTCTGATCAGGATCAAAACTGTTTGCAATTGTGCTTTATGAGTTTTTTGAGAGCTGAAGGGCTATTCTCAGAATCACGGTATCTGATCAGTATCCACACTATTTCTCCTTTTCATGATCAAATTTATCGTGAGGTTTTTAACCCCTTTACCGCCAAATTGTTGTCTGCTTCAATATTACTGTCTGCAATGTCGTTTCAAAGTTAGAATTAAGGCAGTATAAATGACGTTATTTCAAAGCAAGTGGCAACCAGTTTTTATCCTGATCAAACGCCGCGTGTCTGATCAAGATCAAAACTGTTTGCAATTGTGCTTTATGACCAGTTTTTACAGCTGAAGGGCTATTCTCAGAATCACGGTATCTGATCAGTATCCACACTATTTTTCCCTTTCATGATCAAATTTATCGTGAGGTCTTTAACCCCCCTTTACCGCCAAATTGTCATCTGCTTCAATATTACTTTCTACAATGTCGTTTCAAAGTTAGAATTAAGGCAGTGTATCTGACGTTATTTCAAAACCTAAAGTGGCAGCCAGGTTTGATCAGGATCAAACGCGGCGTTACTCGGCGTCTGATCAGGATCAAAACTGTTTGCAATTGTGCTTTATGACTTTTTTGGGAGCTGAAGGGCTATTCTCAGAATCACGGTATCTGATCAGTATCCACACTATTTCTCCTTTTCATGATCAAATTTATCGTGAGGTTTTTAACCCCTTTACCGCCAAATTGTCATCTGCTTCAATATTACTTTCTACAATGTCGTTTCAAAGTAAGAATTGAGGCAGTGTATCTGACGTTATTTCAAAACCTAAAGTGGCAGCCAGGTTTGATCAGGATCAAACGCCGCGTTACTCGGCGTCTGATCAGGATCAAAACTGTTTGCAATTGTGCTTTATGACTTTTTTGGGAGCTGAAGGGCTATTCTCAGAATCACGGTATCTGATCAGTATCCACACTATTTCTCCTTTTCATAATCAAATTTATCGAGAGGTTTTTTACCCCCCTTCACCGCCAAATTGTCGTCTGCTTCAATATTACTGTCTGCAATGTCGTTTCAAAGTTAAAATTAAGGCAGTATAAATGACGTTATTTCAAAGCAAGTGGCAACCAGTTTTGATCCTGATCAAACGCCGCATCACGCGGCGTCTGATCAAGATCAAAACTGTTTGCAATTGTGCTTTATGACTATTTTTTAGAGCTGAAGGGCTATTCTCAGAATCACGGTATCTGATCAGTATCCACACTATTTCTCCCTTTCATGATCAAATTTATCGTGAGGTTTTTAACCCCCCTTTACCGCCAAATTGTCATCTGCTTCAATATTACTTTCTACAATGTCGTTTCAAAGTTAGAATTAAGGCAGTGTATCTGACGTTATTTCAAAACCTAAAGTGGCAGCCAGGTCTGATCAGGATCAAAACTGTTTGCAATTGTGCTTTATGACTTTTTTGGGAGCTGAAGGGCTATTCTCAGAATCACGGTATCTGATCAGTATCCACACTATTTCTCCCTTTCATGATCAAATTTAACGTGAGGTTTTTAACCCCCCTTTACCGCCAAATTGTCATCTGCTTCAATATTACTTTCTACAATGTAGTTTCAAAGTTAGAATTAAGGCAGTGTATCTGACGTTATTTCAAAACCTAAAGTGGCAGCCAGGTCTGATAAGGATCAAAACTGTTTGCAATTGTGCTTTATGACTTTTTTGGGAGCTGAAGGGCTATTCTCAGAATCAAGGTATCTGATCAGTATCCACACTATTTCTCCTTTTCATGATCAAATTTATCGTGAGGTTTTTAACCCCTTTACCGCCAAATTGTTGTCTGCTTCAATATTACTGTCTGCAATGTCGTTTCAAAGTTAGAATTAAGGCAGTATAAATGACGTTATTTCAAAGCAAGTGGCAACCAGTTTTGATCCTGATCAAACGCCGCGTGTCTGATCAAGATCAAAACTGTTTGCAATTGTGCTTTATGACCAGTTTTTACAGCTGAAGGGCTATTCTCAGAATCACGGTATCTGATCAGTATCCACACTATTTCTCCTTTTCATGATCAAATTTATCGTGAGGTTTTTAACCCTTTTACCGCCAAATTGTCGTCTGCTTCAATATTACTTTCTACAATGTCGTTTCAAAGTTAGAATTAAGGCAGTGTATCTGACGTTATTTCAAAACCTAAAGTGGCAGCCAGGTTTGATCAGGATCAAACGCGGCGTTACGCGGTGTCTGATCAGGATCAAAACTGTTTGCAATTGTGCTTTATGACTTTTTTGAGAGCTGAAGGGCTATTCTCAGAATCACGGTATCTGATCAGTATCCACACTATTTCTCCTTTTCATGATCAAATTTATCGTGAGGTTTTTTACCCCCCTTTACCGCCAAATTGTTGTCTGCTTCAATATTACTGTCTGCAATGTCATTTCAAAGTTAGAATTAAGGCAGTATAAATGACGTTATTTCAAAGCAAGTGGCAACCAGTTTTGATCCTGATCAAACGCCGCGTCAAAATCAAAACTGTTTGCAATTGTGCTTTATGACTATTTTTTAGAGCTGAAGGGCTATTCTCAGAATCACGGTATCTGATCAGTATCCACACTATTTCTCCCTTTCATGATCAAATTTATCGTGAGGTTTTTAACCCCTTTACCACCAAATTGTCATCTGCTTCAATATTACTTTCTACAATGTCGTTTCAAAGTTAGAATTAAGGCAGTGTATCTGACGTTATTTCAAAACCTAAAGTGGCAGCCAGGTTTGATCAGGATCAAACGCGGCGTTACGCGGTGTCTGATCAGGATCAAAACTGTTTGCAATTGTGCTTTATGACTTTTTTGAGAGCTGAAGGGCTATTCTCAGAATCACGGTATCTGATCAGTATCCACACTATTTCTCCTTTTCATGATCAAATTTATCGTGAGGTTTTTTACCCCCCTTTACCGCCAAATTGTCGTCTGCTTCAATATTACTGTCTGCAATGTCATTTCAAAGTTAGAATTAAGGCAGTATAAATGACGTTATTTCAAAGCAAGTGGCAACCAGTTTTGATCCTGATCAAACGCCGCGTCAAAATCAAAACTGTTTGCAATTGTGCTTTATGACTATTTTTTAGAGCTGAAGGGCTATTCTCAGAATCACGGTATCTGATCAGTATCCACACTATTTCTCCCTTTCATGATCAAATTTATCGTGAGGTTTTTAACCCCTTTACCACCAAATTGTCATCTGCTTCAATATTACTTTCTACAATGTCGTTTTAAAGTTAGAATTATGGCAGTGTATCTGACGTTATTTCAAAACCTAAAGTGGCAGCCAGGTTTGATCAGGATCAAACGCCGCGTGACGCGGCGTCTGGTCAGGATCAAAACTGTTTGCAATTGTGCTTTATGACTTTTTTGGGAGCTGAAGGGCTATTCTCAGAATCACGGTATCTGATCAGTATCCACACTATTTCTCCTTTTCATGATCAAATTTATCGTGAGGTTTTTTACCCCTTCACCGCCAAATTGTCATCTGCTTCAATATTACTTTCTACAATGTAGTTTCAAAGTTAGAATTGAGGCAGTGTATCTGACGTTATTTCAAAACCTAAAGTGGCAGGGAGGTTTGATCAGGATCAAACGCCGCGTTACGTGGCGTCTGATCAGGATCAAACTGTTTGCAATTGTGCTTTATGACTTTTTTTGGAGCTGAAGGGCTATTCTCAGAATCACGGTATCTGATCAGTATCCACACTATTTCTCCTTTTCATGATCAAATTTATCGTGAGGTTTTTAACCCCTTTACCGCCAAATTGTCATCTGCTTCAATATTACTTTCTACAATGTCGTTTCAAAGTTAGAATTAAGGCAGTGTATCTGACGTTATTTCAAAACCTAAAGTGGCAGCCAGGTTTGATCAGGATCAAACGCCGCGTTACTCGGCGTCTTATCAGGATCAAAACTGTTTGCAATTGTGCTTTATGACTTTTTTGGGAGCTGAAGGGCTATTCTCAGAATCACGGTATCTGATCAGTATCCACACTATTTCTCCTTTTCATGATCAAATTTATCGTGAGGTTTTTAACCCCTTCACCGCCAAATTGTCATCTGCTTCAATATTACTTTCTACAATGTAGTTTCAAAGTTAGAATTGAGGCAGTGTATCTGACGTTATTTCAAAACCTAAAGTGGCGGCCAGGTTTGATCAGGATCAAACGCCGCGTTACGTGGCGTCTGATCAGGATCAAACTGTTTGCAATTGTGCTTTATGACTTTTTTGAGAGCTGAAGGGCTATTCTCAGAATCACGGTATCCACACTATTTCTCCTTTTCATGATCAAATTTATCGTGAGGTTTTTAACCCCTTTACCGCCAAATTGTAGTCTGCTTCAATATTACTTTCTACAATGTGGTTTCAAAGTTAGAATTAAGGCAGTATATCTGACGTTATTTCAAAACCTAAAGTGGCAGCCAGGTTTGATCAGGATCAAACGCGGCGTTACGCGGCCTCTGATCAGGATCAAAACTGTTTGCAATTGTGCTTTATGAGTTTTTTGAGAGCTGAAGGGCTATTCTCAGAATCACGGTATCTGATCAGTATCCACACTATTTCTCCTTTTCATGATCAAATTTATCGTGAGGTTTTTAACCCCTTTACCGCCAAATTGTTGTCTGCTTCAATATTACTGTCTGCAATGTCGTTTCAAAGTTAGAATTAAGGCAGTATAAATGACGTTATTTCAAAGCAAGTGGCAACCAGTTTTTATCCTGATCAAACGCCGCGTGTCTGATCAAGATCAAAACTGTTTGCAATTGTGCTTTATGACCAGTTTTTACAGCTGAAGGGCTATTCTCAGAATCACGGTATCTGATCAGTATCCACACTATTTTTCCCTTTCATGATCAAATTTATCGTGAGGTCTTTAACCCCCCTTTACCGCCAAATTGTCATCTGCTTCAATATTACTTTCTACAATGTCGTTTCAAAGTTAGAATTAAGGCAGTGTATCTGACGTTATTTCAAAACCTAAAGTGGCAGCCAGGTTTGATCAGGATCAAACGCGGCGTTACTCGGCGTCTGATCAGGATCAAAACTGTTTGCAATTGTGCTTTATGACTTTTTTGGGAGCTGAAGGGCTATTCTCAGAATCACGGTATCTGATCAGTATCCACACTATTTCTCCTTTTCATGATCAAATTTATCGTGAGGTTTTTAACCCTTTTACCGCCAAATTGTAGTCTGCTTCAATATTACTTTCTACAATGTCGTTTCAAAGTTAGAATTAAGGCAGTGTGTCTGACGTTATTTCAAAACCTAAAGTGGCAGCCAGGTTTGATCAGGATCAAACGCCGCGTTACGCGGCGTCTGATCAGGATCAAAACTGTTTGTAATTGTGCTTTATGACTTTTTTGAGAGCTGAAGGGCTATTCTCAGAATCACGGTATCTGATCAGTATCCACACTATTTCTCCTTTTCATGATCAAATTTATCGTGAGGTTTTTTACCCCCCTTTACCGCCAAATTGTCGTCTGCTTCAATATTACTGTCTGCAATGTCATTTCAAAGTTAGAATTAAGGCAGTATAAATGACGTTTTTTCAAAACAAGTGGCAACCTGTTTTGATCCTGATCAAACGCCGCATCACGCGGCGTCTGATCAAGATCAAAACTGTTTGCAATTGTGCTTTATGACTATTTTTTAGAGCTGAAGGGCTATTCTCAGAATCACGGTATCTGATCAGTATCCACACTATTTCTCCCTTTCATGATCAAATTTATCGTGAGGTTTTTAACCCCTTTACCACCAAATTGTCATCTGCTTCAATATTACTTTCTACAATGTCGTTTCAAAGTTAGAATTATGGCAGTGTATCTGAAGTTATTTCAAAACCTAAAGTGGCAGCCAGGTTTGATCAGGATCAAACGCCGCGTTACGCGGCGTCTGGTCAGGATCAAAACTGTTTGCAATTGTGCTTTATGACTTTTTTGGGAGCTGAAGGGCTATTCTCAGAATCACGGTATCTGATCAGTATCCACACTATTTCTCCTTTTTATCCCCTGCCGAAAGGCAGAGGGATACTGTTTTAGGTCTGTCCGTCCGGCTGTACGCGCCACCGAATTGGGTTAGAGGGCCAGATAACGGTAAACATAACAAAAGAAGACAATAGAGTTCATTCCGTAACAATACACTGAGGGGCCGTGGCCCGTTATTCGAACAAAAGAAAAGGCCCTCTAACCCAATTCGGTGGCATGTCCGTCTGTCTGTCCATCTGTCCGTCCGTTAACTTCTTCATGTCCGCTCTCTAACTCAAACAAATTTAGTCCAATCCTTTTGAAACTTTGTCAGAACGTGTATGACCATAATATCTCGGTCAAGTTTGATAACCAGCAAGATCGCCCCAGACATTCAAGAGTTATGCCCCTTTTTTCAACAAAAACGGGCATTTGAGTAACTTTTTCATGTCTGCTCTCTAACTCAAACAAATTTAGTCCAATCCTTTTGAAACTTGGTCAGAACGTGTATGACCATAATATCTCGGTCACGTTCGATAACCAGCAAAATTGCCTAAGACATGCAAGAGTTATGTCCCTTTTTTTTGTCAAAAACGGGCATTTTAGTTTGTCCGCTCTCTAACTCATACAAATTTATTTCAATCCTATTTAAACTTGGTCAGAATGTGTATGACCATAATATCTCGGTCAAGTTTGATAATCAGCAAGATTGCCCCAGACATTCAAGAGTTATGCCTCTTTTTATGTCAAAAAGGGCATATTTTAGTTTGTCCGCCCTCTAACTCAAACAAATTTATTTCAATCCTTTTGAAACTTGGTCAGAATGTGTATGACCATAATATCTCAGTCAAGTTTAATAACCAGCAAGATTGCCTCAGACATGTATAGGTTAGACCATGGTTGCAAGCGAATAAACGATATAGTTCGAGGGGGCGTAGCCCCCGAGAACTATGTCGTTTATTCGCGCGCAACCATGGTCTAACCTATTTAGCACTGGCTTGGGCTCGAGGAAAACAAGAAAACCATTCGTTTCTGATTTCTGTTTTAGACGAAAAAGTCATTTTGTTTGTAATATTTTACTAAAATTGAAAGGTTATTTCAAATGATAAGTTTGAGACATTAATTTATGCTTTAACACCAACATAAATAACGCTTATTGAAGCTCTTTATGAAAGCACAATTCATTAGTAATTGTCTTTAAAGTCTAGGTCTCACTGTACATAATAAAACGTCATGAGGCGTGTGCAGTTCACCTCTGACCTCAGCTGTTTTAAGAATTGTGACGTCAAATTGCCTTGAGATGACGGAAGCGAGGAATAAGTGAACAGTTTGTTAGTTATTCCATGGTTTGTTGAAATACACGATATATTCACAGGTTTTTGAGGCATCTGATTGGCCGAGAGCTCCAAGCCATGTGCTAATCAAGAGTTATGCCCCTTTTTTCGTAAAAAACGGGCATATTTTAGTTTGTCCGCTCTCTAACTCAAACAAATTTATTCTAATTCTTTTGAAACTTTGTCAGCATGTGTATGACCATAATGTCTAGGCCAAGTTCGATAACCAGCACAATTGCCCAAGCCAAGCCAATTTTCATGATCAAATTTATCGTGAGGTTTTTAACCCCTTCACCGCCAAATTGTCATCTGCTTCAAAATTACTTTCTACAATGTCGTTTCAAAGTGAGAATTAAGGCAGTGCATCTGACGTTATTTCAAAACCTAAAGTGGCAGCCAGGTTTGATCAGGATCAAACGCCGCGTTACTCGGCGTCTGATCAGGATCAAAACTGTTTGCAATTGTGCTTTATGACTTTTTTGAGAGCTGAAGGGCTATTCTCAGAATCACGGTATCCACACTATTTCTCCTTTTCATGATCAAATTTATCGTGAGGTTTTTAACCCCTTTACCGCCAAATTGTCATCTGCTTCAATATTACTGTCTGCAATGTCGTTTCAAAGTTAGAATTAAGGCAGTATAAATGACGTTTTTTCAAAGCAAGTGGCAACCAGTTTTGATCCTGATCAAACGCCGCGTCACGCAGCGTCTGATCAAGATCAAAACTGTTTGCAATTGTGCTTTATGACTATTTCTTTGAGCTGAAGGGCTATTCTCAGAATCACGGTATCTGATCAGTATCCACATTATTTCTCCCTTTCATGATCAAATTTATCGTGAGGTTTTTAACCCCTTCACCGCCAAATTGTCATCTGCTTCAATATTACTTTCTACAATGTAGTTTCAAAGTTAGAATTGAGGCAGTGTATCTGACGTTATTTCAAAACCTAAAGTGGCAGGGAGGTTTGATCAGGATCAAACGCCGCGTTACGTGGCGTCTGATCAGGATCAAACTGTTTGCAATTGTGCTTTATGACTTTTTTGGGAGCTGAAGGGCTATTCTCAGAATCACGGTATCTGATCAGTATCCACACTATTTCTCCTTTTCATGATCAAATTTATCGTGAGGTTTTTAACCCCTTTACCGCCAAATTGTCATCTGCTTCAATATTACTTTCTACAATGTCGTTTCAAAGTTAGAATTAAGGCAGTGTATCTGACGTTATTTCAAAACCTAAAGTGGCAGCCAGGTTTGATCAGGATCAAACGCGGCGTTACTCGGCGTCTGATCAGGATCAAAACTGTTTGCAATTGTGCTTTATGACTTTTTTGGGAGCTGAAGGGCTATTCTCAGAATCAAGGTATCTGATCAGTATCCACACTATTTCTCCTTTTTATCCCCTGCCGAAAGGCAGAGGGATACTGTTTTAGGTCTGGCTGTACGCGCCACCGAATTGGGTTAGAGGGCCAGATAACGGTAAACATAACAAAAGAAGACAATAGAGTTCATTCCGTAACAATACACTGAGGGGCTGTGGCCCGTTATTCGAACAAAAGAAAATAACAAAAGAAAAGGCCCTCTAACCCAATTCGGTGGCATATCCGTCTGTCTGTCCATCTGTCCGTCCGTTAACTTCTTCATGTCCGCTCTCTTACTCAAACAAATTTAGTCCAATCCTTTTGAAACTTTGTCAGAACGTGTATGACCATAATATCTCGGTCAAGTTTGATAACCAGCAAGATCGCCCCAGACATTCAAGAGTTATGCCCCTTTTTTCAACAAAAACGGGCATTTTAGTAACTTTTTCATGTCTGCTCTCTAACTCAAACAAATTTAGTCCAATCCTTTTGAAACTTGGTCAGAACGTGTATGACCATAATATCTCGGTCACGTTCGATAACCAGCAAAATTGCCTAAGACATGCAAGAGTTATGTCCCTTTTTTTCGTCAAAAACGGGCATTTTAGTTTGTCCGCTCTCTAACTCATACAAATTTATTTCAATCCTATTTAAACTTGGTCAGAATGTGTATGACCATAATATCTCGGTCAAGTTTGATAATCAGCAAGATTGCCCCAGACATTCAAGAGTTATGCCTCTTTTTATGTCAAAACGGGCATATTTTAGTTTGTCCGCCCTCTAACTCAAACAAATTTATTTCAATCCTTTAGAAACTTGGTCAGAATGTGTATGACCATAATATCTCAGTCAAGTTTAATAACCAGCAAGATTGCCTCAGACATGTATAGGTTAGACCATGGTTGCAAGTGAATAAACGATATAGTTCGAGGGGGCGTATTATTCAATTATTGTTGAAATCTGATCATTGTTGCAAGAGTTATCTGCCCTTGATATACTTTGAAATGCTAGAAAAGGCTTCATTTCAGTATTATTTGGGCTCTAGTTATCTGCCTTTCATGTATTCTACTATACATACTAGAATGTGTCATATTGCAATGTTGTGTACGTGCTATACTACAAATTTGAATGGATTTAGAATAAAACAGGTGAAATTCAAAGGTAAAGCTATCAGGCTTCATTATAAAAGGTGAGCGATATCAGGGCCTTCAGGCCCTCTTGTTGTTTACATGCAAGTGTGTACAAGTGTGAATGGATGTTGAAAACAAATTATTAAACCATATATGGCTATTATTTATAGAATGAGTTCAATTATTGTCGAAAATGTGCAAATTAGTCTAGAGTAATCTGCCCTTGATGAGTTGAAAATGTCATATTTAACAGTGTTTACACTCTTAGTAACTTCAGTTTTAAACAGAGTTTTATTAATACTTGCATAGAATATATATAATAAGTATAACTTCTTGAAAGGGTGGAATTATTTTCAAAACAAGATACTTGTGACAAGAGTTATCTGCCCTGTATGTACACATAAACTTTGAAATGCTAGAAAGAAAAGGCTTTCTTTTAGTACAGTTTACACGCTAGTATGGACAAATGTGTATATTTTTTTATAAAAACTTTATTATAGATCTACTATTAAGTATAAAAACATAGCAATTAATTTTCAAATGCGTTCATTTATTGTTGAAAACGGACAAAATTGTCGAGATTGTTACACCCTTGATGAGTTGAAAATACCATGTTTAACAGTGTTTGCACTCCAGTAAATTCTACAGCTCTGAATTTATTTTGATAATACTTGCACACAATTATAAGTTCTTGAAAGTATTTAAGGTACTTCGCATATGCGCGTAGTTTCCATACGATTGTTATGAAACTTTTCATGAAGAATGATAATAGCCTAAGAAACAATGTGTGTAAATATAGGCAAAATTTATCGTGTGGTTTGTCTTTAAGGTCTTTTTTCTGACAAAAACCTAGAATTTTGATGATTTTATTTTCTTAAAAATGAATAAAGCTAATGACTATAATTCTCGCCCAATAAGTAGTCCACAACATTCATTACAAGAAAAGCTAAAAACATTTTGAATAAAGGTGTTCAGAAAGATGTTATCAGCTATTTAAATTATGCAAAATGCTAAAAAATTGAATTACAAAAAACTGACTCATTCAATGTATATTTGTTTTCATTTTATTCAAATATATGGTTGATGAACTAGTCAGTCTGAAAAAATTAGAAAATATTACAGTCAGGATTTGTTGTAATAACATATTTTCTTATTAAAATGTGGGATATTTGTTGTTTAGATACAGTTACCTACCTTAGAATTAAAACTTTGTCATTAAAATGCATTATTATTTATTCATGGACTTGTATACAAGGTTTATTATATTGTTTGAACATAATTATAATGGGCAATATCGATCTTGAAAAGGTTAGCGTATTGATAAGCTTCAAGGTGTGGCTTTATAGTTCGATCAAATCGTTTACATGTATACCGTTTTAATTGACTTGTCAGTCATTAAACTAAAACGTACAGGTAAGTGGACATATACTTGGACCGTAAACATCACTAGTTCTAATCAACGAATACTAAACATAACATGTCTCTTGATTACTGCGTTATGGATTGACAAGTCAATAAATCGGACACTTAAAATTTTTTTTTGGATCGGATGGGTCTCGAACCTATGACCTTTGGATTGCTAATCAACCGACTATAGTCAACCACTATACTAAGCTTTTGAATGTTGATCTCTAAAGACAGGTGATCACCATTTGTCCCTTCCTCCCACAATAATGTTTGCCACTTTTCTCAACAATCGCTGCGGCAGGGGATATCAGATCTAAGGTGCTTGTTCAAATTATGTCCCTAGGGTAAGAAATGCCCCCACCCCGGGGTCACAGTTTTACAGAGTTATATAGTCAAATCTTCAAACAAGTTGCCCGTTACCAATACATGTATTGTTTAAATGATTCTGACCAGTTGCATATTATCTGGGTCACATTAGCTAAAAATAGATTTTACTGTCTGAAATCATGTACAAAGTCATGAGCTTAGATATTTGACAGAAAACTTCATTTGTGTGTTTCTTCAGCAATATTTTTGAAATTATATCATTAGGGTGAAAATGATCCCATCCCAAGGGCCATATGCCCCTTGTCTGTGTTTTCCCAGATGAGAGATATTTAGGCGCGAATGGGCCTCTTGTTTTGAAAAACATCAACTTGCCATCTGGTTTTCAGTCTTGAACCCTTTACCCCAAAGCCTGTTTCTCCTTTTAAAGACAGATGCCCACATAACCTATTACCCATCCCCCATAAACATGCCTTTAATTTGTTCCCCCTCTGAAGAAAGTAGTTCCATTTAATATTGTAATGAATGTATGTCGTAAGAAATATTTCCTAAATTCTAGCAGATGGTATCTAAAGGCAGGCTAGTAGTTAAGCAGAATGCACCTTAAGGCACATTCTGCTTTACTACTTACCTGGTCACCTGTCTTCAAAACTAAAATTGGCTATTGGGTAAAAGCAGGTTGAAAGTAAGGCAGAATGTGCATCAAGGCCCAATCTGCTTTACTTTCAGTCAGTTTTAAGCTACCATCTGGTAGGATATCATATAGACATTATTTTTTATGATGCATATTTACAATTGTATAAAGTGGAATTAGTTTCTTCAGTATAGGAATAAATATAGAAAATAGTTCTATGGTATGTACATGTTAAGTGCAACATTTATTTTCAGTTGAGGAATAAATTAAAGGCATATTTATGAGGTAAAGGGTTAATGCCTGCAAATAATGAAATTGAACTGCATGCGTCTAGAAACTTAATGCTTTTATAGCTTTAGGCATGTTAAAATCCAGATATGGAGAAAATACTTAAATTTCGAAGTCTGAAAAATGATTTTAGGGTAGCTAGGGCAGAATTTAAACAATTATGCAGCTTATGGCAAAAAGGATGTTGTCCCCTTTATATAAGCAGATATTTGTGAACCTTAAATATTTGTTTAACCCATTACGCCTCTAATTTATTCCTCCAGGGAAGAAAATAGTTCCAAATTATTAAGTTATGGTTGTGTACTATTGAGAAAAAAATCTTTATCCTAGCAGATGATAGTTTAAAGCAAGCCTTAAGGTGCATTCTGCTTTACTTTCAACCTGCTTTAAGTGGTTATCTGTTTTCAAGACTAGAAGCAGGATATGGGGAAATCAGGCCTTCAACGGTTCCTACTTTTTTCCACGGAATTATACAAAAGTGTATAATTCTGTGTTTTTTCCTACTTTTCAATCAAAACCTCATACTATTCCTACTGTTTGCCTAAAAAGTCTTCAAGCACCATCAGAATGGCCCAGAATGCAGGAAATGAAGCACTTGATTTAAAAAATTCCCCGGGGAGTGTCCCCGAACCCCCCTGCGCATATTTGGCCGTCTCTGGGGCCTGTTGGACCGAATTAATTTATAATCAAAGTGTTAAAATGTCTTGGGGTGAGAATATCTTTCATATAAGGTTGTGGTTTACTTTACTTTCTATGAGCATGAATATTTCATAGGTTATCTTGTAAACATTTGTATCTAAAATTTCCTACTATTTTATTGATAATCTCCCTACTTTTCCCCTTGAAAACTTCCTACTTTTTTCCTACTTTTAGCACTGAGACCAGTTGAAGGTCTGGGTAATTGGTTAAAGTGTTACCCTATAAATTGTTTCTATTTTTGAAGACAGGATACCACTTAAAGGGACTCGCAACCGGATGGTGTACTTGTCAAAATAAAATAAAATACTCAAATAAAAGCAAATTTGTGGCATTATTTGGCTTCTGACATTAAAAAAATATGATCAGTCCAAAAAAAGTCTCAAGAATCGTCACCGAATCTTAGATTTTTAGATATTTTCCATCGTTTTTCTATACCGACTAGTAGACGGTATAGTTGTTGTTGTTGCTTCTCTACACGGGCTTAGACATAAACACGAGCCGAATTACGAAGATGTATGCACTTTCGATAGCTACACATTGAAATACGTTAAATCGATCCGAGATAAACGGATAGTTCCGTGGTCCATTGGTCTAAGCGGTTTCCCCTATTTTGCCTTCTGTCCGCCAATGCCGGGGCCCCGGGTTCGAATCCCACCAGAGACCAATATCTTTTTTTATTGAAATACATTTTTTTAAACAGAATTTCTTATCCTAAACTAATTCTTTACCATTTATATAAGCGTTTGACACATATTTACAAATTACTATTTTTAATGCACAATCTGGTTGCGAGTCGCTTTAAAGCGGGTTGAGGTAAAGCAGAATATGCCTTAAGGCACACTGTGCTTTACTTTTACTGCTTTACTTGGTACCTTCTGCTAGGATATCATATAGAAACTATTTTTCATGATGCATCATATTCACAACTGTATGAAGCGGAACTATTTGCTTCAGTGGAGGAGTAAATTAAAGGCATATTCATGGGGCAAAGGGTTAAATAGATATATATTGATGTTATAATTGGCAAAAAGTGTGCACCAGAAACTCAAAGCTGGAGTGGATAATGGAATAGGAAAAGTTAGGATATTTATGTGTTTTCAAAGATTTAGATAAACCCTGATAATTAAAGAATTTACAATTAAAATGTTTGATTTTGTTTGTGTTTTATGTCTGGCGCTAACTCTATTTCAGCCGTATCATGACGTCCAGCTTCAGGCGTAGGAAGAACATTTTCCCAACGTTGGGCAAACGATGCGCCAACCGTTGGGCCAACCGAACCGCAACGAGCAAAACTACATCGTGCCAACGTCATTTGCCAACATTTACAAAGAATCTTTACAAAGAGACAGTGCTGCAATTTTATCCGGATTTTTGCTAAATCTTCGGATTTTTTCCAGTTTATAGAAGCTTAAAACAGCCTTTAGGGCGCATTCTGCTTTACTTACAGTCTGCTTTAAGTAGTCGCATGTCAACAGTACTAGAAACAGGCTATGGGATAAAGGTACGATTCGTAAAATCGCACTTGAAAAATGCAAATTTGGAAATCTTAGGATTTTTCATGTCAACTTATGGCAGCCCTAAAGAGAACACCATTGGGCCAATGTTGGAATGTTATCTGGGACAAGACAATATTAAATGGTGAACTCAGCATTTCAATGTTTTTTTTTGTCGTACAGCTCTTCGTCAGACAGGCCCCAGTCGAGAAGCCGCGATACGTATGATCAGGATCCAAACTGTTTGCAATTTACTAGTGTAAATGGGTTAAGGCAATGAAAGGGTTAAATAAAGTCATGGCGTCAAATCGTTTGATTCCAGATGAGACGCCGAGTTACCCGGCGTCTTATCTGGATACAAACTCGTACCAATGGATTTCAGCGATAACATGCAAAAAAGTAAGATAAACAGAAATGAAAATATTACAGACCGGTCAGCTGCCTGCCCTGAATGCCAGATCATCTATGAAAAACATCAATGTTTTCACTTCCTTACTTGAGTGATAAAGCTTAAACATGTTTCACTGTACAGCATAACAATAAGATACTTATCGCACTTCCAAGCACACCTTGGGGGGAGTTGATTTAAACTGCAGGGCTGCCATAAGTTGACATGAAAAATCCTAAGATTTTTCAAGTGCGAATTTACGAATCGTACCTTTACCCCATAGCCTGTTTCTAGTTTTGTTGACACGTGACTACTTAAAGCAGGCTGGAAGTAAAGCAGAATGCGCCTTATGGTGCATTCTGCTTTACTTTCAGTCTGCTTTAAGCTGCCATGTTCTAGAAAAAAAATCCGAAATTTAGGAAAAATCCGGAGAAATGGCAGCCCTGACACTGTATAATTCTGTGCGGACCACGAAGTGCAAGAGTCATGATTGTTCGTATTTTATAGCTTCAAGTCATAGCGAGCAGTTTTCAAAACTCGTGGTTAATTACAGTAAAACCTTACGACCACTAAATTGTGTCAACGCTTAGAATTTACGACAGATGACTGCTTAAAACAAGTTACAGTAAAACAGACAGCTCCTTTAGGAGCTTTCTGTTTTACTGCAACATTGCTTTAAGCTGTACCATTTTATACAATCAACTAGCCTTCGTTTTTGTCGTCGTGATAGAGAGGTTTAACTGTTCCGTAAACCTTTTATTGGCAAACGTTATCGTCTGCTTTTTAGATACTTTTCAACCCCATTATATCGTCTGCTTTAGAAATGTTGCCCAATACATTACTTCAAAGTAAAGTTTTAGCAGCTTTTCTTTTCAGCATTAGTTTAAAAAATGCATTTCAATAAAAAAAATTGAGCTCTGGTGGGAATCGAACCCGTGACCCGGCATGGGCGGACATAAGTCAAAATGAGGACACCGCTTGACCCACTAAGCCACGTAACTTTTCATGGGATCGATTAAACGTATTTCAGTGGGAAGCCATGAAGAGTACATACAACAGCATAATTCGGCTCGGGTTTATGTTTTAGCCCGTGATCAATTTCTATAGCAACTGTAGACGCGATGGATAAAACGATGAAAAATAACTAAAAAACTAAGATTTGAAGACATTCTAGAGGGTGTTTTTTTAGGCAGATGACTGCTTTTAAAAAGTAAGATGAAAGTACCGTCAATGGACATAATTATTCGCCACCGGACGAAATTTTGACATTTTCTCCACACATATTTTACATTACTGGTGATACCACAAAATTGTCGAACACCAAATTACACAACAGTGTAGAGCAGTTTAAAGGCTATGGTGTTGACTTTTCAAATATAGATCTATTCTCTGCTGTTCGGACCCAGAACATCTGTTGCTAGGCAACTTTAGAATATAAATGAAAAAAGTTGACTCGTTCCGCTAAACTGATTGCTATGGTAATATTTGTGAGAAATATCTAGAATTGAAGAACGTTTTAATTTAAAAACATATTCTCCCATACAGTATAACGCTTTCAAACGAAAAATAAAGAAAGTTACAGAAATTGTTAATCTTCAAGTTTACTGACATGCGAAAGATGCTAAAATTAACATGGGAAATCAAGTTTACCGGCTGAATTTTAGAGCTGTGCGACTGAACACGAAGAAACAGAGCTTTGGAATGACATTTTTTTATTTTACTTTTAATCGCACATGTAAGGTGTTCGTTAATCAGGTGGAATTTTACATAGTTTTCATCTGTTGTTACCATGGCAACCATATAATGAGACCATGGTTCATTTTTTGCATGTACATTCTAAAATTACCTAGCAACAAGAACCAAAGAATCACATGCTCAATTCGAGACTAGGAAACATTTAACGGATATTTGCTCCAACCCTTAAAACCAAACAGAAGTACATTGAATGTTTGCTAGAGTTTTAATTCTAAAAAGCAGTTGAGAAAGACTGATAAAAATAAGCAACTTTTTCGCAGGGTGGCGAATACTTATGTCCCATGACTGTAACACAGAAAGCTCATTTACTTTTACCTCTCTTTAAGATGACACATGTCTCTCTCATAATCAGTTAGCTTACTTAGCGTTCGTTTTAGTGGTTGTAAAAAGAGGTTTTACTACATAGCTTCTAGATAAATACAGATATTTTACCTCCAAGATTCCGTCATGACTTGTAAAGTCACAATTTACGGGTACATGCGCCACATATAAAGTTTAACATGCGCCACATATAAAGCTTAACTGGGCGTTGACACAGTTCATGCTGCCTGTCTATCATCTGTATAAATGAATGAACGAATAAATGACTTTATTTAAAGACATTTCCTCAGTTCTTTGATTGACCCCCCCCCTTCACTGTACTCGAATGGCGTGAAGATAACTGTAAAAGCATAAAGCAAATGTCATAGCCATCTCACTCTCCCTAGAGAGGCCCTTTTCAATGGGTATTTCTAACCAAACTATTAAATATAAGAAACGGGCCTCACATGAGACACTTCAGTGGTTCTTTGCTAGAGGTATGAGCAGCCTGGTTATGTGTTATCACCGAAAGTATGTCAGGAAATGTCTTTTACGAGGGTGACTCGTTTAGTCTAACGACTAATCCCAATGAGGCCCACCATAAAAGTACTGTATTTCATACATATACAGCTTTCACCCTTATGTGCTGTAAAAACGACTGCTTTGAAATTGTTGTTAGCAAGTTTAGTTAAATTCAGATTTATGCAATTATAAATTGCCAAATAATAAAGATGAGTGTCTATCAGTGTCCAGATCAAATGCTGTCTTATTTGGATCCAACCCGTTTGCAATTTCTAATGAAGTCGGGATTATAGCAGGCAAAGGGTTAAATATGCAGAGACAAAGCAGTTTAATAGCAGATGAAAGAAACATGCAGATTTGAAACTGAAAATAGTAGATCTTAGTCCACTATGTGTACAGTAAGAGACAGCGAGCTATTTTTAGACTTCATGCGCTGAGGACGGCGCCCGTAAAAAATTATCTTGTAGTCACAGGGGCTCACTGATAAGACTAAGTAGATCATTTTTACAGGCTGTTTCTGCTGTCAGCAGAAAGTCATATAGCCAACACTTCAACTTTTGACTTGAACAGATATATCAGGGCAGGTTAGAGACCCCATGAAAACAGCAGAAGCGAAATCTTTCTAGATCCAGTAATAAAGTGAAAATTAAAAACACCGTTCTTGTAGCACGACGGGAACCAGACTAAGCAAGACACACGATATAATATTATAAGTAACTGTGATCATTATTTTATTATCATATGCCATTAATACTGATATAAACCAAAAATATTTACACCAAATGGAAAAACTCCTGAGAGGTATTACTACGGATCCAATTAGTTGCAAATACTTGCTCTAAGCAGAATATGTGTTAAGAATTGTGTTTTTAAATTTTCAGTTGACACAGAATGACATTCCAGGAGCTACTCTTCAGAAGGCCCCTGAACAGTGCAAGTTCGTTGTCGAGGACAAAGAGTGAAGATATGCCTAGTACATGAGCAACAGTGGCAGAGTGGTTACACTTTCAAAATGTGGACTAGTTGTGAACCCAAACTTCCCTCGGCTTTGGATTGCACCATCACCAGACGGTGTACTTCATCATCAGAGGAAGGGATTTGGGCTTCTTGAGGTGAAATGCTCCTATTCAAGAAGACGCACATCTCTCCAATTTCCAAAAGAAGCTTGTTAGAATCCAAGTTTCTGTTGTGAGCTGCGGGATGAGACTTTATCATTTAATGTCCGAAACTTGACTATGAGTATTATGCCCAGGTCCAAGGTCAGATGGGTGTATGTGGGGCAAGTTTTTGTCATGTACAAAGAAAAAGGTTTTGGTGTGCATAGAGTGCTGTTTGATGCAGGGCTGCCATTTCTCCGGATTTTTCCTAAATCTTCGGATTGTTTTGGTAGCTTAAAGCAGGCTGAAAGTAAAGCAGAAAATAAAGGTGAAGCTTTACTTTCATCTTTCTTGAAGCAGTCACCGTCAATAATAAATTGTACTAGAAAATTTAAGCTCATGTAGTAGTTGTAATAGAGAGGTTTTACTGTATATCAATCTGTAATTGAGATCAGTGAAACTAGTTCAGTTTGACAGGTGGCTTTGTAAAGCAGATAACAAGTATTGCAGAATGCTTGCACATGAACTTTCAGCATTATTCTTGATCCACGGCACATAATGCATGGTTGACTGTATTTAATTTATGCATGTCAGCAGCGTGTGTTGTTAATTTTGTGTTATTTAAGCTATTTATTGACTGAATAACTCATTGAGGCCTGGGTCCATGCTCATAAAGCATTCGAATTGGACATTTATAAGGCTGGGGCCTTATTATTCAGTGAAAACTATCAGTCTCGATAGAAGTCTAGTCATTTCTTAATTTTCTTGTATCTTTTTTTACTGTTTTAGTCTCTTAACCCAGTACCCAATTAATATGCTTTTTACTTCTCTAAATTATTCCTCCATGGAAGAAAAGTTTTTTTTGTGTACAGTCATGACTGATGAATATGCACCATGAGATATAATTATATTCAATATCCTGGCAGATGGTAGTTTTAACCCTTTCCCACATAGCAAAATTAGCATGTCTCTAGTATTGAATATAGGTGTCCACTTAAAGCAGGTTGAAAGTAAAGCAGAATGCGCCTTAAGCGCATTCTGCTTTACTTTCAGCCTGCATTAAGCTATCATCTGCTAGAATACTGAAAATATTTCGTATGATACATATTTATGACTGTATAAATTGGAACTATTTTCTTCAGTGAAGGAATAAACTTAAGGCGCTTCTATGGGAGAAAGGGTTAAGCAGGCTTACAGTAAAGCAGAATGCATCTTAACTTCTTAAGACACATTGATTTATTTTTACTTGCTTTAAAGCGACTCGCAATCAGATGGTGTATTTGCAAAAATTAAAGAAAATACTCTGT
Source organism: Gari tellinella (assembly GCA_922989275.2). Classification (NCBI taxonomy): domain Eukaryota; kingdom Metazoa; phylum Mollusca; class Bivalvia; order Cardiida; family Psammobiidae; genus Gari; species Gari tellinella. The sequence continues at coordinate 59,588,465 of OV277859.1, forward strand.
GTAGCAATATCGTGCATCTGGCATTAGAATAATATGATCAGTCTTTATCCGTTTTGTCCAAAGACGCAACAGAAATTGATCAAGGGCTCAGACATAACCCCGAGCCGAATTATGTACTCTCCATCGCTACACACTGAAGTATGTTAACTCAATCCCAAAGATATGATTAGCCCTGTGGTCGAGTGGGCCAACGGGACTTTTTTTTGCTTTTCTGTTCCCACATACCGGGTCCCGGGTTCGAATCTCACCAGAGCTCAATAAATAATTTTTTATTGAAATGCATTTTTTAAACAGAATCCTAAACTAATTCTTACCCGTTTATATAAGCGTTCGACATATATTTACATTGATAATTACTGTTTTTAATGCTAAATCTGGTTGCGAGTCTCTTTAAGTGGTGACCTGTTGTTTTTTTTTTAAAAAAAAAAGAAGGAAAAACAGGCTATATGTGGGGTAATGGGTTAAGACTTAGGGCTCCAAATAAGAGGGAGTAAACTGAACAAATCCAACAAATTCTTTCGGACACTATGTTAGCACTTAGCACAAACTCCTATGATGTTACTACTCATTAGAAACGTCTGAAAGACATGATTATTTTCAGTAATGACAGCATAGGGTTTAATAAGACCTAAAATACTTTTGAAATACTCCCCTTATCTGGAGCCCTTCTTAGTTTTTCATTGCGCTTTCACAGTAACTTTATTGACTGTTAAACTGGTTTATTTGAAATATTTTTACACAGGCAGATTCTTCTTCTTCTGTATTAACTCTTTCAACACCATGCACCTGTTTAAAATATACTCATGAATTACATTTGCAAATAATGTAGACCCAGATCAGAGGGCTCCAATAAAATGAGCCCTCTGATCTGGATCTATACTGTTTGCTAATTTAGGCCAGTATTTATCAATCTTTTCAGAATTCAAGGTAGACTGGTTCAAGGTTTGGAAACTAAAATGATGCACAAGGGAACCTAATAACCCACAATAGATACTAGTGTAGAAAGAGTTAAAATCTAATGGACAAATATTTCAGGTGCAGGTCAGCTCCAAAACTAATCTGGCTCAAATTTAAATTAAATTTTCAGAGGTGTCAAACAGCATAGATTTATGAGTAGCCAAAACATTTAGCATCTCATTTTGATCCAAACTGTTTGCTTATGCTACTATGGTCTTGTTAAGGAAATGTAGGGTTAAAAGCATCCTTAGATCTCTTTAAATTTATAGTTGCAAACTGTTAATTATGTCAGAGTAAACTCTGGTCAGAAAATGTATCGAAAATAAAAACGTTGTTAAACCAAGTATACTTGACTTCATGTTATTTTTAAATATTATTTTGATTTCTCCTTGCTCAATGAACCTGCTTGGTAAAGGTTTTGCTTGATAAAAACACAAGAAAGGTCGTTAGGTGACGTTGTTTTATTATGTATCTAGTAAAACCAGTAAATCCAATTACACCCATTTCTATAAAAAGTTTAAACCATACATAACTTCATACACACATATGTTATGCCTTTAATTCATTCCTACACTGAAGAAAATAGCTTCACTTGAAACATCCATAAATATATTAACTGTTAGAAATAAAAAATATATTTATATATACGGTATATATCCTAGCAGATGGTAGTTTAAAGCAGACTGTCCCTTCAGGCACATTCTTCGTTAATTTCAATCAGTTTTACTCCATATCCTGTTTCAATTATTGCAGATAGGTGACCATTTAAAGCAGATTGAAAGTAAAACAGAATGTGCCTAAGTGTGCATTCTTTCCGCCTGCTTTATGCTGTCAACTTCTAGGAAACGGAAATATTTTTGATGATGCCTTCATAACTTTATATTGAATGGAACTATTTTATTCAGAGGAGGAATAAATTAAATGTATTAAAATGTGAAACAATTGGTTAACTTGGTAACCGGTCTTCAAAACTAAAAATGGCAAGTGTTTCAAGGTGACACTATTTAAATTTCTGCTTTACTTGCATCTTTCTCTAAGTGACCATCTCTGGTAAACACAAGAAAAAGAATATCACCAGAGCTCCAGATAAGGGGATTTCAAAAAGTAAAATCTTTAAAGTTTTGTTTATGCATTAAACATATGGTGTTACTACTGAACTTACTCATTAGAATCGTCTCTTCTAGAAAACTCTAATGAGTAGATCCAGTAACACCATAGGAATTGGTACTGAAATAAGTAAGAAAATATTGGATTTGTTATGTCTACTCCCGCTTATATGGAACCCTGTATAATCATTAAGTGATTGTTACTTAAAGTAGACTGCTTCTGTAAAGAACATTCTGCTTTACTTTCAATCTGCTTTAACTTATTACTCCATAGTCTGTTTTTAATATTGTTTAAACAGGTTGAAACTAAAGCAGAATGCTCATTAACATGAATTCTGCTACTTTCAGCCTGCTTTATGCTACAAATTGACAGTATACAAGAAATATTTATTATGTTGCCCATTCATAACTAGAGACAGGCTATGGGGCAATGGGTTAAGTTGGTGCGGTAATAAATTGTCACAATCTGCTTCAACATCCATGTCATGATGTGACAACTAGAATATAAAGTTACTCTAACTATTTTCTGTTCCTTGGCACGACAAAATTGGATCCTAAAATAAAGTCAGCAGTGCACATACTGTCCTGAGTGGGTTAATACTGCCAAAAAGTGAAACGGGGACAGCCAGGTAAAAATGTGGAAATTCTTGAGTTTGTTGATGGCTCTCTCAACTTGGATCCTTTCTGTGGCAAAACTTTGTGTCCGATAAACATTCTGTTCAGTCAGCTTTCCCAGAAATGGTGGAATGCACAAATTCTCCGTGAGGGGGTGTTGGAGTATGAAAAGAAAGAAAGAATGGCTGTAATTATGATCTATTCCATTCGGAAAATGACAAATTTATAAGATAAACATAATATTTATTCACACCAAGGTATGTTTATGCCATTCAAAGTGATTTATCGCGTGCTTTATGGCATATTCTATGATTCACATAGACCGCAGCGCTCGCCAGTACGATCGCGAAAACACATGACAATTCAATAAATTGCGCAATTACAATATATTTCGGAAACATAATGTCGGACATTTGACGGAATAATCATATTTTCAATCAATATTTGACCAATAATACTTACATTTGCTTTTTGTGGCAGAGTACAGAAAAACTGTGGAGAGATCGGTAATAATCGCGATAATTACTTTATCCTCGTATGACGTCATAGCAAGGGAGCTAATCTGATACGTGATTAATTGAAGGCGTCTATACACAAGCATTACATCACATAAAATTATGGTTATATGACGTCATATTGTGACGTTGATCGGATAGTATAATTTCCCACGGTCGTATGTAGAAATACAGTAGCACATCTGAAAACAGGACACAAACACCAACGGTTCCCTAACATGTAGACTGGTCGTTCAGTGTAGCACGATTATATTACAGAAAACTCATATCAAAGCTCTATGCAACACCATCGCAACCCAAAATATAACTTTTCGTCTTTAGATCCTTTTTGAACCCTCACAACTGTCCGGATTTCAGAGATATAGATCTACATATAATATCGATCAAGACACTTTCGAGCCCCAAATAAGAGAAGACGGCAGACCACCTTTTATGCAGACAGTTCAAAAACCACATCATACCCTGAGTGCACGAACAATCTAATGCAAATCTGTGGAAAAAGACCAGATCAAAATCTGATCTCTGTGACATATGTGCCTGGAAATAGTCTGCAAACTTATAAGGTTGTAGTTTAAAAGCTGTAGGAATGGAGGAGTTAGTGCACAAAGTAAGTACTGTACTGTATATATGGGGGACAAACGGAAAGTCAGGTCTGATGTAGTATATTGAATATTAACGATATACACACGCTGTGGAACGAAACAAATTCGCAATTACTGTAGGTTTTATCATTTTGTATGGAAATTGAATCTTTTTTCCGAATATTTAATTTTAAATCTTGAAATATTTGATATGCTTCAAAACTTGATGTAGGATTGGGTCTACAAAACATTGACAAAGAACGATTAAACGAGTGGCAGTAATTTATGTACGCCTCTCTGTCTAATCAGAAATTAATTCAGCTTTTGAAAGATATTTACCCTTAGTGACTTTAAGTTAATCAACAGGTTCCTGTTTACCTTACACAGCTAAAATACATCAAAAACATATGACAGATTTCCAGGGTGGTACCAGAATAATTTTGGTGTATATCCCCATGTTTTGAGGGGTAGAAAATCAGATAAAACCATATGAGTGGCATCATTCAGATTCTTAAAGAGCACACCTCAGAGGTATAGAAACAGCAAAAAAACATTGTACGGACCGCAAAACACGCTTATCGGTCTCTGCCACCGGACTAGTCCGGTTGCCAACCCCCTGATTTTTCGATAAGCGTGTTTTGCCGTCCGTACAAAGTTTTCTTGCTGGTTCAATACCTCTGAGGTGTGCTCTTTAAGAATCTGAATGATGCCACTGTGGCATATTTGGGCAATCCGCACAATATGCAAATTAAGGCCGCCATTACTGAAAATCTTGTTTTCGTACATATCTCAACTATGCATGGTATCAACATGATTTTGGTGTCTAGCCCAATGTTTTGAGGGGTAAATAATCAGATAAAGTCATTTTAGTAACGATCACAGCGATATTTTGTGCTGAATAGGCATATTTAGGTAGCCATTACTGAAATTCCTGTTTTCGTCAATATCTCAGTACATTTACCTGTAAATGGTATCAAAATGATATTGGTGACTATCTCCATGTTTTGAGGGGTAAAGAATCAGATTAAGTCATTTTAGTAAAGATCACACCAACAGTTTGTGCTGAATGGGAATATTTAGGCAGCTTTTAGAAGTTTTCGTATGCTTCAATTTTCAAACTTCATCAAAGTCGCTCAAAGTTGGTGAAACTTTTCTGCAAAATATGCAAAAAAGGACCGCTATTATTGATGCGACGGTCGAGTGTACGTTCTCTTTCTGTCGCCTGTCATGTGTGTGTTCTTCATTTATTTTAGAGCATTAAAAGAATGGCCATACCTCAGCTAGCTTTAAAATTCTTAGGTTCATTTTATATGACAATAAAGATACATTCTAAGTTCCTTTTCAACAGTGTAACGACCGCAAAATTAGGATGATGCTGACAGAGATATTTATTCTTGAATTTAATTAGACCTTACAGTAGCTGACAACAATGTAAAGTCGTACTTTATCCCTTACCGAACGTAGTTAAAGACTGAAACACGCACAAACACCGGCGGATGTGGTCCAGTAGTAGCACACTCGACTGCGATGCCAAGGGTCGTGAGTTAGAATTTTGTCCCGCGACTTTTATACTCAAGAACATTATGTTTGACTTTATAATTTCAAATTACCATATCTCTTATGTAGATTTCACACAAAATTGGTAAAAACATACAACTGTTTTGCGATTTCCATGCATTTCAAAACATACACTAAAACTCTGATGTGACTTACGAGACCCACATCTTACATATTTTTCATTTGGGAATTAGATATGTTTAGACGGACAGACAGACGTTTTGACACTACAGCCAATTTTATTGAACGTGAAAGTGAACAAAAAACCAACAACATGTAAACAAAACAGGACATCAACCTCTCAGTATTACTTCTAAACATGAATGCCTAAAAATGTATCTCGATTTTAAACTGTAAATTATATTTGGAATTTTGCAATAATTAAAAAAGTTATGCCAGGCAAAGGTAAACCATTACTTCCGTAACCAAAGCTTAGGATAATAATTTTATTTTACAATTCTTAACATTGTTTCGGAGGCAAAATCCATGTGCTAGCCAATACTGTGTGTTAGTCAATACTCGGTATGGGTAACGTAATTCACACGTTCAAGTCATTCAAAATAGTTACTTATTCTCGTTATATCTAACTATATTATAACATAGACAGCAATTTAAAATCATTAAAGCATCCAAACCATCCCTTTTAAGTACATTTCAGGAAATAAACTAATTATTGTCAGCTATAGATGTATATTAGGGACATTTTAATAAATTACATTTTAATAAATTCTGTCTTTTTTCAAATTTCACCAAATTTGAAATATGTTCTCCTCTGTAGTACTCCTACTTTAGTTATACACACACAGAAAATAGTTTTAATGTACAATTGCAAAGTTTGTTTGGAAGCAAGACTCCTATGCGAGTCAAAACTGCCTGTTTATCAATACTTGGTATTAGTAACGTAATTCACAAATTTTCGCGATCCTTGACTTTTTAACATAAATTATTTTCTCGCTAACATTTATGTTTAAACATTGTTGCTATATAACAATCATTAAATAAAAAACTGTCTACTACATGTACCTGCACAAAATGGTGAACAATGTTCAGACCTTATAATATATTTTTAACTTTAATGCTCGCTTGTAACAACAACACAGAATTTGATCAAACTTCGTTGTCTGCGAAACACAAACCCCTCAATATTGATACTAAAAGAGCTAAACTTTGAATACAGTAAAATCTCTCTATAACAGCCACTCTGAAACATAATGTGGAATGTAAAGAAAGAAAATTCTTGCTTAAGGTAAGCTAAAAACCAAACATAAAGCCCACATAAAATCTACCTTTAAACACTGAAGCGACATAATTGTTTACAGGTACAACAAGGTCTAGGTAGGGGGATACCCCCACCCAACCCAACCGAAACCTTGAGGCTTAATGTTTGCTAGCACAAACACACAATTGTTATCAAGTAGACAAGAATTTTACATGAAAAGAAAAATGCTTAGTTTTTCATAAGTACGAAAAGTAGGGTAATTTGAATATTCTAAAGTGTGTGATAGAATTACGGCCTTTGGTCAGATCGCAGTCTTTTGATGATTAATAAATAGTGTGTTAAGTTTTACGAAGCTATAACACAGACTTTTGAAGTTACGGTCAATATTAATGTTTTGTACTATTGTGCAATAATTCATGTAATAGTATATGAATCCTAAAGAAATTTGCAGATGCATCGGTTCCCATGATAAAAGGAGTGAATATAAAGTTTCAGCAAAATTGACAAAAATGTAGAAGAAGCGCTGACAAATTTTTACATTTAATAATAAATTCCTAAAAATCCTACATAAACCTCATAACAGTTTCTGTAAATAAAGTTGCTAAATCATAATGAAACTTGCAGGTGCACAGGTGCACAGGTTCCAATGACGGGTAAAGATAGAATCGTGTTACCATTGTAACCAAGTGTAACCAGAATGTTACCAAAGACAAAGAAGGAATAGCTTGTTACCCAAAATGCAGAGGGGTAATTTAAAACTTTCTTCTTTCCTGTATAGTATAGTGTTACCATTGTAACTAAGTGTAACCAGAATGTTACCAAAGACAAAGAAGGAATAACTTGTAACCCAAAACACACAGGGGTAATTTTAAAACTTTCTTCTATCCTGTATAGTATAGTGTTACCATTGTAACCAAGTGTAACCAGAATGTTACCAAAGACAAAGAAGGAATAGCTTGTAACCCAAAATGCAGAGGGGTAATTTTAAAACTTTCTTTTATTCTGTATAGTGTTAGTGTTACCATTGTAACCAAGTGTAACCAGAATGTTACCAAAGACAAAGAAGGAATAGCTTGTAACCCAAAATGCAGAGGGGTAATTTTAAAACTTTCTTCTATTCTGTATAGTATAGTGTTACCATTGTAACCAATTGTAACCAGAATGTTACCAAAGACAAAGAAGGAATAGCTTGTAACCCAAAATGCAGAGGGGTAATTTTAAAACTTTGTTCTATTCTGTATAGTATAGTGTTACCATTGTAACCAAGTGTAACCAGAATGTTACCAAAGACAAAGAAGGAATAGCTTGTAACCCAAAATGCAGAGGGGTAATTTTAAAACTTTCTTCTATTCTGTATAGTATAGTGTTACCATTGTAACCAAGTGTAACCAGAATGTTACCAAAGACAAAGAAGGAATAGCTTGTAACCCAAAATGCAGAGGGGTAATTTTAAAACTTTCTTCTATTCTGTATAGTATAGTGTTACCATTGTAACCAAGTGTAACCAGAATGTTACCAAAGACAAAGAAGGAATAGCTTGTAACCCAAAATGCAGAGGTTTTTTTTTAAAACTTTGTTTTATTATGTATAGTATAGTGTTACCAAAGACAAAGAAGGAATAGCTTGTAACCCAAAATGCAGAGGGGTAATTTTAAAACTTTCTTCTATTCTGTATAGTATAGTGTTACCATTGTAACCAAGTGTAACCAGAATGTTACAAAAGACAAAGAAGGAATAGGTTGTAACCCAAAATGCAGAGGGGTAATTTTAAAACTTTCTTCTATTCTGTATAGTATAGTGTTACCATTGTAATCAAGTGTAACCAGAATGTTACAAAAGACAAAGAAGGAATAGCTTGTAACCCAAAATGCAGAGGGGTAATTTTAAAACTTTCTTCTATTCTGTATAGTATATTGTTACCATTGTAATCAAGTGTAACCAGAATGTTACCAAAGACAAATAAGGAATAGCTTGTAACCCAAAATGCAGAGGTTTTTTTTTTTAAACTTTGTTTTATTATGTATAGTATAGTGTTACCATTGTAACCAAGTGTAACCAGAATGTTACCAAAGACAAAGAAGGAATAGCTTGTAACCCAAAACATGGAGGAATTATACCCGGGTATACTTCCTCACTGCCCAAAACACAGAGGGGTAATTTTAAAACTTTCTTCTATTCTGTATAGTATAGTGTTACCATTGTAACCAAGTGTAACCAGAATGTTACCAAAGACAAAGAAGTAATAGCTTGTAACCCAAAATGCAGAGGGGTAATTTTAAAACTTTCTTCTATTCTGTATAGTATAGTGTTACCATTGTAACCAAGTGTAACCAGAATGTTACCAAAGACAAAGAAGGAACAGCTTGTAACCCAAAATGCAGAGGGGTAATTTTAAAACTTTCTTTTATTCTGTATAGTATAGTGTTACCATTGTAACCAAGTGTAACCAGAATGTTACCAAAGACAAAGAAGGAATAGCTTGTAACCCAAAATGCAGAGGGGTAATTTTAAAACTTTCTTCTATTCTGTATAGTATAGTGTTACCATTGTAACCAAGTGTAACCAGAATGTTACCAAAGACAAAGAAGGAACAGCTTGTAACCCAAAATGCAGAGGGGTAATTTTAAAACTTTCTTTTATTCTGTATAGTGTTAGTGTTACCATTGTAACCAAGTGTAACCAGAATGTTACCAAAGACAAAGAAGGAATAGCTTGTAACCCAAAATGCAGATGGGTAATTTTAAAACTTTCTTCTATTCTGTATAGTATAGTGTTACCATTGTAACCAAGTGTAACCAGAATGTTACCAAAGACAAAGAAGGAACAGCTTGTAACCCAAAATGCAGAGGGGTAATTTGAAAACTTTCTTTTATTCTGTATAGTATAGTGTTACCATTGTAACCAAGTGTAACCAGAATGTTACCAAAGACAAAGAAGGAATAGCTTGTAACCCAAAATGCAGAGGGGTAATTTTAAAACTTTCTTCTATTCTGTATAGTATAGTGTTACCATTGTAACCAAGTGTAACCAGAATGTTACCAAAGACAAAGAAGGAACAGCTTGTAACCCAAAATGCAGAGGGGTAATTTTAAAACTTTCTTTTATTCTGTATAGTATAGTGTTACCATTGTAACCAAGTGTAACCAGAATGTTACCAAAGACAAAGAAGGAATAGCTTGTAACCCAAAATGCAGAGGGGTAATTTTAAAACTTTCTTCTATTCTGTATAGTATAGTGTTACCATTGTAACCAAGTGTAACCAGAATGTTACCATAGACAAAGAAGGAATATCTTGTAACCCAAAATGCAGAGGGGTAATTTTAAAACTTTCTTCTATTCTGTATAGTATAGTGTTACCATTGTAACCAAGTGTAACCAGAATGTTACCAAAGACAAAGAAGGAATAGCTTGTAACCCTAAATGCAGAGGGGTAATTTTAAAACTTTCTTCTAATCTGTATAGTATAGTGTTACCATTGTAACCAAGTGTAACCAGAATGTTACCAAAGACAAAGAAGGAATAGCTTGTAACCCAAAATGCAGAGGGGTATTTTTAAAACTTTCTTCTTTACTGTATAACATACATAGCGATATGCTTGGTTTGGAAGATGTTACCAAAGACACTGTACAATGTAACCATTGTTACCAAAGAGAAGAAGGGTTACAAAATGCATCAATTTGTGCAGAGGTGCACATTTTGTGCCATATCTACGCCTAGCTACCTGTACGCAAAAAACGCAAATGCGTACACATTGTCCTCAAAAATAGAAAAATTTAAGTCCAAAAATGCAATAAAAATCGTAGGGGGTAGGGGGTAGAGATAAAAGGCTGGAAGACAAGCTATCAGAGAGAAAAAAACATTATCCTAGAATCAATAATTTGTTATTCTGAGTCAAATTTTTACATAGTCTTTGAATGCGGGAAACACCGTCAGAACGCACCAGAGATCATCTAGGATTAAAAATTTCCCGGGGGAGCATGTCCCCGGTCGGACCCCTCTAGAGTAAGAGTGTTTAAACCAAACAGAGGGGGCATAATTATGTGTTGGGAGTCGAATTTTACATATAGATTGAAAAATGATGTTGGTATTTTTCTGTTTAACCCGTTTTGATTTTTGATTGCTCGAAATGCCCTTAGAACTCACCAAAGCCCATCTAGGAATATTTTTTTTCGTAGAAGCCTTCCTCATTCCCAGTAAGAGTGCGTTCGCCAATTGAAATAGCTTTGCCCCTGACGTCAACGTGTGTCCCCTCAAATCACAGTTTGGTTCCTACGGGCCTGCTTTATCATGTTACCAAAACGGATCGTAAATGCAAATGGTTCTGTAGCAGATCTGAATGTAACTGATTGTCAGTTTAAAATTAACATCCATGATTTCAGAATCGTACATTAGATCTATAAACGATCCTGATGATTTGTCTCGTCAATGTCGTTTTTGGTTTTTTTATTCAACTCTTTGCACAGATTTATGTTATTTTATCACCTGTTTTGAATGCGGGAAACGCCCTCAGAACGCACCTGAGACCATCTAGGAATAAAAAATTACCAGGGGGAGCATGCCCCCGGACCCCCCTAGTATAGGAGTGCGTACACTTCCTAATTGGTCTAGCTACGCCCCTGTTTGAATCTATATCAGACCCGCCTATTGTAGTGCACGTCACGGCTCTTCCAGTAGTTAAATACTCCTTGGTGCACGTGGATTATGCACGGACCGGGGAGGGGCTGGAAAAGTCATTTTTCATTTTTATTTTATGTCCCCCCCCCCACACACACACACACTGCGCAGATCCAGAACAGTCTTTAAGAGGAAAGAATAGGGGAACCAATGAACCCAACCCCAGGGAAAATATGGCTTTAGGGTGTATCAAACTCATGAATTTGTGAAATTTTCAAAGTAGATTCTAGATCTGTATGACAACACTCTATGATGATTTTGTATTGAAGAGCTATCTAAGATGAATAAATAAATAGAAAAATGTGTACATTTTCAATTTTGGTGAACGACTTTTGGCTTTAGATACGGCCATGTAAAATTTACTTCACCCACTTTTTCTTATTTTGTCCTTTTCAAACAGCCCGCTTCAATAAAAACCATTTCAAATGAAAACAAACATGATACTTTGGTTTTGTGTTATTTATTTCATGTCTATGGTAGTCTATTTCTTCATACAAAGACTAATTTAAGACAAAACAGGCACACATTTAATGTGAAATTTATAAAGCTCTAATTATCATCGATATGGTACTTTACTGTAAATTTTTTGTAAAGGGAGATAATTCCCTTTTCTTCAATAACTCAAAATTTTCAACACTAACCTATCAATTTCTTTTCATATTTTCAATTGCTTTTGTATGGATTTTCATCTGGTAGAATATAAGAAAAAGTTCTAAATACTAGATTTTTTTTTTGGATTTTTTTTTACTATTTCTCATATTTTTTTGTTTTTAAAAAATATCATAACCCATAAAAAAAACATGTTGTTGATTCAGAGATTCATATTTTCCAAATCTGGTGCCTATTTGGTCTTGTTTTAGTTTCTTTAGATCTATGTTCAAATATTTCCACAGACATGAAATACATAATGACAAACACAATTAAAGTGTTTGTTTTTATTTAAAATAGATTTTATTGAAGCTTATTCTTTAAATTTAACAAAATATGAGAAAAAGTCTGAATTTGACACATCTTTTCCAAATTGCCGTAGTGCAAAATATCGCACATCAACAAATGTTTTTTTCCCTGTTTTTCATTTATCATAAACAGCTCTTTCAAAATAAACATGAAAGAAAAAAAGTTTAATACTTTGAAAAATTCGCTTATGGGTTTGATACACCCTTAAGCATATAAACAACAGGGCTGCCATTTCTCCGGATTTTTCCTTAATCTTCGAAAAGAAATATCTAGTACACGGTAGCTTAAAGAAGGCTGAAAGTAAAGCAGAATGCGCCTGTTTTAAGCAGCAACGTGTCAACAAATCTAGAAATAGGCGGTGGGGAAAGGCACGATTCGTAAAATAGCACTTGAAAAATACAAATTCGGAAATCTTAGGAATTTTTATGTCAACTTATGGCAGCCCTGAAACAATTTGTTTTGGCAAATTAATGACCCATATAGATCTATATTTACAACCTAATAGCACAAGACCAAAACCAAATTCAAGTTTAACAAAAAAACAAACAACAAATACATAAAGAGCAAAAATATTGACAAGAGCTACCAACATTAGTTATGCCCCTCCCTATTTTCATGGGGGAGAAAATGGCTAGATACGGACATGATGGGAACCCTGTTTCTGTAGAAAAACAAACAAAAAAAAACACAAAAAACCAACCAAATCCAAATACGTTGGACCCAGATCAGGCCCTACTTAAAGTGGGTCTGATCAGTATACAACGGTGATCACATAAAATTTTGTCACTTGTTAGAATCATGTTTCTGCAAATTGAAAATAAAAAATTAAAATACCAACCCTCTTTAAATTTAAGGAGGTGACATTTCTATGCACATGTATGTGACGATATTTAATGATTATTTAATAGATACAGTGTTCCCTCTCTACAACGGCCCTCCCAACAACTAGCCTGAACGGTTTCCTCCTTATAACGACGATTTCCGATGTTCCCAAAGCAATATAATTATGTCCAAACTTTTCACGGCTGCAATATAGTCTACATAAAATTGTCGCCTGCTGTTTTTCTCAAATTTACATATGAGCCATTTTGACAGAAAAAAACATAATGACGAGTGACAAACAGCTTGAATCCAGATCAGACGCCGCGTAACGCGGCGTCTGATCTGGATTCAAGCTGTTTGCAGATGTAAGCCAATTTCCCTCCCTGTAACGACTCCCTCTGAACACAATCTTTGTCTCCCATTTGGTGTCGTTGTAGAGACGGAGCACTGTAGTTTCAAATTATATCGTATAAACTGAAGTTCAAACAAGTGTTTCGAGGTAAAATCATGACAAATTAACTGAGAATAATAATATAAAGACATTTTGGCGGCACAGTTTAATCGTACGTCTAGGACCTGTGTATGTACAAAACACCTTTCGTCTGCTAGCTCTATCATCTATGTACAAAATCGGATTTGCGTCACAGTTGTCGTCGGCAGTTTTACAATTTTTGGTATAATGTATTGTTTGCTTCAGAAACCTAAAGACGAATGCCAAATAGTTTGGATCCTGATCTACATGCATGCATCCAAGCTGAAGTCGCGATAAGCAGGCGAAGGGTTAAATATCAAGCTCGGTATTAAATAAAGAAATCAATAATAATGTGGTGACACTTTTAAAATTAACATGTCAATCTATGAAATGTGAGAATCGTATAAAGTGTCTGACATCACTGCATATACATGTACAGTCGAACTTCGATAACTCGAATTCGCTTAACTCGAACTATCCGATAATTCGACACATGAACTGCATTATTTCATGCTCTGTTCAGTCGAACATACCCATATTTCAAAGTTAAAACGTGGCTAAGCCACGTTTTAACATTGAAATATGCGTATGTTCAATTTAACCGAGTTCGAGATATCGAAGTTCGACTGTATGTATGAAAACTTCCTTCGTGTATATACTGAATATAATAGATAAGTGCCAATTAGATCACATCAGATACTTTCCTATCTCGCCGCGGTTCTGGGGCTTAATTGGCATAGGGAATTATGTTTCTATTTAGTTGACAGAGTCAGGGCTGCCATAAATTGATAAAAAAAATCCTAAGATTTCAAAATTTTCAATTTTTCAAGTTATACCTTTTACCCATAGTCTGTTTTTAGTTTTTAAGACACGTAATGCTTAAACAGGTTGAAAGTAAAGCAGAATGCGCCTTAAGGCGCATTCTGCTTTACTTTCAGCCTGCCTTATACGCAGATACCCCCCGCAAAGCTATTCAAAAAGTGTCCTCTTACGTCTGATACCGGACACTTTTTTCTGTTACCGGACAGTTTTACTTTCTGTTACCGGATACTTTTTACGGGCGTGGCGCACGTGGTGAGCATGCGGTCACCGGTTTAACTCTTGCACTGCCCGGGAATTGACGAGGTAACCCTTGTTATGCTACAGTGGAGAAAACATAATTCTTTCCCGTTTAAACGCAAACGAAACGCAAACGCAAAACACAAAATGTAGAAAATAATAACTTTTTTTTTACATTTTTCATCATCTATTTTCATCTGAGTGGCACACAATTTGGATCCTTATCAGACGCCGGGTTACATGTACCCGGCGTCTGATCTGGTTCCAAAATGTTTGCAATGGAAAATATAGTTTAAGCGTCAAACGCGTTTATTGGGAAAGAATAACGTTTTTCCACTGTGAGTACCGCTTGTCTAACATTTGGAAACAGTTTAGATCCATAGAAGACGCCATGTTACGCGGCATGTGATCTGGATCCAAATGTTTGGCACTGATTTTCATTTTTGATTCAATTTGGAAAGTATAAGAAAGATTTTGAGATTCTCCGCAGACGATAAGTTTGATGCAGACGGCAATTCAGCACGATAAGGGATAACGAACTTTCGCAAATAATTTGGATGAATATCAAACACACAGTAACTCAGCGTTTGAACAGGATCCAAACTGATAGACACTTGATTCGTGCAATCAAATCCCGAAACTTTGCGTTGGAAAATAAGTGCATTCAGCAATTTCAAAACAGACGACAATATGACAGTGCAAGAGTAAACAACGCTATTTAATAGTGTGCCTGTTCAGGAGAAAAATATCTGGTCCTTGGTTTGGTTATAAGGAGCGGAAAAGGAATTATATCGGGCTAACATGATAAAATATTTATTGACCTTAAAACTAAATGCTTAAAAAAATATGTCATCTAAATTGTTAAATACAGCGCTTACCTTATACTAGCTGAATACTCATTCTGAGCGCAGATAAATAAATACGTAGTTATTTTACGGCATGACCCAGCACACAGGCTGCACGGAATGCTCGTGCAAAGTATAAAAAGGACCAATGAAAATAATAGTTGGTTTACGTGAATTTCAATATTTTAGAAATAGATATATTAATTTGCTATATTACATTGACCGGCATAATTATTGACTCGGTGTAAAATATTTATTAAAATCTACGTATAAGTCAGATACAGCGACTCGTTCGCCTTAAAAGTGTACGGTATGAATCGTAATAAGACTGTTTCGCTCGGACGAACAACAAATATGTCCTCGGCTTCGCCTCGGACAATTTGTTGTCGTCCTTGCAAAACTGTCTTATTACGATTCATACCGTACTCTTTTAAGGCGAAACCCGTCGTGTATCTATTACTTAAGCTACCATGTACTGGGGAAAAATCCGAAGATTTAGGAAAAATCCGGAGAAATGGCAGCCCTGCAGAGTGTATCCCCTCTGCAAAGAACTACAAGGAATGCAGGTCGGTGGTTTTGATTTTGAGCGCTGCCGAGTTTACAACGAATGAGATAAGCCTAAACCATGATCTTCTTGAAATCACCATCACCATCATCTCATTTCATCACCCCTCATTACTCATCGGAAATATCTACTGTTTTGTGTCAGGGCTGGAATTCTTCTGGATTTTTCTGAAATCTTCCGACTTTCGTAATTTCTCGAATTTTTTCGTATGGATTTTTTCAAAATTTTAGGATTTCTTCTCTTACTTTTAAATTGGACTTATATGCGTTTAAATTACTGAAACATTGATATGGGTGTCAAACAGTTTAAATCCAGATCAGACGCCGCGTTACGGCGGCGTCTAATCTGGATCCAAACTGTTCGTATAATTATGTAAGTGATATAAAGCCTGGGAGTGAAAGGGTTTAAAGTTCGATTCCTAAACAGCAATCACCATCATAGGTGACTAAAGTCGGCTTTGAAAACATTTTGTATTCAGACAAGACGTCGCATTATTACTGATTAGATTCTACACTGTTTGTAAACAAGAAATACTATCAAAATAGAAGTTAAATATAATAGACCTGGGTCACCAGATACCCCTTAAAGCGAATCGCAACCGGATGATGTATTTGCAAAATACTCAAATAAAACCAAATGTGAAGCATTATCGTGCATCTGGCATCAAAACAATATCATGAGTATGACCAGTCTAAAACATCCTTAAGAAAGGCACTCAAATTTGTTATAATACCCATATAAGCTGTGGTAGAAAAAAAAATATTTGATCGCAATACCTAGTTGGCTCCAGTGGTTGTTGTCTTGTATTCGTAGCAGTAAACTAATCTGGCATTACTAACTGAACAGCAAAAACGGAAAATGTGTTCGATATTTAGAATTTCGGATAATACAGCAAGTGTAGGCTTTTTGCCCTCTAAAATAGCTTTGCGTGATTAAGGTTTAAGTTTATTTGATTGGTTGTAAGGTTATTGTATTGGCTGAAAGTTTTTTGTGTTGTCTGAAAGGCTTTTTTTCTTGTCGAGAGAGGGATGAAGCAACAATTACAGTTCTTTTGGAGTCATTATGCAGTCGAACTTGTGTTAACCCATTACCCCATAGCTTGTTTCTAGTTTTAAAGAAAGATGATCACTTAAAGCAGGTTGAAAATAAAGCAGAATGCGCCTGAAGGCGCATTCTGCTTTACTTTCAGCCTACTTTAAGCTATTATCTGCTGGGATATGGAAACTATTTCTTTTGATACATATTTGTGACTGTATAAAACGGAACTATTTTCTTCAGTGAAGGAACAATTAAAGGCGTAAAAAGGCATATTTTATGGGGAAATGGGTTAAGCGACAACTGACTGATAAAGAATATTTAATGACAAGCGACGGCCCTTATAGGACCCTTCTGCATTACATTCGTTCTGAAATAATCAGTTACTTTCTTAAAGACTATCACTATATCACATTTCATACTATTTTTAGTCGCTTAAAGACATTACCCCAGTCCATATAATGATCCTCCTCCCCCAGTGTAATGTCTTTAAGCTTGTTACTGCCTTGCCGCTATTGAATTGTCGTCGACTGCTAATACACCGACTGCGGAAAAATACATGTTATGCTTTCTAAACTTAAAACAAGCTTGAATATGAGTGGTAAACAGTTTTGATCCAGATCAGACGCCGCGTCAAGCGGCGTCTGATCTGGATCAAAACTGTTTGCAAATGTTAGCCAAGTCGCGCTTTAAATTATCGAGACTTGTATGCACTTGCATGATTCAATATATGCATCAGATATTATATAGCAACGTATTGATATAATTATCACCGTTTTTAAAAACGCAAACGAAACGCAAACGGAATGTACTGAATTGTAAAATATTACATTTTTTCAATTTCTAACGATTATTTTTTATCTGAGTTGTAAACAGTTTAGAGGCTGATGAGACGCCGGGTAACCCGGCGTCTGATCAAGCTCCAAACTGTTTGCAATGGAAATAATAGTTTTAGCATAAACGCGTTTATTGGGAAAGAATAACAGATTCTCCACTGTACCAATGTGAATTTCAGCAGATTTATTAGCGAAAATAAGCACGTCGTGTTAAATTGACGTTAAAAGGAGTCGCAGGCATTTTAGAAAAGACGCCCTAACCAGGTGTTCCATCTATTTAGTAGTTAAATCAGTATATATTATTCAATTTAACAGTATCATTTAATTAGGTTATTTCAACTCAAGATCCTTAGGTCGTGAATGGGGGAAATGGCAATTCTTTTATTCATTTAAATCTGAGTGTCATTTAACTGTTTGTAGCCGGATCAGAGTCTGGGTTACCCGGCGTCTGATCAGGCTCCAAAACAGTTTGCAGCGGTAATTATCGTTTCAGCGTAAACATATTTATTGGGAAATAATGACGTCTTCTTCACTGTATGTGTTGTGAGTGCTATTTTTGTTCAAACATTTCAGGATGTTTTTATCAATTTTATTGATTGATTCCTCGCCATGATCTCAATAAAACTCTTTGGATTTCAGAACTATCCTGTGATAGTGGGACCGGAATGGGCCGCTTAGATAAACTTCACTAATAGGAACAAAACATCACAACAAGTGGTAATGCTTTAATTGGTTTAATTTGATAGACTTGCATTGACAGTCTATAGCAAAAGTATAACCTTTTCTTTTATAATACAGTGGAGAATCTGTTATTCTTTCCCAATAAACGCGTTTACGCTAAAACTATTATTTGCAGTGCAAACAGTTTGGAGCCAGATGAGACGCCGGGTTACCCGGCGTCTGATCAGGCTCCAAACTGTTTGCCACTAAGATAAACAAGAATTATCAGAATTGTCCAAAAGTTGTTCTTTTCTACGTTTTAGTGCTTTGCGTTTGCGTACGTTTGCGTTTAAACGGGAAAGAATAACAGATTCTCCACTGTAGGTCTATAAACATACTCACTTAATTAACCCCTTCACTGCCTTGACGTCATCAGCTTTAAAAATGCCGTCAGCTTTTGTTTCTCAAATATAAAATTTTAGGGTTTTTAACTCAATAATTAAATATTGAAATGGGTGTCAAACAGTCTGGATCATGATCAGGATCAAAACTGCTTGCAGATAACTATTGTACTCGGGGTAAGGCAGTGAAAGGGTTAACATGACAAAACATGTTAAAAGAAAAGGATTTTGCGTTTTGTAATTCACTTCGATTCAGTTATAAATTGCAAACTTTGAACGTCGGCATTGCCATCTTCTCAATGAGATCGAATTATGTAAACACTAAAATATTGATAAAAAATGATTTATATAGTCTTTACATTCTTTTTTGAAAATTCACGTTTTAAAGTCACATTTAATCAATGTTATGTCCTTTTCTTGGGGTTCACTCTTGTTGTTTAACGGCATTTTGTGAGACCAATATCCCAGGTACGGGCGAATCTCGATGGGTTGTTAATTGGGCGGCCATACGACGACATCAAATCATTGGATGGCTCGTTGTCATATGTTCCAAGAAGACCGCTTGTTTTTCCGAAGTACCAGCCATTCATTTTGAGGGATGTAAGATCATAACTTGGCAAATAGGTCACCTCAAAGCTGCCTGCCCCTTTAACAACGGTTTCTACTTTGTCAATGTAGATTTCAATATTCTTCAGGGTTAGTGATGAATTAGTAACCTTGTTGTCGACAAGCACCTAAAACAGAGGTATTCGGTTTGTGTTAATAATAGGTAAATATTCTCACATAGTACAGCTAGCTAATATTTACAGCTAATATTTACAAGTTATGGTGTTATATTGTTAGTAGAAATGTTTGTTTGTTTAAATGAATTCAATCCGTCATTGATATTACGTGCGCTTTCGTAAAGTCACGACTGCTCTGGAGTTTGTTTAGTTTTACAGTGAATAAGATAATTCCAGTTACTGTTGAAGCGTTGATAAGCAGCCATTCCTTCAGAAACATGTAGATTTCTATAACGACAGATGACCTACAGTTTAACTTCGATAGCTCGACTCGGTTAGGTCGAACATACCGGTATTTCAAAGTTAAAACGTGGCGTAGCCACGTTTTAACTTTGAAATACCGGTATCTTCGACTTAACCGAGCGTGAAATAATGTAATTCATATGTGGACAAATGGGATAGTCGAATTAAGCGAGTTCGAGGTATCGAAGTTCGACTGTATAAAGGCAAAGCAAAATCAATGCAAAAAACTCGAACAAGCTGTAAGAGGAAATGCTCGTTATCTAATTATCTTTTTATTGGCAATGTTACACAATTTTGAGTATATGAAATTACCTTTCCATCATTAAGGATTGTTATAGCCTTTCCGTCGACCATGATCAGCAGACTTTTGCTGTCGTCTTTTTTGTGCAGGACAATTGAGAAGTTGCCATCGACGAAGTCCTTTGCAAGCAGGAAAGAACAGCTACCGTCTAAGTCGTAATGAGTGCCGTCGAAAGTTGTAATTTTGTCGCCGTGGATACTAGCATAGCCTAAAATTAAAACCAAAATTCTTTAGATTTGAATAAAATATATGTACAGGCATGCAGTTGAAATTTCCCAATGTATTACTATATTTGTTTCCAATATATCGTTACCAACGCATGTGTCGAAGATAACGTCTTGTAACCAACTAGATTTCTAATAATATTTAACATAATGTAGCGACTTGAGTTCTTATTGCTTATATAAACATTATAGGGATGTAACGTAGAAATCATTTCATTTATGTCGAGTTTTCTTTGTGTAATATAATAAACAAATTCTAGGGCTGATGTTTTTGCTTTTGTATGTTTAAAGGGGGAAACGAGTTTGCTACATTTAGAGAATTGTTTTTACAATCTATAAGTTTCAGAAGTTAAACTTCGATAACTCGATCCTGCTTAAGTCAAACATACCCGTATTTTGGTGTGTTCGAACAAACGCGAATTCGAATTATAGAGTTTCGACAAGATTTATAACTTTACAGTTAACACTGTCGATCCGGGTCATTGTCATATTGATCAGGTTGATACTTCAAACCAATATTGACTACTTGTATAGAAATTCCCTAATGCATTTATCTTTACTTTGGGGAATCGAATATTTGATAAAGAATACTTTAACACTTCCTTGTTGTAATATTGACATGTTTATATAATATTACTACGGACCGTCAAATGGTGGCAGCCAGGTATTTATATCAGTTGAAATCTGTGGTAGTTTTGGTACAAGTGCTGCAAAACGTCTTGCTTTGCTCATGTATGGAGCAACATCAAACACTGGTATCTCGTCAAGATATTGGACTGGAATTGGAAGATTGACTTCTACTTGTATTTCCCCATTGGCTGGATCGTACACTGTGAAGCGAGTATTCTTCAGGTTGAACAATGATGCTTGTAATTCGGACAACTCTTTCTCAATTTCACTTCTGATTACATCGAGGACGGCATCCACGACAATACCAGCGTTTTGTCGGATTTCCCAGTATTTGTAGGCATTCATTCCCTATAACACACAAACATGAATATACGTGTATTGCTATCATTACATTCAGTTATTGATTATAGAAGCATAAATGTCGATTCATATTGAAATTAAGATGATGGGTCTACATTGTACTCATTATTACGAGTAAACAATTGAGCTACGGACAATGATCGCTCACCAATGTACAGTGGAGAATCTGTTATTCTTTCCCGTTTAAACGCAAACGTACGCAAACGCAAAGCACTAAAACGTAGAAAAGTACAACTTTTGAACAATTCTGATAATTCTTGTTTATCTTGGTGGCAAACAGTTTGGAGCCTGATCAGACGCCGGGTTGTACAGTACTCCCTCTCTACATCAACACCAAATGGGAGACAACGATTACGTGTGTCTTTCGGAGTGAACTGTTTCTGTTGTAGGGAGGGAAATTGGCTAATTTGCAAACAGCTTGAATCCAGATCTAGATCTAGATTACAGCTGTTTGTCACACGTCGTTATGTTGGGTTTTTTTTTGGAGGGGGGGGGGATTCTGTCAAAATGTGCAATATGTGACTGAGAAATACAGGGGACGAAAAATTTTAGCTGACGATATTGCAGCCGTGAAATTGTTGGACATAATTGTCTTGTTTTGGCAACAGCGGCAATCGTTGTTGTAAGGAGGGACTCGTTGTTTAGAGGGCCGTTGTTGGAAAGGAACATTGTCAAACCTTATTGAGTGGTTTCGGTGACAAAAATCTAAAATCCCGTACCTCTGCAATGACTGGACTGGACTGAACATATTTGATAGCATCACGTTGAAGAACTGAAGAGAACTTTGAACTGATTTGGGCTCGTGCATTGTAAATAGCCGATGTATAGGTATCGGCCATTCTTGGCATCCTCTGTGGCAATGATGTCATGTATATGATCGCATGATGGCTTGTCATATTGTATAGTGGTTCTGGAAAATATATTTGTTATATAATAAGAAAGAAACATTTACCGGCATTTATAACGTTCTGCTGTATATAACATTGAAAACACCGATTGATAAAAACGTATACATGTAGTATTTTACGAACAGTGACACTTATTAAAATGAACTCACATTGACCATGCCCAAGCTTTGTGAGTGATGGATAGCATATATATACTAATTACTACATTGAACTACATCTAATTTGCTTAATGTCCACCTTAGAAACGGTGGTAGGATAACAACTTACCAAGAATAGACGTGCCACCGGCGATCAACTTAATGGTCATATCCTGCAAAGAGTAAAACATAGCATTTCTCAATAATAGAAATTGATGTATAGAAATCTTAGGTTTAACCCTTTCATTGCCATTGGTGACACAAGGCGACTGTAAAAACAGTTTGGATCTTGATCAGACGCCGTGTTATCGGATGCATCTGATTACGATCCAAACTGTTTGACACTCGTATTGAAATTTCTTCTGTTAAAACAGCCCTAAATCTGACTTTAAATGTATTGCAGACGACACTACCAATGCAGACGATATTTTTGCGGTATTAGGGTTCCAGCAGACGATCAAGTGTGGCAATGAAAGATTTAAAGTGAACTATACATTATTGATTATGATAAAATTTGTACACCCTTGAAAAATAATCTTGCAATTGTAAATTCCATCCTTGTCCTAAACAAATAGTACACAAGTGAATGGAACAAGTGTTCTATGCAAACAGTACAGGACCAGACCAGAGGGCTCCTTAAGGAGCCCTATGATCAGGGTCTGCACTGTTTGATATTTTGAAATACATGGTAAACGCTACCGTAAATAAGACGGGCCGTTGCGCGGCGTATATTTGTGATCAAAGCTGTTTGAAAAGTCGATTTAGTCGCATATTACGGTGAAATAGTTAATCAATAAGATGGAAAACAGTATTTTTATAATTGAAAACCATTTATAAAACTAACGAATTTTACCTCTATTTTAAGGATAACATTTTCGGAAAGATTGGCAGCTTTTTCAAGAGCCTTAATATGGTGTAACTGTTGACCTGTTAGCTGTACAAGACGCTCGAATTTCAGCCTGAAAATAGGTAAGAAAAGTATGCGTATATTTGGTATGAAAATATCAGCTTTTGTTGAAAAAAGGGTAATATGGAATACGTAAACCTTAACCCATTACCCCATTGACATTTTCTTGTTTTAAAGATGGGTGACTACTTAAAGCATTCTGCTTTACTTTCAGCCTGCTTTAAGCTACAATCTTCTTGGATATAGAAGCTATTTCATTATGGAACACATTCAAGACTGTATAAATTGGAACTATTTTATTCAGTGGAGGAATAAATTAAAGGCGTAAAAGGGCGTATTTATGAGGTAATGGGTTAAGCTGACTTCACAATAAAGCATTCAATTGAGAATGACACATTACATAAACAATGTTCAGTTTTTAACTAGCCTGCAACTCTTGTATTTTCAACACCATCTGTAAAGCAAAATTTAATTTACACACGCTGAATCAGTATTACATGTACTAAATATTAATTCACCTTTAATTTCCAATAAAACTAGATTAAAGCTGTAAACTAAAATTTCGGAATAACAATTTGCGACTTTTTGTTTCAAATTTTACGTTTGTTGCAACGTTACGTACTTAGCAGCAAGTGTGTAATCAACAGCCATCATAGAGATGTCTCGGATATGATAGGCATTCGTCTCATACATCTTCACGACTTTCTCGGATTCTCTTTCCAGTATATCAGCGAAAGGTTTCATCTCCTGTCTGAAAGATCGTTTGATCATCGAAGATTTAAGGTTGACCTCATTTACAAGGCTTTCTGACGCCACATCGACCAAATTCGATAGGCGAACTTTGTAGCTGTTGCTCTTTCTAGCGAGGAACTCCTGGGGAAAAAAGGTAGACAAGATTAATATTTACGGAAAATATTATATCAAAACAGAGTAAATTTTTCATACAACAAATTACAGTAATTTGTCGATGGTTTTGAAATTATGAAATTGGTCGAGGGGGATTTCGCTTTTAAGTTTATTATTCAGAATATAATAGAAGTTAGAGTATTTGGACAATCCATACACTTTGTTACAGATATACCCACCTTCAAATCTCCAACCATGGCTGGTCTCCAATGAATTCTATTGTGAAGTAGGCTAGAACTGTTCAGTCTAAGGAAAAGCAACGCATCGGTTGTTTTCTGTCTGTTAACAATATGCTTAATTTCACTGAGAATGGCTGTTCTGTTAACATATTTGGCGTTGATGTGAAACTCGCTGTTGGGATTGTCTGGAAAACAGATGAAACCTTTTTTATAGTAATAAAATATCAACATATGTTTGCTTATTAATTATTACAATAATGGATACGTTTAAGATTACTTGTTCATTAAGTCTGATCCTATATTTTCTGTCGAGTTTCTTAACTTTTGACATGAAGATTATTTTAACATGATTATGTCACATTCTGTTTTTGTTCCAAGAAGCTTTGTCACATTTTACATTACATACTATCAAATTTGCAAGAATGACAGATTTACAAACAATACGTTCGGTCATTTGGTTAGGCATTGGTATAATATGAAATGTTAAAATATGACTGTAAAAGTTGGAGTTAATATCTGTAAAATAAATTACCAATATCGTAGTTTATTTGGAAGTCCAACTTCTTAGTCTTTGGATCTAATGTGAAAACAGTCCTGAGTGGCTTTTTGTTGTCATACTGATTGACAAGTGACACACTAAAGGGCGCTTCCATCCGCGAATCTCCAGATATACTGATTGTTTTCAGTGGTGTGTCCATCTTAAAAGTACAATAAAAAGTTATATCTACTATTGGATTTTTGTATATACTCGTGCTACCATAAAGATTGTGCAGTTTACTATGATGCCTAGTTTTTAAAAAATGCATGGTTTTACGCTTAATAGAAATCTTTAGAGAAGATCGAGTAGGAGTTGAACTACATATTCATTCTACATAGTCCTAGCTGCATATGTAGTTCAGCATAAAGTAAGCAATACATATCTTATATATCTAAAAAGTTTTAACTGTCATATCAATTTTATTAGCAACATATTCAGACAACACATGATCTCATCAATCTAGCAGTTTTAATGCAAATATGCCAACAAAGAAATACTAAGTGCACTAGTCGCCGGGAAAATATAATATATATTGCGAAAGTTTACATTAATTTAATATTAAGAATACAAACAGAATATCAGCACAGTGTCTGATTCGGGGTCTTGTATCAGTTCGAGTGGGTTGTGTAATCCAGATCACACGAGAGGCGGAACCTCGAGTGTTATCTGGATTACACAACCAATGAGAACTTATACAAGACACCGGATCACACAGTGATATTCCTTTTATTATATACCAAAACTGTTTGGGACTAGATCTAGATATATATGTTGTTCAATCGAATAATCAAATATACGCATACATGTAGGCCCCATTATGTTAAAAATTCTGCGTTCATATGCATTTTTAAACTATTTATGGAAGTCATGTGACCACCAATAAATTACGTCATTATTTTGTTTTGATGACTGAGTTCATTGAAGCGTTTTGGAGTTTTAAGCTTTTTCAGTAAAAGTGGCTGTTGTGGGTAATTCACGCTTAAAATGGAAATGAACTGTTCAAAGTTGATCAACGCTTAGTTTCAACTTTTTTAAAAATAGCATTGGAACCTGAAATTCCTAAACTTACGCGCACGGCTTCTTTATTTAAATAGATCGTGTACAACTTGTGGTGCATAACAGTAGTGACGTCAACATTGTGTAGCATACACAACCATCTAAAACGGACCATCTAATACGGAAAAAGATTGTTGGGCCTGTATTCGCTTGTTTTAGAATATGTATATAATAAACTCTATTATCTATCTAACCAATTATCATTTCTTGAGATATCTGACGTTTGAAGAAATACTTGGTAAACTTACATTAAATGTTGCTGAACTTCGCAATTTGTTGAGTTCACCATTAAGAGAGAACGTTTTTGTTTCCCGTCTAGCTGTAAGGTATTCAACACCAACTCCTCCAGTAAACTCAGTGTTTGACTTTCCCAGATGAGATGAGAGTTTTACACCAACTGTAGTAAATGGATGCTGGACACCAAGGCTGAAACTGTAGTTTTGAGTTTTCCAGTCGTTTGAAATATCCAGAACTCGAGAGGTAAGTGTTATGGTCTTCCTGCTGTCTTTGCTGTACTTCAAGTCAGTTTTCCCCTCAAAAATGACTCTGCCTCTGTTCACAACCATTTCAGAATCAACGTGGACATCCTTTAATAAGAAGAAAGGAAAATAGAAAGTAATCAGTATTAGCATTGAATTAGGAAAACACAACTGTTTCATAGTGGTACATTTTAATCAATGAGTTGTGAGTAGAAACATTCAGTTGCCTGGTTCTCCATATCAACAATTTTATTCAAAACCAAAACAAATCAATAAATTAATGATAGAAAGTTTAGAAACTTAATGCGATTACTTGCCTTGCCTAGACTTGGCATCTGTAAAGTAATATCTGCTTTCATCGAGTCGGTTAAATGAGTAATTGCAGACTTGACGGCAACCATCTTGCTCTCATCATTGTCAGCATCCCACATGAACATGCCTTCTGTCTGTCCACGGCTTTGAGAACCGCTGACTTTAAGACTTCTGCTGGGTAGAATAACCTTCAAGTCCGATTTTATCTTTGTGATAAGCATTTCATATCCATATCGCTCGTTGTCAATGACAATATATGCTTTAGGGTTTGTTGGGTTGAGGTCGTTGTTGAGAACAATCGTGTGGTATGGACACCTGTATTTAATTTCTGTTTTTAGTGCCTTTACATCATGAGTTCCTTCCATTTTGAAGTCTTGGTTGACTTTAACATGCCCTTTGTAATATCCATTACCAAAAGATCCACCTACAACTGTTGTCAATTGTGTTGGGTTCCTCATTGTAAGTGTAACAGATGGCGTTTGTTTGGCGACATTGACATTTAAGTCTGTATCAAGACATGTTTTGTCGTTATGTTTAAGCAAAAGTGAATTAGAATAAACGTTCCTGTTCACTCTTAACTCAGACTTAGCACTGAATTGTCGCACAATAGAAAATGGAGTTGATAGAGAAATGTCTGTACTGATAGAGTTTCTGGTACTTGTGAGTTCGCTGTTAAGCAGAAAAGTCTTGGTTGGTGCCCACGATGATTCTAGCCGGCTTTTAAAGACAGCATCACGCACTGCCTCATTTTTTAGACTGAATTTCAGGTTTTCTAGGTTCTTGATCTGACTGTTGAACACTACAGAACCAGCAAAGTCATAAACTGATGAACTGCGAAGGTTGGCTTGCGCACTCATAGATGGCATATAAGGTGCTGAAACTGATGCAACGGATTGGAAATTCAGGGAATCACCACTGTGAGTAAGGGACAATTCTGATGTTTCGTAGCCACTGAATGGAGTTGTTAGCAGAACGTGGATTGTTTTGGTAGATTCTTTTAGATTTATCTTTGAAGACAAAGACATAGTTCTATCTTGGTTAAGAGCAATATTTGCCTCAGTATTGTAAATTCGGTCCCCGATATCAAGTTTGACGTCGCTTCCAATCTGCTCGTAGCCCTTGAATGGAGTAGAGATTGTCATTTTTACCGACCATGGAGCTTTTGAAGCTTCTAAATGTCCTCTGAAATCTTTGTTAAATACACTGGCTTCACCATCACATTCAAAGCTGTCAACGTTGGCTGTATGCATATATTTAGCTGTAGAGTGTTCAAATCCATTTATCGTTGACTTAACAACAAAAGTTGTTTGGAATCGTCTCCAGCCGTATTTTTCAATTAAAAATTCGCCTGATAGCTTTTCGGCATTCAACTCAACGGCTGCACTGGTTTCAAATTTTCTAGGGTTCATTTTCTGGTCAAACATGAGGGCCATGGACTTCATGCTAGTGAAAGGTGTTTTCAGTGAAAATTTCCCAATGATTTCTGAATCTGTGTTTAGCGAAGATTCTAAAGAGTACTCACTTCCCATCAGTTTTGCAAATGAAGTTATTTCATAATTAGGGAATGACTCTTCGAAGGTAATTTTGATTTTTTGTTCATCAGAAACACCTTCAAAGACTGTAGATAATGATGTTTCGAAATACGTCTTTGTGCCCTGGCGTCTCAAGTTCGTTTTTGAATTAATTGCGGTTTCTTGTCCCATAGAGATCGAAACTGAATTGTACATGGCGTTTCTGTTCCAAGAATGTGTGAGGTCAAATGTAATGTCATCTGTAAACGGTGATTCCAAAAGAGCTTTTGTTTCTAATCTGTTGTTTTCAAGTGTGTTTTCAACAGATGCAAATATTTCGTTTTTCACAGTGGTTAATCGAATGCTTGTACGTAGATTCGAAATTGATCCTGTCTTATGCAAAATAAGTACGGTGTTTTCGTAACCTTTAAATGGTGTTGCTACTGCAATTCTGGCGCTGATATAGTCAGATTGTACTTTAATAGAATACTCTTTATCCGAATGCAACAAAGTCATATCAAAGGTCAAATAGTCGTTGCCCTCATATTTGGTTTCAAGTGATGAGTAAGCGAACCCATTGAATGGTGTTTTTAGGTAAACCTTGCCATTCAATCCACGATATTGGGCGTTAAGTTCTATCTTTTCCTGTGATGGCAATTCAAAACTAATTTCTGAATCAAGTCCATTGTATCTTTTTTGATATTTGGCACTTCCCTTGTACTGCTCAAAGTTTTTAAAAGGAGTTTTGACTGTAAAAATGAGATCAATGTTTTCTTTTCCTTCATATTTGACCTCAACCGAAGCTGATTTGGAATCGATTCCTGCATCTGCTTTGAGTTCAAAGCTATTCTGGTCAAAGTCCAGTTTAAAGTTTCCAGCTGATGATTTCCATGGAGATCTCAATATGTATGAGCCGCTGTTTCCACTATACTGTGTGTTGAGTTCTATTCTGTTCTGTGACGGCAATTCAAGACTTATTTCAGCACCAAATCCTATGTTTTTGTTTTGGTATTTAGCACTTCCTTTCAATTGCTCAAAGTTTTCAAAAGGAGTTTTGATTGTAAAACTAAGATCCATATCTTGATCCTCTTCATATTTGACGTCTACTGAAACTGATTTGGAATCGATTCCTGCATCTGCTTTGAGGTCGATAGTATTCTGGTCAAAGTCCAGTTTAAAGTTTCCAGTTGATGATTTCCATGGAGATTTCAATATGTATGAGCCACTGTTTCCACGATTTTCTGTGTTGAATTCTACTCTGTTCTGTGACGGCAATTCAAGACTAATTTCTGCACTAAGTCGTCCTTTGATATTGCTTTGGTATTTAGCACTTCCTTTCAACTGATCGAAGTTTTCAAAAGGAGTTTTGATTGTAAAACTCAGATCCATATCTTTTTCACCTTGGTATTTGATGTTGATTGAAGCAGAATTTGAATCTAGTTCAATTTCTGTATTAAAGTCCAAACTGTTCTGGCCAACATCGAGTTTAAAGTTACCTGTATATGATTTCCATGGAGTCGAGAGAGTAAATGAGCCTTCTAGAGAAGGTTCTGTCTTAAAGTTAACAATTCCAAAAGTAGACATTCCATTGTATTTCAATTCAATCATTGTATTAAATCCATTTTTGTCTGTCTTTTGTCCGATGTTGAACTGAATAGCTGGGAAAAGAACAGACACAAAAGCCATTTTGGCACTTACACCGTTTTCAGTTGAAGATTCAAAACGTATCAGCGCAAGATTTCTGCGACCGGATTTCAGCTGCATGTATGAGTTGATATCTGGAAATACACCTGTATGCGAAAGTGTGCCGACGAGATTTCGGTATCCATTAACAGGTGTTACTACTTTAATGGAAGCGCTAATCTTGGTGGAAATATCAATTGTAGTTTCAACTGAATATCTTGAGCCATCATAAGTAAAGTCTGCTGAAGATTTGAAATTGTTTGGTGTGCCTGTGATTTTAAATCCAGATTCAATGGTCGGGAAGTAAGGACTCTTTACAACAATCGTGCCCTCCATTTTGGAACCAGCGTTTAGAGATATGTCTAGTTCAGTTTTGTCTCCCGAAATATCAATCTCTGAATGATGCACAAACTCCAGATTGTTTCCTGTTTGACTGAATGATGCTGTTACAGATTCATATCCTGGTAAGCTTGTCTTAATTTGCATTTTTCCTTTTAGTGGCATTTTACTGAAGGAAATATTTGCGCCAAATAGTGTGTCATCGCCATATTCAGCTCTTGCAAGTGAGTTAAAGTTTGATACACTTCCTTTATGGTCAAATGATATCTTCACTGGCTGTGTTACTGGGGTAACTAAACCTATTTCACCTTTATAAGCTGTGTCAATGTTGAAGAAAACATTACCTCTTGATTGTTTATATCCGTACATCAATTGCGCTTCAGCTTCAAAATTTGTCAACTTTCCGGCGATAGAACCACCCACCTTCAGTGGTTGTATTAGTGGCGATATCAAATCCATACTGGCGACTACCTTATTTCTCGAGTCTAATTCTATGTCTATTGTGTGTCTGTTTGAATCGTACATAACCTCTGCGCTATATTGACTCTTTCCTTGTTTATTCGCATAGCTATACTTTGCAGAAAATGGAGCTGTTAAGGTCGATTTGAGATTTAGTAATGCTTCAAGTTTATCCCTGCTAGTGAATGACATATCTCCCTCTGCCTTATAACTGTTGAATGCTGTTTTCACATGACCATTGAACTCTTTATAACTATTTCCAATCAAATTTGCTGTAACACTTGCTTCATTATTTGGTATCTTAACAATGACAGTGCCGGTTAAATGATCGTCCATTTCTGTTTCTGCAACCATTTCGAACATGTTGGCATTATTATAAGTTATAACTGTCTTCGTTTTTAGGTTCAATATATCATCATTGGCATTACAAGAAATGCGTAAGTCATGGTTAGACGAAGTTTTTGCATTAACCAGGATGCTTCCAGCAGAAGGGTTAAAGGTAAGTTCGGCACTTGCTGAGTTATCTTCAATCGATAATTCGGCATTTGTGTTAAAGTCCATAGCAGATCCCTGGTGTCCAAAGGTTGCCATCATATTTCTAAGACCTGTTATAGGAGTCTTCAATTCTAGTTTACCATCCATAGAACCTACCGTATTCCAATTTGCATTCAGGCTAACCTTCGGCTGGCCGCCGTGCAGTATATCACCGGTCATCACTCCATGGTCAATATCACCAGTTTTTGAGAGGGTCATTTCAAGATCTTTAGCAAATGGGGAAGATAATTTCAAATCTAATTCAGGATCTCCATTTAATTTGCATGAGATAGAAACTTCTGTCTTTTGACCAGCGTATGTCACCATTGCACTGGACTTGAGGTTTTGTGTACGGACGTCATGACTAAACGAAGCTTTAATGTTTTTCATGTATGGTGAAATGATTTTCAAATCACCTGTGAAAGGTCCTTCGATATTTATATCCAGTTGAGTATTAAATTGGTTCTCTCTGTCATACATAATGTCGGTTTGAGATTTGAAATTTGTTGATGTTCCGACGACCGATAACGAAGAATCAAAGTCTTTTATCAAAGGCGACTTTAGTGAGAGTTTACCGTCGAGATTAGGATATTTTAGTAGTGTAAACTTGCCTTCGTGAGTGTTTTTGTATAGACTGAGTTTGAAATCTGATCTTATGCTGGTGTCTTCGTTTGAATGACCAACGTTTACCTTTGTTGTTTCAAAATTTTTCAAAGGAGTTTTTATTTCAATATCAATATTAATTGGTGATTTATATTGAATATTGGAGTTGACACTGAATTTTGAAAGCCCTCCGTAAGTGGTATCTACTACAGATGTTAAGGATTCCCTAGTGTTTTCATGAGTGAAATCAAATGTCATTCTCTTTGTCCATGGCATATTTGTACTTAATGTTCCTGTATAACCATATCTTGTTGCATCAAGAGCAGTATTAAAATCTATTTTTTGCTGTCCACATGTTATTTCTCCTCGAGCGCTAAGTTTGTTCGGGCCAAATGTTAAAGATGTGTCGATAGTTGGAATGTATTGAAATTGAGAATTGACAGATGTGCTTAAAGTTGTCATCAAGTCACTTTTGTAAGAAGCTTTTAGGTCTATGGATTTGTCATTTACCTTGTATAGCCCGATGAGTTCATTGTTTGTTGATTGAAGAGAAGATGTAATGGATTTGTAACTTCTGAAAGGTGTTTCAATTTGTAAGGAGGCTGAAAGATCCTTAGTGCTATCAAACGAAACTATCGCTGATCCCTTTTTCCGATTGTAAGACATATCTCCTCGACATTTAAAGCTTGAAATTGACCCGTCGTGAGCTATGCTTGCGCTCATTGATTCAAGGATTTCAAACGGAGAGCCGACTTTTACATTTCCTTTGATACCATTTTGAGTATTCAGATTTGCATTTGCATACATTATTTTCTTTCCATTGGAAGCCTGAATATTGGATTTGAAATTTGTGACATCTTGAGTGAAGTCAAATGCAACATTTATGGGTCGGAAAGTGGGACCTTTAATATTGACATCTCCCTTGATACTATCATTATTGACAAATGTGGCATCTCCAATATATGTTTTCCCATTACAATTATATTGCATGTTACACTTAAAATCGTTAGCAGAACCAGCATGTTTTATCGACAGTTGGTGGTTTTTCAGGTAAGTGAATGGAGTCTTTACAGAGATCTGTGCGTCAAGGGACGGGTTGAGTTGAAACGTGACTTCAGTGGACAATTTTTGTTTTCCAGCTCTTGCTCGAATTTTATTTGTAAATCTACTCATTTTACCCCAGTGATCGACAGATATCTTGATAGCTTCGGAATATGGATTTCGGATGGCTATGTCAAGGTTAAGTTTCCTAATAAAGCTATACGTAATATCGATTTCAGAGATAGCCTTATTTATCTGTAATTCTAGATTCGATTTGAAGTTTTTCATTGATCCATCATGTGTCCATGTCATTTGCAGGTAGTTGTAACCGGCTACTGGTGTTTTGACAGAGAAAACAAAATTGGCAGCTGGCGTTGTTGTTAGTTTGACGTCTACAATTAATTTATCCTTTCCGTTCTGGATTTCTACGTGCGTTCCAAAGTTATTAAGGATGCCCTGGTGTGAAATGGATACTTTCATGTTTTGGTAACCCTTAACAGGTGTTTGTATAGAAATTTCTCCGAAAACTTTGCTTGTCAAATCAATGGAAATATCAGACGAATAAGTTCCATACTTGGGTGCAAATATTTCTAGCTGATTTGTAAACTTTTTCAAAACGCCCTCAAACGAGTGTGTGATTTTCAGATGTTCCCATTGTTTAATAGGCGTCCTGACGTTAATAGTTGTCGTTGTTTTTATTCCATGTGCAAAGTCAACATTGGCACTGATTGCTCGTGTACCAGAGGTAACCTTCAAGCCGGATGTGAATGCGGAAAATGATCCTTTATGATTAATATCAATGGATGTTGTTTCTTTCCATGTGATTTCGCCATGTGAATCAAAATCACTAAGAGATCCAGTGTGTTTCATCATTCCCTTAATCGTTGATGTCCATGGCATAGCTATTACAATTGTTCCATCAATACCGTTATTTCTCGAAAATGTTGTATCTACGCTCATTCTTTTCCCTGGATTATATTCAAGAAGAATATGATTGGCAAACCTTTCGACTGTCCCACGATGACTCAATTCGAGAACAGACTTTGGCATTTGTTTGAATGGTGTTTCTAGTCCAACGGACAATTTGATGTTTCTTGGATTTTCGAAGTTGTAGGCACTGATCAAATTAATAATCTTTCCTGGCAAATATTCTACCGTAATACACGATGTCCTATCACCGTTGACCTCTTCACTGCTTATGCTGATCTGGCTATATGCTGCATTTGGATATGGTGTTGTCACCTTTAGAGTCATCCCTGATCGTGTACTGAATGTTCCAGCCGCTGTCCATTTTGGCAAATATGGAAGAGCTTCAACGCTACCTATCGCTTGGAAATTGTTAATTGTTCCTGTCACTCCAACTTCAGCAGTATATTCATTTGTATACGGAGATTGCAATTTTATCTGCAGAAATTTCTCGTTTCTTAGTCTGTGCAGTGAGTGGACACTTATGACTGAATCTGGTGAATATTTCAAAGATATTTCTGTTTCAATACCGTTTTGTGTTGGTGTTATTATTCCCTTCAGCAAGACTGTGTCAAAGCTTGGTGAGGAAATTGACAGGTAAGAGTCAATGTTGTCCTGGTTGGTTGTGTCGAATGATCCATCGATTGTTATTGATTTCATTGGTGACATATTTACCTCCAAATGAATGGTTTTTGGAAACGATGTACAGTCACATTCTAGTTTAGCCTCAATATCATTTTCAAAGAATGGGTTGGAAATGACAACGCTAGACTTTATCTGTCCATCTTGCCGAAGGTATTTGCCCTCTGCAGATACTACTTTCGTGCCACCATTCATCACTTTGAATACTGAATCGATTTGTCCGCGTCTGTGTTCGTGAGTAATTTGAGCAATAACATCCTTCATATTCTTGAACGTGGTTTGGATCTCAAGTGCTGACGAAAGGCTTCCTGAAGAGTCTTTGAAATTTTGAAGACCACTATATTTGACAAAAACCCGCTGGTTTCCTCCCCAATTTACTTCTGTTGATGAGCTGATATCATTTAGTGTGTTGCTATGATCCCAGATAAGTTTGATTTCGTTTGATGGTTTGAACATTCTAATTTCACCATTGTTATTTACGCTCCATCCGTTTACACCATGTTTCATTGAACTTACAATACCATATTCAAGCTTTTTCTTGGTTAAAAGCATACTGCTTTCCAGTTTGTTTCCATCATTAAAATATGAAAGGGAACCTTTGGCTGTCTTATAGGCTTTGTTTGATGTTTTGATGTTAATTTCAGCTTTCAGATCTCGCTGTCTGGTGTTAGAAAGATCATCAAGGGTTAGATCGACTTGGACATACTGCTTATTCCATGACGCCTTTCCTATAGTTGCAATTCCTTGGTTTGTTTTGTGTCGCAAGGAAACTTGAACTTGTCTTGCTGCTGCAAACGGCGATTTTGCTCTCAACTGAACATTGATGTCATTCATTGTTAATGGTCGTTTGATGGTCATTGTGCTTGAAATTATCTGTTTTGGGTTCCATTCCATATCTAGTTGAGTAGTATATTCTGAACTCTCGATTTTGTGGTTAATCTGCACATCTAAATATTTCAGTGCTTTAAATGGCGTTGCAAGTTTGAATTGACCTTCAAAAGTACGAGAATTCTTGTTGTTATACTGGCCATAGACAGTTTCAATTGAATAGAGCTCTTTTGGTTCCCACTGCATGTCAAAATGGGAGACATATTTGCTGCCCGAGAAATGTTTCAAATTAACGGCGATGTTCCTGTCCGGATACTGGATAGTCAACGAAGCATCTATGTTATTCAATCCGGTAAATTTCCCCTTGTTTTTAATGACTATGCGTTGGGAATCGTCACGATCAGCATTCCATCTGAGGTCAGCACGGGTTGAGTAGATGTCATTTTGTTTCGTGTGTTCTACATTAGCAATGATTCGTCTAGAAGGATATACAATATCAGTAGACAGTTGTAAAGAGCGACCCATATCTACTTCTGCTTGAGACGATGCGCTGTATTTGTTTGAGCCTTTGGTAAGGGAACCTGATACTTTGTACAGTTTGGGACTGAAATTGTAATCACCTTCAACGATGATCTTCTCAATGCTATGCAGATTAATATCTGCTTTAATGTTTACTGCAGATGGTGAACTTCTTTTCCATGTCGTCTGAATGGAACTCTGTGCTTTCCCAACCTTCGCATTGATAACACTGGCAAACTCAGACGGACTGGTCTCGTTTATTGATTGTGAAATAGTAATTGTTTTACCAGGCATAGACATCTCGAATTGTCCACTCAATTTTGTAAGGTCTGTCGACTGATCTTTGAGACTAAGGGTTGTTGTTATTGCCTTTTTATTCAGTCGAACACTTGCGCTTGACTCGAGAGACTTTTTGTTGTGTTGGTGTTTGATCTTGGAAATAAAGCGGATATCCTGCAAAATAGTAAAATATTGCGATAAAGCTACTTCTTCTACTATAAGATACATTTATTTAATAAACTATGATTAATCAATTAAAGCCAAAAGACTTCAATCAACATCAAGAATTTTTTTCTGAGAAAAACGTTTGCCCCTCTCCCCCTGTATACACATACTCCTCACGGTCCAAATTTCAAACAACATGAACATTTTAACATATAAGTAGTTCATATGTAATAATGTAGAGCAAATCATTTCAACAGTGTAGAAGGCCTTAACTGCTAGTGATTAGTGTTTTCCCCATATACCGGTATACTATATGTAAGAAAATAATCAAATAAGCATTACTTCTTTCAAAACGATTGCATCCCAAATTCCAAACCGAATTCATCACCGTCATATATAATAGTTTATCTGTAAATTTCTGAAGTAAATCCTTTAAACAATGTAGAGGTAGTTAGCTGCTAAAGTGTTTTCCCTACACAGTCAATATAGGAGAAAAAAATAAAATGACAATAACTTTGGCAACACCTTCCAATATTAAGTTGTGAATTTGTGAAAGTTTGGAACAAATCCCTCCAGTAGTGCAAGAGGCGATAGCTGCAAATGATTAAATTCTGACAAACTGACAGATAGTTAGGAAGAGAGACAGAATTAACAACTTGAATATGCCTCCCCTATAAAGGGAGAGTAATAGTTCATATCAGACAAGCGTATACATAATTATGCTAATGTGGTTGTTAGTTATACACTGATCTGTAGCATAAGAAATGACTTACATTTCCTTTTATGAACTGTGCATTGAACTCAGCATTCGCCTTTGACCAACTTCTGATCCCATTATCAAAAGATATAAGAACACTGATCCTTTTGCTTGTATCCTTTGCATTTGCCCCGTAGGAAAGTTCGGCATCGACTTTCGAGAGTCTTTTATTGCTTTCCAGATTGGCGCTTGTTTTAAAGTTTATCTCAGGGGTTCGTTTAGAAGC
Source organism: Gari tellinella (assembly GCA_922989275.2). Lineage (NCBI taxonomy): Eukaryota > Metazoa > Mollusca > Bivalvia > Cardiida > Psammobiidae > Gari > Gari tellinella. Next base: position 59,625,855 of record OV277859.1, read on the forward strand.
AAAATTCCTGAAATTTAGAGAAAGATAAGCTTTATATGTTTTGCAATTACACATGTTTGCTAAACCGATTAACATTATACCTAAAAGATTAAGAACATGTATTACATTACTGCATTAGTTACAACATCTTAAGATCTTACTATATATGAAATATAATACACAGTTAAAATGAAAATATATATAAATCTTAAAAAGTGGCATCATAAGCCAGTCTGTATACAAGATGGTGTCAAATGAGCGCTATTCAAACAGGTGCCCAAGCATCATTTGATTTGAGAAGTCTACCAAATAGTTATATTTATATTCCGGTCCCATGTTCCCGCTTTTAGTTAAATTTAACTTACATGGTTGATTTTATCTTTGTCAATGCTTTGCTGCTGAGGTTGGTGATTTTGGACACTAGTTTAATGTTATCTCGAGCAATCTTTCTGATAATGTAGGTGATGTCTGTGTCTGTGGCAAGAGTTTTCATGTTTCGATTGTCAAACTTAATTCTCATTTTCAAATCCATCGGTGCAGATCTCATATCCATGTTGAAATTGTACAGTTTCCTTCCCTTGCTGTATTGTTTGACTCCAAAGATGGCTAAAAAAAATGAAATAATACACGACTGAAAATAAGCCGATAAAAACACAAATAAGTTCAGAAAGGCAGTCGGTTATTGACTCGAATACATTAACACCTTTATTTCATTATCTTCAAATATGTAATTTTAGTTCACACCTCGATAGATTAAACCTTTTCCAGCTTCATGTCTGTCTGTGTGCAAACTGCCGAGTAAATGTTGATAGATAATGAAATTCAGCATTTAAAAAATATTTCAAAACTTTGCCAATGTTTGCCAATGTTTGCCATGTTTTAGATTTTTTTAAAGAAAGCAATCAAAAACATTTAACTGAAGAAAAAAACCAGTCACTAATATGAAAATATGTTATCGGTGGGTAAAGGAAAGTTTACCGGTCGAAAGCAGACAAATGGAGAACAATCCAATTTTTAGACTCTACATGATTCTTAAAACATTCTTTACGAAAATCAGAAAATGAAATCGGGATCAATATTAATTTGACAGTATCCTTGTAATGTTACACAGTGTTCCCTCTCTACAACGACACTCAATGGGGGACACATATTGTGTCTGTTGTTCGGAGGGAGTTGTTATAGGGAGGGAAAATCGATACTTGGCTTACATTTGCAAACAGCTGAAATCCAGATCAGACGCCGCGTAATGCGGCGTCTGATCTGGATTCCAACTGTTCGTCACTTGTCTTTAAACTTATATTATCAAAGTGTCCACCTGTATGTAACATTGAGAAAAACAGCAGACGACAATTTTCAACAGACAATATTGCAGCAGTAAAAACGTAAGAGATTTTTAAGGAACATCGGCAAGGCTCGTTTAATGGAGGGAATCGTTGTTGGGAGGGCCGTTGTAGGGAGGGGGCACTGTAGTGTGAAAAATGTCATTTAACACTGCTGACTCGTACACAACATTCACAATCAGTATTTGGACTCGGCATTCGCGTTGTCCAATCATGGGCTATAACTGCTGTGTGCTGGTCCAGTAGATCTCAGTAATTTACTCAACTCTGTTTAATAATATATGTATGTACGAACACATTTTACCTTTCTTTAGCACAATCGGTTTGCTAGTGATCTTGTCCAGTGTCGCTGACAGTTTTATGGCTTTCCCAAAAGTATTTGTAAAACTTCCTCCAAATGACAGTACTTCAGCTGTCGGTGTGCGCACAGACAATTGTGGTTTGTATTCTACTTTCTTCTTGAAAACAGACTTTTGACACGAAGCATCGATTGAGTATTCTTGTTTTTTCCCAAATTCTGCTGATGCCATCACTCTGACCATTTTTATTTTGTTCATGTATAAAACTGAAATGAAAACATTTCAACAAATTTGAATAATATTATGATAAGAAAGAAAGGAAGATGTCATTTGTAGTGGAGATAGATAAAATATATCTAGAGGAAGGGTAGTAGTCATGAGAATAGCCGAGTAGTATCAGTAGTACAAGTAGTTTTAACCCTTATCCTGCGGTGATTTCGTCTGCTTCGAAATTGTCGTCTGCAAAGTTTGTAAAATTGAGTTTTATACATTTTTTAAGTAAAGAAACCTAAAGAAAAGTGTCAAACAGTTTGGATCCAGATAAGACGCCGCATTACGCGGCGTCTTATCTGGATCTAAACTGTTTTCAAAAATCAATAAAGTCGCGACCAGCAGGCAAAGGGTTAATATAAATACATATTTTAGAATCAGGAGTAAAGCTCATACGGATTGTAGTTGTAGACGTAGTTATAACTTCAGAGACAGAAGTTTTATATTTAGTGGTAGCAGTAGTATAAGATACGGTAGAAGTAGTAGTTGTTGTTGTTGCAGTAGAAGTAGAAGTATCAGTAGTACAAGGAGTAGTAGGAACAGTTGTAGTACTAGAAGTAACGTTTATACGGAGTGTAGTAGTAGATGTAGTACTAATATTTTAAGAAATGGAAGTTATAGATTTAGTAGCAGCAATAGTAGTATTTGCAGTAGAAGTAGTAGTAGTTTAAGAAGTAGTAGTAGTAGTATTTATAGTAAAAGTAGTAGAAGTAGTTGTAGTAGCAGTAGCAGTTGTAGTAGTAGGAGTAGTCTTTATTATGTTAGCAATAGTGATAGTAATAGTAGTAGTTATAGAAGAAAAGTAGCAGTTTCTAGTAGTAATAGAAATCAAAGTAATAGAAAAATATAGCTGCATCACATGTAGTGCTATTAGAAACAGTATTAGAAATATTAGTAGTAGTGCTAATAGTAGTAGCAGAAATAGAGGAAAAACTTGCAGTAGAAGCAGTAGATATAGAAATACCTGTTGAGGTTAAAGTTGTAGAAGTAGAAATAGAAGTTTTTATAGTTCTACCTGTTGTTATAGAAATAGCGGAGAAGATATCTTACAATGAAACTAACTTAAAAAAGGGTATTGAACTTTTGCGGAGAAATGTGATACTTGAAGAAGAATTAAACCGTTTTAAATTATTGTTGGATTATGCAGCAAAAAAGCTTTGACGACCATCAGTTACCTTGCATCTTTACAGGCGGTTTTACTATTCCGCTGAGGGTCATGTCGATGTCAGCAATCTTCCATGGAGCATACTTGATTTTTCCACTCAAATCAATCGGACTTTGACCTGGCACTTTAACATTTAATACTGGCGTGTACAACATGCCGGGTCCAGATTTCTCTGCGTCGACTCCAGCTTTAACTTCGTATCGTAGTTTGTTGTCAATATTCACCTTTCCAGAAATGCCCATTGACTTTTTGCTGAACTGATAATTTCCTAAAAGATATCAACGATATAAATTATATTCACAACTAAACTAATAATTATGTTTGCATTGGTTAACATATACTCAAGTAGTTAATTCTGGAGTCCGAATAAAACACGAATACATACCTGCAAAATTGGCTTCTGTCATTGGTGATGCCAGACTGATGTCAAGTGTGCCATCCTTCTTGTTAAGATTTATGTCAATTCCAAATGTACGGTCGATCTTTGATTTTGGAGTTGAGAATGCAAGCCTTAGGATGTTCGAATTACTGGTCTGGAGTAAGCAAAGTAAACATAAAGTTAGACAATATTGGTAGCATACTTATTATCATCTTAGCCAAATGCACACTCAATCGCAACCAATGAACTTTGATTGTGTGATTTCTTCTCAATTATGTATAAATAAGTATTTCGATTGGGTAAATGAAATATATGGTTAAGAAAAAGTGTTTATAACCACCAAACTTTCAAGGATGTCCACTATACTAGTAGGTCGATCAAATTATAATTCCTTAAGGCTTTTCGCTACCGGAAGTCGGTCTTGCGGGCGAGCGGATATGCGTCTGGACGACACAGACTTTTTTCGTACGTGTTTATACTAGAAAATTTATATAAAGGAAATGTTGATATAAATTAGTATAATCCTTCATAGCGCAGTTAGTATAGTGGTTGACTATAGTGGTTGACTAGCAATCCAAAGGTCATATGTTCGAGACCCATCCGATCCAAATATATTTTTTTAGTATCCGATTTATTGACTTGTCAATCCATAACGCAGTAATCAAGAGACATGTTATGTTTAGTCTTCGTTGATTAGTACTAGTGATGTTTACGGTCCAAGTATATGTCCACTTACCTGTACGTTTTAGTTTAATGACTTACACGTCAATTAAATCGGTATACATGTAAACGATTTGATCGAACTATAAAGCCACACCTTGAAGCTTATAAATACGCTAACCTTTTCAAGATCGATATTGCCCATTATAATTATGTTCAAACAATATAATAAACCTTGTATGCAAGTCCATGAATAAATAATAATGCGTTTTAATTCTAAGGTAGGTAACTGTATCTAAACAACAAATATCCCACATTTTAATAAGAAAATATGTTATTACAACAAATCCTGAGTGTAATATTTTCTAATTTTTTCAGACTGACTAGTTCATCAACCATATATTTGAATAAAATGAAAACAAATATACATTGAATGAGTCAGTTTTTTGTAATTCAATTTTTTAGCATTTTTCAAAATTTAAATAGCTGATAACATCTTTCTGAACACCTTTATTCAAAATGTTTTTAGCTTTTCTTGTAATGAATGTTGTGGACTACTTATTTGGCGAGAATTATAGTCATTAGCTTTATTCATTTTTAAGAAAAATAAAATCATCAAAATTCTAGGTTTTTGTCAGAAAAAAGACCTTAAAGACAAACCACACGATAAATGTTGCCTATATTTACACACATTGTTTCTTAGGCTATTATCATTCTTCATGACACTTTTCATAACAATCGTATGGAAACTACGCGCATATGCGAAGTACCTTAAGAAACTATAATTGTGTGTAAACCATGGCCGACAATGTTTATGAAATCTTATATGTGTAACAAACTGTCACAAATGAGATTATGTAACTTGATACAACAAAATAATCCAAAACTTAATAATGACTTATAATAAACTTATTACGCGGTATTATTTGCGATTTATTTTCAAACGATTCAGACACAAATACAACATGTAGAAAGTGTACCTACATACATTTATTATATGCCTTCGAATGATATCGAGCGTTTCCGCGTGTATTTGCAGAGTAAAATACAAGAGTCTGTATCAGCCACCTTGTATCAGCCACTTTGTATTTTACTCTGACGTCGCTTTCGATTTAACGTGACGTCATTTACGTACATGTACGAGTGCCGCGTTATTCTTTGTGGCATACAAAAAACTTGTTCTGCTTCACATAACTAATAAATTTTGGATATAAAATGATTTAAACGACTATTTAGTTGTTTCTTGTGTGAATTCAAGGCATATAATAAACACATCACCAGTTGGCAGTGCGCAACAGAGTGTTGCATTTAGCTCTCGACGTTTTTGGCGGAAACAACCGATCAGACTCGCGCCAAGGCGCTCGTCAGATCGGCTATTTCCGCCAAAAACGTCTCGAGCTAAATACATCACTCTGTATCGCACTGTCAACTGGTAATGTGTATGTATTATGGGATTCGTCAACTCCCTGGTCTATTACTGGTTCAAATCGCCGCACGAGAACCAGAAACCCACAGTATGCGGAATAAAATAAAGCTTCAGGTATCCTTTCAACATACATGTACTGTATTAGTGTTGATAGTTTTAAAATAATTTGGAAACATGAACAGTCTAACTATCACAAGAACCCGGTAATATCGACCTGCTTTGTCGTTATGGGGAAAACAGTTTTCCATGACAAACGTAAACAAAGACATTGCCAACCAACAAACCAAGATCTGAAATACTAGTTTTGAACCCTCATGTTTCAAATTATTGCACGGTAGGGTTTGAATTATTGTTACATATTCTTATCACTTGTGTTGTTTCTAAGCGTTTATGGTTAGATTAAGCGTTAGTTAAGAATCGTGCAAATAGTGAAATGTGTTTCATTGTCAAATGTAGATAAATGAATGATGAGAAATATTACATACGTGTGTTGACCGTGCCTCCAGCTTATAGCCTGTCAGTGTGTCACGTTTGTTAAGGATTACTGAAGCACTAACGGGGCCCGTCAGAGGGAAGTATGGAGCTTCCTCGACCATAGATGCATTTGGATACGACAACTGTCCGCAAATCTCGATACCTGCATTCCTAACCAAGCTTCTGCCAGTGCATATTTCACTAGATTGTTTGTTGTCAGTGATCATTCGTTGTTCTCTTTCCAGATCTCGGTGGACAGTGAAGAAACTGGATCTAAAATAACAAACGAAATTCACGTTAACCAGAATGGATTTCTATTGACAAATAATTCAGTTAAAACATTTATTACCATTTTAACTTGGTATTACCGATTGATAGTTATTCTTAAACATTTTCATATTCAAAGAACCATACTTACTTGACGTTAAGGATCTCCATTTTGTCTTCTGGAAGGTCAATCTCCATGTCAAAGATTGATCCATCGGCTAGAGATACTTTTCCTTTCAAGACACTGCTTGTGTACAGTGATGACACCATCTTAAGACCCACTTTGGTAACCAGAGCGTCGACACTCATTGTGGTGGTAACTTCTAGCGCAGCACTGAAACCATTACAATAGTTAGGTTGACTACGGCAATTTACTACTTCAAGCAAGACATTTAGGGCCGTTATATAGTTTTTGTTGACCCCAGTAGTATTATATCATTCTAACGAGTGATCGTTTTTGAAAAAAATGGTTCTTATTTCCATATTTACAACTTGCGAAAGTATTTCATATCGCCATTATATGTCATCTTATTTTGTTCCCTGTTTGATATATTTTACAAACAACACAGGTGATATGCTTATAATATTACAGTTACTTTTAAAATATTATTTGCTATCGCGAGTCATTTGATTTACTGAACATAGTTTATGTAAGGAATATCGTCATGACTAATAAAATTTTGTTTAAAATGTAATACCGGTATATCACTCGAACTATCAATGTAAAATAAAAGCATTGAATTTATACCTTGGTGTAATCATTCCATGGAAATCCATGCCTGCTATAACTAACCAGCATTATAAAGCTACTTTTGAAATATTAAGTGCTATCGCGAGTCAGTAGATATGTTGAACATTATTCATATAAAGAATATCATCATTGTGTTAGAAAATGTAATATCGAATTTTAGCACATGGCTTGGAGCTCTCGGCCAATCAGAGGCCTCAAAAACCTGTGAATATATCGTTTATTTTACAAAACCATTTAATAACTAACACACTGTTCACTTATTCCAAGCTTCCGTCATATCAAGGCAATTTGACGTCACAACCCTAGATCGGAGGGGAACTGCACTCGCTTGATGACGTCATATTATGTACAGTGAGACCTAAACTTTAAAGGCAATTAATAATGAATTGTGCTTACATATAGAGCTTCAATAAGCGTTATTTATGTTGGTGTTAAAGCATGCTTAATGTCTCAAACTGCACATTGAAATAACCTTTCAATTTAGGTAAAGTATTACAAATAAAATGACTTTTTCGTCTAAAACAAAAAGTAGAAACGTAGGGTCTTCTTGTTTTCCTCGAGCCCAAGCCAGTGCTAAATAGGTTAGACCACGGTTGCGCGCGAATAAACGACATAGTTCTCGGGGGCTACGCCCCCTCGAACTATATCGTTTATTCGCTTGCAACCATGGTCTAACCTATACTAATGCTGTATGATAAAACGGAATAAAGTATCACTGTAAAATAAAGCCTTAATTTTGTACCTTGGTTTAATCATTCCATGGATATCCATGCCCCTTGGACGGGATGACATTTTCATTACATCCACCTTGCCTGATGCTTTCATATCAATTGTGGCAACACCATTGACTGTCAAGTTCATTGGGAAACCAGAGTACGTTGGGATAATCAAACTACTGTCCATAAACATAGAGCTGTGGCTGTATTGATACTCATTATCTTGTGACAGCTTCATCAGCATGTCAAGAATGTTAACACTGTTGGATAGGAGGGAGTCAACGCCTTCGAAATTCATGTAACGTAGTTCGTTACCAAAAACTCTCATATACAAAGAACCACGGAGATCGTCAATGACGGTGTTCATCTAAAATTAGAAGAAGAGTATTTTAGAACAAGTATAATAAATATTATTTTACAGTTCCGATATTGAGTCTCTGAAGAAACAATCTATCATAAACATTAATCTTTAAAAAGAAATATATAAAAGCACAATACACACCCTTTTATTGATTCTGTTAGCCTTGTCTGCTTTTATGGTTTGAACAGCTGTTTCATCAACTGCATCTTGAACATCATTCTCGCTGAAATATCCGTTTGGCCCAAAGTATGATTCCAAAAAGTACTCCAGCCCTTCAATACGACCACCGACCTCTAGTAAGTTGACAGCATTACCGAAGAGATCCACAGTGAGGTTGACCATTGCTGCTCTAGGAATAAATGATTTTGATGACCAAATCATATCACCCTCAAGTGTAGCTCCTGTGTTAATCTTTTCAACAAATATGGAACCTTCGTAATTCCTTGAGAACTTTCTCTTGTCCATGTCAAATTCCTTTTGAAGAGTTGCATCTTGCAAGATTAACTTTATATCTTGTTTGTGTGGATCCGATGTTTCCATTAAGTTTGTCAAGTGGGACCATACATATGAGCCAACTTGGTTCGCCTCTTCTTGGCCAAGCATTGTCTTAACTTTTCGAAGAACTTCAGTAGATGGACACTCCATCAATGTCTTGTACGCAGCAATTCTTATCTCAGAGTCTTCTTCTGTGTCTTTAAAAATTGTCATTATTGTAGATTTCTGAAAATACATAAAACAGATTAAATAAAAAGAAAATGCACTTTTCATGATAGCTTACGTGTGTTTTGAAAGTAAAAACAAAACATTGAGCGTTTAAAGGTGAAATTATAGTTTGAGTTAATGTACTCATATAATTCAATTTGCACGGTTTTATAGGGAAATTATACTCACATCAGAATGACAAGGAATCCTGCGGAAAGCTTCAATAGCAGACAGACGTACTTCAATTGGATTTTTTGATTGCATTATACATTTCCTTAGTGTCGGTATGGCGCTAGTTCCAAAACCTGCATTTCCTATCGCTCTGAGGGCTACCAGTGTCTAAAACGAGAAGTAATTTGTCTATTGACTATCAAGGTACATGTATACTCAGCCAAAAATAAAAGTACCCACTTTTGTATTCTAGAGTATCAGCGTCTCATACATGAACTGTTTTTTAATTTTAATTTTACAGAACGTGGCATACGACATTAACTCACTGTGGTTAAAAAGCTGGCACCTTGTAATGCAAATAAAAGGTATATAACTCTTTTTCCTGAAAACAGCAATTCTGATAACAAATGTTTTCCATAGAAGAGAAAAGATGGCGCTAATATTCAGCAGCTAGAATTTTTTCTTTAAGAATATAAAATCACGTTAGATTTTCTTTCTTTCATCATACTATTTACGGCGTTACTAAGACTAAAAAGTCTTATACATGTATTATAAAATACCATCCCTTTGATTTGAAATAAAAATGAACTTAAGGTGTTTCATTTTCTTTACATGTGTCGTTTAATCTGAAACAAAACTGGAGCTGATAGGTTACTTTAAAATATATGGAGCTCAAAAATTTACTTAATGTAAAGATAATGAAAAAGGAGGGTATTTTATGTTATGGCTTAGTAAATTTGACATTACTTAGAAATTCATAATATATAATTAATTAACATATTAATATAGGTGACATAACAAAGTAGATTTAAGTTAAGTTAATCAGTATTTGAATGAGAAAGTACGATATCGCTTATTTTACGAATAAATATCCATAGAAAATAAATGCCAAACAACATTGATTACTAATAGTTTCATATCACTTACTGGCTGCATGGTCTTTGACGTCACTTTGCAAGCTGGTGTTATTTTGTTCTCCAATAAGCTGATTATTTTTCGCACTTCTAAATAGTTGTTGCATTTGGCGTCGTTTCTGCAGATGCTATGTACCAGGGAGCTTACAGAGAGCATGATTTTCTCTTCATTCGTCTTCATTGTCAGAAGTGGCTGAAATAGATGCAGATTTCACTATCAACAAAACATTTTAACAAAACATTCGATAAATGTTATAAAGAAACAGATATGTCAAACCCAGTGAATGATCAGATTATATCGAGGTATTTCAGGCTGTTTCAGATGAATGCAAACAATGAGGCTCCTATTTGACCAAGTTATTTATGTTTGAGATTAATGAACAACTATCGACAAGTATTTACCTTTATCTCAGACAGCATTTCAATACTAGGGTTTTGAATAAATGCAATAGTTGTCAACCACATTTCTGCCTCAATGCCAGTTACTTCCTGACCTACAAGTAGCTGGGTCATCATTTTAAGACTTGCTGGTGTTCCAGTCATGGGGATAGCATCCAGGAAGAATTTTCTAGATAGAAATAAAACAGTTATTGTTATGCATGTTATTAAAGAAGAAATTAGTACGAAATTTAATGTTGGAATACATTCCAATAAATAGTCGAGTAACGATAGTTCGAACACATTATTCAAGCAATCTTACCGGTATGTCTAAGGTGGAACGTAACTTAGATCAGATTACATTTTGACATACCACTATTTTCGACTCAGACGAGTTTGAATTATATTTATATGTGATTAAATTTGTACAGTTGTTTCATTGAACTGTCATGGTTTTTATTGTTATGTTATAAAATACATGTTATTTTGAAATATAAACAATTATATAATGTTACCTGACTCTTTCGTTGTTTTCACTGCAAATTGCTTTGTTCTTGATTCTTTGGAATACAGATGACATTTCGGCAGCTTCCATCTTCTTCATGGTATAGATAAGGGAGGTAAAAAGACGTGGTGTGTCTGGTTTAACGCCATTCTCAGTAGTTTTGCACACCTCTTCTAATTTGACTTGCATGTCTTTTATAGTATTTGTCAGTTTGTTGGTATTTGAATGGTCGTAATGAAGGCTTGTTTTAATTGCCGCAGTCACTAAAATAAAAAAGAATGTTCACAACATAAAAACATGGTAAGTGTTGTTACATTCCTGTATCATCTAAAAATACATTCGATATTGTGGGATCTTGTATTGCTGTAAGAAAAATATATATGTACTTATTCCTGACTCAAATGATACAGACAGGTATACTGTTGTTCTCGTGTCTATACGTTTATCTATGACCTGACCACACTAAAAAGTAATTTCATATATGCTATGTTTTCTTACCTGGTTTTGAGCTGGTTGATGACTGCTTAACGAAAGTCAAATGCTGTGTATTGTGTGTTGTGGCGCCGCTTTGTTCTCTCGAAAATGGTGCTAAAGTAATGTGCTCTTTGCAGGTTGCACTGACCAGTTTTCCGGATGACTTGACGAATTCCTGTTCGCAGTTGTGGGAACTTTTGACAAGAGGCAAAGACTGGATTTTCTGCAAATTGTGACCATGTTTAATGCATAGATGGATAGAAAAATCTTCAATTTCTAGCTTCTTTAATATGTTTGGTTAGTCTAGAATGCATAAAGGTTTATGAATATTCAAAGAACATGATTCAAATACCTTCAGAAGCTTTAACAATACGGTATGTACGTGAGCGATTAAGATAATATATATTTTAAACCCATTTCTGAAAAATTCCATTATTGATTTAAATTATGCAAATAATTCTGACGAAAAACTTTAAAGGTATAAACATTTTAATCTTCCTACTAACCGATTGCGAGTCATATGATATTCCATCTATTACAACTATTGGTTAAAGTTAATACATACATTCTGACGTAAACGTTAAACGTATAAACATTTTAATCTTCCGACTAACCGATTGCGAGTCATATGGTATTCCTTGGACGGCAGAGTTCGAGTTATGACGGTCGGTGCAGCTCAGCATGTGCTTGGACTTTGTCACTACAACATTATACCACCCCTTGTCAGCCGATGAATAGTCTGTGTCACAGGTTCCAGCAACATCAGACTGTGAATTGAAGATGGTAAATAGAAACAAAAGCATATTTAAATTAATAAACATTTTAATCTTGTTGTCGAAGCAATAACCCCATTCGCTCGTACATATTTTCATTTAGACCAAGACATAGTATTAACCAGGCGTTCTTTGAACAGACAGTAATATTTATATGTAAGATCAAGCCATAGTATTAACCAGGCGTTTATTGAACATGACCATAATGTTTATGTTAGATTAACTATTGCAAAAACACAAGTTGTCTTTCAAAAGTTTTTTAAATCATTTATTTTGTGACCACTATTTATTGATCACAGTTGTCATATTGAATAAATACGTCAAATAGAGTTTAAGCTTTGTTTACCTCTTGAATGGTCTGTGGTTTAGAAATGTCGTCCATGTTGTTTTGAAGCATGGAGAGGATACCTCGTTTGATGTTCAATATCTTGACATCCTGGTCATCAGCGAGGCATATTTGCTCAATTTGACCGTCTTGGAAGGAGAAGCCAAGTGGATCTTTCTCAAAGAGTGGTTTTAGTTGAGCAGACACGACTTTCATTTGAGATGTTTCTGGATCATGTTCTTTCATAACAACGTCAGAAAGCTGAAAACAGAATAAATTATAATTTTAAATATTTAAATAGCAATTTCCAACTTTACTGGCTCTCACGTATCTTTGCTTTTACTACTTAGTATTCAATGTATTTGTAACAATCGTATAATTACCCGTGAAATGGTTTTTATGTTTGTTTGCATATAATGCATCTATAATTTCAATATCGAATTAGCAATGTATAATATTGTGCAAGTGCTTAAGATTATATATAACATTTGCTTTACTTGTAAACACGTTCTATTGCCTTGTGTCAGTATCTTCTGAATTTAGTTGTTATTTAGTCATTATGTATTGTTAACTAATGACTCTTAGCAAGTTTGGGTTCTGGTCTGACGTTGCAAGGTTAGCCCTCTGATAAGAGTCCAAGAGGTTTTTAAGTTATTGTCAAGTCGTTTATAGGATTAAAATTGAGCCTTACTAGTCTCACTAAAACACACATACCCTCATGACTGCTTCGCATTTCGTGAGAAAGTCGATATTGACAGTTGCTGACATGGTAAGTCCGGCATGGTCCTCAGAGGCGCCTTGGACAGCAGTTCGAATCTCATTTTCGTATTTGAATTCGTAAGTCGTTCCCGGTTCATAGTTGAATTGGCTTGATACTACAAACATATTAATATTGACTCAACATGGCTCTGGAAACGAGAGATAGTAAGTGTGTCCATTATTTACTCATTAACCCTTTCCCCATATAAGCGACTTTTAGCGTGTTTAATTTATTCCTCCGCTAAAGAAAATAGTTCCAGTTTATAACCTCATGAACAATTACAATAACAAATGTCTTGATATAGCCTAGCAGATAGTAGTTTAAAGCAGGCTGAAAGTAAAGCAGAATGTGCCTTAAGGCACATTCTGCTTTACTTTCAACCTGCTTTAAGTGATCATCTGTATGTAATGTTATAAACGGATTATTGGGTAAAGGGTTAAATTCGACGTGAGAACCTATGTTGTGATTTATAGTTGTTACTAATTTTAGTGAATTGGTTTTATCTTGAACTATTGGTAAATAGTAACGGGTGTTTATAAAAAAAAAACTCTACAGTAAGAAATAGTACTTATATTACAATAACATAATTCCAATCTTATAGTTGGCATTTTGTTAAACGTGAACATATAGAGGATCTTACATGAGTGCTCATTAATTATCATTTTTAATAAACGAGTTGACTAAAACAATATGACGCGAGCCTTGGCGAGCGTTATATTGGTTTTAGTCAACGAGTTTATTAAGAATGATAAATAATGAGCACGAATGTTAGATCCTATTTATCACATAAACATTTTAAAACCCTTTTAAGTGAACTGAATCCGTAGTTTTTTGTCTCTCCGCCATATGTATTTTCCGCCAAAACTTGACGTTGTTTACAGTAACGCCATGGCAAATGACGTCATTTGGCACCCAGCACCATGCAGCGCTCGTAGACGAACAGGTAGGGCCGGAGCCCAAATATTGATATTTCACTATAGTTTATTGGATGGCTTTATAACACTCCCAGAGTCGGTTTTATGTGATAAATGCATTTATAAAATACAATGCTTTTACGGGAACGATAGCATACACTCATTTCAATATCATATGACAGAAATAAGGCATGTTAAAATAACAGATATTGTTTCTTCAATATTGTTTACGGGACGATATCATATAATGCACTCATTTCAATATCATATGACAGATATAAGGCATGTTAAAATAACAGATATTGTTTCTTCAATATTGTTTACGGGACGATATCATATAATGCACTCATTTCAATATCATATGACAGATATAAGGCATGTTAAAATAACAGATATTGTTTCTTCAATATTGTTTACGGGACGATATCATACACTCATTTCAATATATCATATGACAAAAATAAGGTATGCTGAAATAGTCGATTTTCTCTTCTTCAATAGTGTTTACAGGAAAGCTGCCATACACTCATTTCAATAACACATGCCAGAAATAAGGTTTGTTAAGGTAATGGGGTTTCTTTTCTTCAATTTTGTTTATGGAACGATACCGTACACTTATTTTAAATATTACGTGACAGAAATAAGGTATGTTAAGGTAATGGGTTTTCTCTTTTTCATTATTGTTCAAGTTCCATGTCATCAATAACTACTGATCGTCAAACAATTGAATTCAATAAGATAATTGGTGAAATACCTGTGCATTTTCCTGCACACGTGTTTCCGATGGCTATATCTTGTATGGGACCTGGAAAAGAAGAAAGTTTACTGCTGTAGACTTCCGATAGTATAATTTTAATACAACATTGACTATAGAATACACTTGCCTGCGATTCAAACTTCATAGCGTTTTTATTTATTAAAGTTTCCTTGTAACTTGTTGGCCGTAAGAGTCTTATCTTAAGCGTATTCAGTTACCAGTGTTTGCTGTTTAGGTTAGCAGTTTGTGTCCTGTGTGCAGCTTGCAGAGTATAGAAAAGAAAACGTTTTATTTCCAAATAACCGTGTTCACGCTTAAACTATTATTTTCACTGAAAACAGTTTTGAGCCATATCAGACGCCGGGTACTAGGCGTCTGATCAGGCTCCAAACTGTTTGCCACTCAGATTCAAACTGGTAGTCAGAATTATCAAAAATATGTCATTTTCTGTATTTCATTGCAATGCGTTTGCGTTTGAACGGAAGAATAACGTGTTATCCACTGCATTTCAGACAGGTAGCCAACTCGCAATCGATGGCCAACGACGGCCATCGATTTCTTTACTGAACTCATCACACCCTTTTTGTTATTTGATAATCAGCAGGAACAGGTAGCATTTTATAATTATATAGAATATAATACGATCTAACTTCTTATTACATTTAGAAATATATCAATACACTATCGTAGGTAAATTGTTTAAAATAATATCGTTATTAGTGCCAAACAGTTTAGATGCTGATCAGACGTCGCGTCACGCAGCTTCTAATCCGGGTCAAAACTTGTTTGCCAATATAACCGTTATACTCAGGGTAAGACAGTGAATTGTTTAAAAGTGTTTAAATCTTTTTATTTGTTGATGTTTTATTGCCAATCAATTATTGACTTGCAATAAAGCATTTTAAGCACATGGGCTAATTGGACTAAATATCAAAATAAGCAACATAAATAATATTCAAATATGTCCATACAATGGCTTCAACCAATAACAATATTCCTGAATTCTTTACAAACAATAATCATTAGACTATATAAAGCAGTGGTTATTAAAGAGCAACAATGAAATATTTACCTGCATGAGTTCCTGCCACAAGGGCAATGATAAACAATAACGTCCGCTCCATCTCGGAGCTTGCAGGTTTCTCTCTGCGTGTTTAATTGAGGATAGCTCAAGATAGAGGCGTTTATATACTGACCATTGCTGATATAAACCTCCAAAGTCCATCCAAAGTCCGAACATTCCCTGATTCAGCAACAAAACCGTATCTACCCACTTATAAACTGATTTATCAAATATGATATGCACTCCTATTTCCTGTGGATATGTCCTTATTTCATAAGACAATGTAATATTTCAGACGGCTGATATTCTAAATAAACAAAAGAGTGCAGCCCCTGGTCATAATGCTCTTTATGAAGCCCCTCTGACTAGGGTCTGCACTGCTCATAAAGTATACACGCCGACATATTGGTTTCAAGCATACCAAATAGGTTACAAAGTTATTTGATTTAATTAATTGTTCACCACTGAAAAAGGCAAATGCCAACACGAAAACTAGATTCTAACTAGATTCTTACAATAGGCCTACAAACCACGTTTCTTTAGCTCTTATCGTGCTAAGCCCGACTTGCTTAATACTTGCAAACAGCTTGGATCCGGATCAGACGCCGCATAACGCGGCGTCTGATCTGGATCCAAGCTGTTTGCGAATTATATTAATACTTTTTCAAGTTTAAAAAACATCGAAAGTAAATAGTATTTTTTACACAAAATATATACTTTAAGCAGACGACAATCTAGCATGATTAGGGTTAATTCTTCTCCCGCAGACTATAAAACTCGGGCCCGTTATGAATTTCTAAAATTCCAGAAAAAGCCTTAAAGAGGCTCGCAACCGGATTTAGCATTAAAAATAGTAATTTGTAAATATATGTCAAATGCCTATATAAATGGGTAAGATTTAGTTTAGGATAATAAATTCTGTTAAAAAATGCATTTCAAAAAAAAAGAAAAGAAGAAGCTCTGGTGGGATTCGAACCCGTGACCCTCCATGCGGAGACAAACATGAAAGAAAAGGGAAACGCCTTTACCCACGCGGCTACTGGCGCTCTCTATCTATGTGGTAGCGAATTAACGTACTTCACTGGTAGCGATTGATAGTACATATTTGGCTCAGGTTTATGTCTGAGCCCGTGTAGAGAAGCAACAAAACAACTATACCGTTAGCTAACGCTATAGAAAAACGATGGAAAACATCTAAAAAAATTTAAGATTCGGTGACAATTCTTGAGACTTTTTTTTTTGGACTTATCATATTTTTTTAATGTCAGAAGTCAAATAATGCCACATATTTGCTTTTATTTTATTTTGACAAGTACACCATCCGGTTGCGAGTCCCTTTAAAATCAGTACAAATTGACCTTATTTCGAATTCAGAATACTTCATCTAAAAAGGAATAACACCAGACTGTGTTCAGTCTTGTTTATTTTATTGACAGGAGTGAAAGCTACAAGGGTTCGTAAAACTGTGAAATTAATTTTATTATATTTTTGACTTGTTATTGCACAAAAATTGTTCATCGACTTTACTGTCCTATAGAGTTAGTTTTCTAGGCTGGTTGTTGTATGATTAATGATTGTATGATTGTTATTACGTTAAGATATATACGGTATTCGTTGTGAAATAGATTTCATTAGAACATTGTCCTCTGTAATTAGGGTAAACTTTAATCGGAATGTCAAACAATGAAAACGACCTAAATTGTAACTTCTTCCTTATATGATAAATACAGTCAAACCTCTATATTACGACCACTAAAAAGGCTGATTGATTGTATAAAATACAGGTGACAACTTAAAGCAAGGCGACAGTAAAACAGAACGCTCCTGTAGGAGCTTTCTGTTTTACTGCCGTATTGCTTTAAGCAGTCACCTGTCTTACACACGTAACAATTAACACATTTTAGTGGTCGTAAATGAGAGGTTTAACTACATATTAATGATATTACCGATAGTGTTGAAATGCATCAATGTCCGTTACCTTAAAATGCATTCTGCTTTACTTTCAGTCTGCTTTAAGCTATCATTTGTCAGGATAAAGAAAATGTTTCTTATGGTACATATTTGCGACTGTTTAAACCTTTCCCTCATGAAACGTTTTAGCCCACTTCGTTTATTCCTCAACGTAAGATTTTTTCTTTCAAATTTCATACAGTCATGAACATGTGCAATAAGAAATATTGTCTATATCCTAGCAGATAGTAGCATAAAGCAGACTGAAAATAAAGCAGAATGCGCCTTAATGCTCATTCTGATTTACTTTCAACCTGCTTTAATTGATAACCTGTCTTCAAAACTAAGTGGCATTATCTTATTCACTGAAGGAATAAGTAAAAGGCGTATTGGGATAATGGCTTAAACCCAACATGGTAAAATAATGTATATCTTCCACAAAGATGACATTAGCAAACAGTGTAGGACACAAATCAAGGCGTCTCATCAGAGTCTGTTTTGTTTGCTATTTCACTAAAAATTACTGTATCTGCTGTATGATCAAACACTGTAAGGTCTTTATCTGTCGTATTTAACTAGCATGAAAAGTATGTTTAGTATGATAAGGGTTTAATTGAGCATACTCGCATTCATAGTTAAAACGTGATTAAGTCGAAATATGGACCTGTATTTTGGACTCATGTAACTGTTTGTACTTTACTTTGTATATCCAGCTTTAACTTTAACCTATCAACCCCTGTGACGATTGCAAGCGTTATTTACAAACAATATTCAGTGCTCCTTGTCCAAATTACATATCATTGGAAACTGCAATTGTCCATTTACTTATTCATATTCAGGGTCTATGGGTTAAGCTGTCAACTATTTTGAATTTTGAATTCAGTCGATTTGATATCGTTTTAGTGTGTATATTAACTAATTACTCCATAATTACGCCATTTTACGACTTTTAACTTATTCCTCTACTGCATGAAGTAAATAGTTTATACGGTTATTTATCACATAAACGTGCAAAATATAGAGGGCCGTAAAAATCGTATGGCCCACTGGGCATATATTTTATACTAATTTTCGAATCACCAAAATACTGTACTACTACGCCGACTTTAAATCTGTTAAGAAAATCTAGACAAAATAAGATCACCACTAGCGTTTTAAAACATTTCCAAGTGTCCTAAAAACATTATCCAAAGCAGTCCCGCAAACTCGGGCTGCAAATTAGGCTATGTAGAGCTCTGTTATAACAGTGACTCAGACAGTTTTTCAAATTTAGACGTTACAATGATGATGACGTCGTGTTGCTATAACGACGTTATTTGAAAACAAAACTTGACTCTAACTGTCAAATGATCAATTTTAGTCAGTAAGAACAGTTTTAAATTAAATATTAATTTAAAATTTGAATATGGTATCGGAGAAGTCTTTTCGCAACACATTGATGTTGATTTTCTTTATTTTAGCTTGGAGGGTGTTTTTACCTTCGGATGAATAAAACCGAATAACGCCTATGGCGAATCGTTTTCCATAGAGCCGAGGGCAAAAGTGAAAGTAAGACCGTTCGGATTTTCGTGTCATTTGGTGTTTATGTGATAAATAGAGGATATTGAATGAGTGGTTTTTCAGTAATAAATTTATTGAACTCGTTGGATAAAAATGATATGTTGCTCGCCAAGGCTCGCAAAATATCATTTTTATCCAACTCGTTCAATAAATTCATTACTGAAAAACCACTCATTCAATATCCTCTATATATATGCACCATAGCAAATATGTTCTATATCCTACCTGATGGTAAAAAATGGCAGGCTAAAAGTAAAACAGAATGGGCCTTAATGTGCCTTCTGCTTTAATGTCAACCTGTTTTAACCCATTACTCCAAACCTATGCATTTTATGTATTTGAATTATTTCTTCGTTGAAGAAATAGTTCCAATTTATACAGTCATGGATACGTATCGTTAGAAATGTTTTCCATATTCTCGCAGATTGTAACCCAGACTTAGAATTAAGCGGAAGCACCTTAAGGTACAGTGTGCTTTAGTTTCAACCTGCTTTAAGTGGTCAACTATTTTCAATGCTAGAAACAGGCTATGAAGTAAAGGGTCGAGTGGTCGCGTTCAAAACCAGAAACATGCTATGGGATAAAGGGCTATCTCTTTCATTATGTATAGATATTGCATGTATTTACTACTGAACTAATAAGTGTATACAACAAAACAGCTTTCTCTTCTATTGTAACATTTATTTAAGATGTCACCTGCCTTACACACCTGACATTCACACAATTCAGTGGTCGTTCTAGAGAGGTTTTATAGTACAGTCGAACTTCGATATTTCGGAATCGTTTAACTCGAACTATCCGATAGTTCGACATATGAACTGCATTATTTCATGCTCGGTAAAAATCGAACATACCCATTTTTAAAAGTTAAAACGTGGCTTAGCCACGTTTTAACTTTGAAATACGGGTATGTCGACAAAACTGACTTGGAGATATCGAAGTTCGACTGTACATGTATTTGGGCCATGCCATGAGAAAACAAAGTTTATTGCCATTACCAAACACCGCGTATATATGTGACGTGGCGACTGGTATTAGTTTACACTGTTAGCTATATGCAAAAGTGTTATCACGGTGTGGCTTATTTCATTGTTTGAAATAGTACCCTTGCGATAAAGTGCTTATTTATAACAGTTAAAATTAGTATTATCATATTAGATTAACGATGAAATCAACTGATGTATACATGTAAAAATATTTCAGATAAGATATACATTGTACAGTAAAACTTATATCAAGCTCATTGAGGAAGTGTGTAGGCTACAGTGGAGAATCTGTTATTCTTTCCCGTTTAAACGCAAACGCACGCAAACGCAAAGCACTAAAAAACGTAGAAAAGTACACCTTTTGGACAATTCTGATAATTCTTGTTTATCTTGGTGGCAAACAGTTTGAAGCCTGATCAGACGCCGGGTTACCCGGCGTCTGATCTGGCTCCAAACTGTTTGCACTGCAAATAATAATTTTAGCGTAAACGCGTTTATTGGGAAAGAATAACAGATTCTCCACTGTATATCGAAGTCAGATGACTGATAAATGTAGGATAAAACACAATGCAATTTAAAGCTCCCGATGTGAGACTTTTGTATTTGTTTTCTTTCCTTCAAGATTTTAACAAAAACTGTATAAGAAACTGCCTACATTATTAACATTGCATTATACTGTATTCGTACAGATTCGACAATTCTGTCAATCTTCAACATTTACCTTTCTTTCGATATTTTACATTGTCGTTGGATATGTGGGAATATATATACAGTGGAGAAAACGTTATTCTTTCCCGTTTAAACGCATGTACGAAACGCAAAACACTTAAACGTAGAAAAGTGCAACTTTTGGACAATTCTGATAATTCATATTTATCTTGGCTCCAAACTGGTTGCAATGGAAAAAGTAGTTTTAGCGTAAACGCGTTTATTGGGAAAGAATAACGTTTTCTCCACTGTATATATGCGTCTAGATAGTCTTGGCATTCCAATATAGGGTCCATGCTTATAAATCGTCTGTGATGAGTCTTAGATCGTTCTTTAGCTTTTGATTGGTCAGATTTGAGGAGAATGCTCTCTGCAGTATCCTCTGGTAACGACATTGGTAAAACAAATTCAAGGTATATGCCTCTCCTGGTATTGCTAACAGATATCCGTTTGTGCCCTTAAATTATTGACCCCTTCAACTTTAAATTGGACCATATTGAAAATTGGTTTGTTTGTTCGATACCAAATATGTAATCCACATGAAATTAAGTCGTTATTATTATTATTATTATTATTATTATTATAAGAGACTCACCACACCACATTAATTTTACCCAACAAACACAGCAATTATATTAACACATTTAAGCCAAGTAGATTCTTCAATTCTTATATATATTGGATGAGTCAAATTTCCATTCAAGGTGTGCTTGATTTATTTTTTTCTTTTAAAAAAATCCTGGTAGCCATTCAACGGCTCTATTAACGACCTTTCGAAAGAAGGAAGAGTTCACTGGCACCAGAGTCATGGACTTCTAGATTCTGGATCTAGAACCTATTTTTTCCGGTCGGTTAGCAATGTCTTTTGTATTGGAATAGAAATTTAAAAAAATGAAGAAAAAAAAATGAGTTGACTCTAGATATGCCTAGATACATATACCGGTCTGCTATCTTTTAGTGTAAGATCTATTAGATATAGATTCGTGTTCTATAAGATTTTCACCCAAACGTTAGCAATGTCTACTGTATGGGATTGGAAAAACTAACCAAAAAAATAAAAAAAATAAAAAATCATTTTTTTTTTTAGATATCTTGACGCTGAGCTTCTACCGGTCTGCTTATCTACTATTTATTATAAGACCATGGTATGTAACCAATTCTACACCGTGTCACTTTAACCACAAGAATAACTATCTAAAACGCATTCAATCCAACCCAAATCTTTTGCAATCCATAGATAAGATATTTTTCTATCCAAAATACATTTCTTCGATGGTTGATTTGAATACGTAACTACAAGAATCAAGATTGAAGCCGGTATTTTACCAAACAGGGTTTTCCTCCACCCCCTAGCTTCCGGTTGACCTCGGGTCAAGTTGAAGCGTTTGTAAGTGCAAATTTCATTGGCTGAATAATTCACGCGAGAATATTCCCGTACAGTAGACAATGTGTTATTCTTTCCCGCTGAAACGCAAACAAAACGCAAACGCATGTCACTAAAATGTAATGAATGACTACTTTTTAATATTTTTGCGTATTCATTTTAATCTCAATGGCAAACAATTTGGAGCCTAGTCAGACGCCTGGTTACCTGGTGTCTGATCAGCCTCCAAATGGTTTGAAAATGAAATAATAGTATTAGTATAAACGCGTTTATAGGGAAAGAAGAACGTTTTCTCTACTTTACGTCATTCGCGCGAGCGTCTTCCCGCGCTTGTGTCAAACTGAATAAACTACTGATTACAGTGACACAGTGTGCACAACTGTGCTGAACTTATGTTAATGCCAGACTTTAATCACTGCATAATTAACAATTTCAACCAAAAATCATGATAACGATATATATTTTCATATCCTTCCGGTATATACATTCTTTTTTCAATCAGCCAATCAAATCGCTCGTCGCAAACTTTACTTTCATTTCGTCTAAACCGGAAGCTAGGGGGTGGAGGAAAACCCTGTATTGTAAAATACCGAGTTAAATCTTGATTTTTGTAGTTACGTATTCAAATCAACCATCGAAGAAATGTATTTTGGATAGAAAAATATCTTATCTATGGACTGCAAAAGATTTGGTCTCGATTGAATGTGTTTTAGATAGTTATTCTTGTGGTTGACGTGACACGGTGTAGAATTGGTTACATACCATTGTCTTATAATAGTAGATAGGCAGACCGGTAGAAGCTCAGCGTCAAGATATAGTAGATCTAAAAAAAAATCCCATACAGTGGACATTGCTAACGTTTGGGGGAAAATCTTATAGAACACGATGTCGAATCTATATCTAATAGATCTTACACTAAAAGATAGCAGACCGGTATATGTTTCTAGGCATATCTAGAGTCAACTCATTTTTTTTTCTTATTTTTTTTAATTTCCATTCCTACACAAAAGACATTGCTAACCGACCGAAAAAAATGGGTTCTAGATCCAGAATCTAGAAGTCCATGACTCTGGTGCCAGTGGAAGAGTTCGATCGTTAGTTCAATTTTTTTGTTTTATTGTGAAATCATCGCATTCCAGAATAATGATGCAAAATTCCGAAATTCAGAGTAAGGCTTCTATGATATGCGATCCTATTTGATGATCTAAGATACTTATGATTTCAGTGGTCAATCCATGGGACGTCACGCCGTGGGTGTTTACAATCGGGTTTTCCATACTCTGACGTCACGATGTCAACTTCATTACGTCATGACGTCACCATTAGGACGTTGTCACTTGACAACCGCACTTCAACTGCGACAGTCGACACATTCAAGTGTGCGGACAAGCTGAATTTTACAAAAAGAAACTAAACAAACAGATGTACCGGTAAGTAATTAACCATATTTTATATCAAAGTAGTAGTATTAAACATTGTCAATACTAATGTCCTAGAACCTATTCTTAAAGAGAATTTTAAACACTCTCGCGTCTGCATTTACAGTGGAGAATCTGTTATTCTTTCCCGTTTAAACGCAAACGTACGCAAACGCAAAGCGCTAAAAAGTAGAAAAGAACAACTTTTGGACAATTCTGATATGTCATGTTTATCTTGGTGGCAAACAGTTTGGAGCCTGATTAGACGCCGGGTTACCCGGCGTCTGATCTGGCTCCAAACTGTTTGCACTGCAAATAATAGTTTTAGCGTAAACGCGTTTATTGGGAAAGAATAACAGATTCTCCACTGTATGCCATTTAAATACTTGTGGTCATCTGCTTTAATTTCTCAAGGTAAACATTTAGGCAATTTTACCAAAATAAAAGCATCGACTTAAGTGTCAAACAGCTCGGATCCTGTCTTGATATATTTCCACACTACTTTAATTACTGGTCACTTAAGGTTGATGACCCCTTATGAGATCGGACCAAAACCGTCTCTCTACGTAAAGCGATCGCCCATTCTCGCTCTCCGTAGAGTTCCGATCTATACTGATATTGGCCCGATCTCATTAGCAGTCCTCAACCCTAATACAATATTGACTGCATATTGGAAACTATTTTACATTCAACTTTGAAATACGAGAATGGCGTTTACGCTAAAACTATTATTTGCAGTGCAAACAGTTTTGAGCCAGATCAGACGCCGGGTAACCCGGCGTCTGATCAGGCTCCAAACTGTTTGCCACCAAGATAAACATGAAATATCAGAATTGTTCAAAATGTGTTCTTTTCTACGTTTTAGCGCTTTGCGTTTGCGTTTAAACGGGAAAGAATAACAGATTCTCCACTGTAAGCTAATAACTGGTATCGAGGGGTTGTAGCCTGGAACTATACCAGACAAAAAAAAGTCTACAAATGTGTGCCTTTCATTTTCTTTTATTCAATATCTTGGCGAGAATTGGGGGTCACATGTATCAGTAAGACAATTAAAAATATTGGTTTGATGCAGAAAAAGGATGTCTGCATCAGTAAATGAAAGCTTTAGTGAAAAATATGAAGTATTTATTTAGATCTGGTGCTATAAGGTAAAGCAATACATATTAAAGAAGACGTATTTTTTTATGTCGGGTATACATTGGACGGAAAATCCCAATTGCCGTCGCGTGCCAAACTGTTTGGTACAGACTCAGCGCAGGGTTAGGAATGGGAACAGTTCTAGTACATTAAATGAGACACCTTCTGGAAAGAAACACAATAAGCAAGTTTTGCTTTCCTTTCAACCCTAAACGCAGGCTGCCATAAGTTGACATGAAAAATCCTAAGATTTCCTAATTTGCATTTTTCAAGTTTGATTTTACGAATTGTACCTTTACCCCATCGTCTGTTTCTAGTTTTGTTGACACTTGACGACTTAAAACACTGGAAGTAAAGCAGAATGCGCATTAAGGCGCATTCTGCTTTACTTTCAGTCTGCTTTAAGTTACCATGTACTAGAAAAAATCCGAAGATTTGGGAAATATCCGGAGAAATGGCAGCCCTGTAAACGTGATTGTATGTTTGTAAAATACATGTAAATATTTAAAGAAACCAAAGTTCTGGAACATTTTGTTTCAGTAGTTCAGACAATAGCCTTTTCAAGGAAATACTTTTAACCGGTGTATGTCTACATGCCATCACTTGAAATGTTGTTAGGAATATTTTATTTAGTAAATTTTTATTTTCTCGACCTTTCAGATCAACGGACGATCTTCGTGACTTCGAAAGCTCAAACGGTATGTACAGTTGGGAGTGTGATATTTCCATTTGACCCATTACCCCATAGATATGCATTTTTATTCCTCCACTAAAGTAAATGGTTCCATATTATACAGTCATAAATATTATCATTTAATAATACATATAGCTTATAACGTTAGCTTAAAGTAGGCTGAAAGTAAAGCAGAATGTGCCTTAACGCACATTCTGATTACTTTCAACCTGGTTTAAGTATCCACTAAGTATTTTCTTCAAAACAAGAAACGGGTAATGCACATTCTGCTTTACTTTCAACCTGGTTTAAGTATTCACTAAGTCTTGTCTTCAAAACAAGAAACGGGATATCGGGTAATGGGTCAAACGGTACTAAACGTAAATGAAATTATAAAATGTAAAAATTAAAAAACTTTTTGTTTCGGGTTGGGTGTGACGATTAATTTCATTCTTTGTTACCAACTCTTTTGAGCCCGGTCAAGCGTTACCCGACAGACTGCCTGTACACCCATCTCTGTCTGGACAAGAAAACTATGAGTCTGCACAAATTATTGATTGACCATTTTGCCATATAGAAAAATTCGTTTGGAGGGGAAGAATATTATTGAAATGAAGAATGAGATTAATAACTTGCCGCATACCTACATGCGTGTTAAATGTGTTTCAGAAATATTTTAGAAATGTATTGCACACTGACAAGCAGTACAGACCCTGGTCAAAGAACTTCTTTATGATCCCCCGATCTGAGTCTACGGTGTTTGCACAGGAAATAGTAAATCATTCTATTACGACAATTAAATTCTGTTAATAATCGTACTATCAGTTTGCTTTAAACTGTTACCTGTCTTTCACACAATCAATTAGCCTTTACATCGGTCGTAATAGAGTTGATTTACTGTATGTATATATTGTATATGTCTATCAATCATCTTTTATTCTACCCATCTAGACGGTGACAGTGTTATGGAAGTTTGGAACAGACCTAGTACTTCTTACCCTAATCGGGACCCGTCCCCAAGTACTGCTGCACTCTTGGCCCCTGCCGGATGCCTTACTCAAGCCCCTGTATCAAGGACCAAGGACGGCAAACCCCGCGTGATGGATCTGAACAACTTGGGACTTCGGGGTAGGGTTCCACAGAGACAGCCATCACCATCGAAATATGAAACCCTTGATAATAAGTGGGCGGAGTCTGGACGAATTCCAGGTAAGAGAAACAGAGTGGTCAGTTCATAGTTGATGTTTAACCCCTTCACTGACATGATGCCATCTGCTTTAAACACGGTCGTCGTCTGCTTTTATTTTGACTGCAGAAAAATCGGTACGAGTGCCTAACAATTTGGATCCAGATCAGACATTGGGTTGCGCGGTGTCTAATGAGGATACAAACTGTTTGCAAATAACCAGTGTACTCCGGTCAAGGCACTGCTGTGGAATAAGATACAGTAAAACCTCGCTATTACGACCACTAAAACGAAGGCTGAATTGATCGTATAATAGAGAGGTGGCAGCTTAAAACAAGGTGACAGTGAAACAGAAAGCTCCTAAAGGAGCTTTCTGTTTCACTGTCACCTTGCTTTAAGCGGTCACCTGTCGTAAACACCCTAATAATTAACATAATTTAGTGGTCGTTATAGAGAGGTTTTACTGTACAGTGGAAAAGGCGTAAGCCTTCCCAATAAATGCGTTTGTGCTAAAACAATGTGTACAATGCTCCCTCCTTACAACGATCCTCTGGACGATTCCCTCTTTACAACAATGTCTGGCACTGTTCCCAAAACAAGACAAGTGTGTCTAACACGTTCACTGCTGCAATGTCGTCTGCTATTTGTATGCCCTCGCACGACTTAGTCGATGGCATGCTGTTGTAGTCTGTCTGCATGTCTGTCTGTTTGTCTATACACAACTTTAACCTTGGCCATAACTTTGGAACTACATAGGATATAAACTTTATATATCTCAAGAAGCCAAGGTTGCGCTAAGTACAGCTTTGATCATGTCCGACAAAGGCCAAGGTCATTTAGAGGAAAAATTGAGTGAATTTAACATTGGCCCTAACTTTACGACTCCATGTGTAACTGTTAGATACTTTATCATGTTTATGTTTGGAATGTGTACTCAACTCAAGAAGCTCTTGAGCTTGGTACATCTTGGGCTATGTCCAACAAAGGTCAATGTCATTTATAGATCAAATAGGGTTAATAAAATAGTTCCCTTAATAACTCTGTGATCATGTCATCATTTCTAAATTTTGAAAACAGTCCTTCAGCAAGTTGTTATGACGACGACGTCATTATGGTGTCATCATAACATCAAGATGACGTCATGATGATATGGTGACGATGCATTTGAATACGAGGTTTATAAAGTTGCCATACTGTTTGTTTTACATATTTCAAACCTATTCAATTAAATAAAACCAAACTTTGAAGGAGTGCAATGAATACCTGCTGTATGATTTTATTTTACAGCTTCATGAATAAATAATTGTAGAGCTAGATCTAATGACAAAACATCTCGGTGGCATTTGTCACTTACTATGACACCGTTCTTGTTTTCAAAGTTTTGGACATTTTGATAGAAGTTATAGTTAGAACATATTAAGTGAAATCTTAATGGTTAAGAAGGGGCGTAACGAGCGTTAGCGAGTGGCCCCTTCTTAACCATTAAGATTTCACTTAATATGTTCTAACTAACTTGGAATATAACCTATAATTGTATTGGCCGAAGACTACATACTTCCCACGTATCGTAAACAAAACTGGCTTATTCTGGTTGTGAGATCGCCCAAATATGACAGAGTCTTTACAACTAGTTGCTACAAGGCGGATTTATCTATAGCGCGCACAGACATCACGCGACGTCGTAACACAACAACATTCTTAATGATTAATTAAGTGCCGTACTTAATGGGGCGCAAACGGCAGTTTGATGGGTTAAAAATGTAGGTTAATTTATATTCTAAGATACATAAAGAGGATTGACAAACAGTCTGAACCCAGATTAGACGCCTAATTACGCGTCGTCCGATCTGGGTTCAAAATGTTTGCAAAAGGGTACTTATATTGTCTCCCGATAACTACCCCCTTCGTCTGTCTGTCTGTCAATCCTACTAAGTGCAGGTTGATAGAGATGTGCATGAACATATTATATCTTTCTATACCACCACTTCTAAGGGGAGATAATGCAAAGTGGAGATAATTTAACTTAATGCTTCATGCAATATATGTTATTTATAAGCACTCTTAAGCACAACTCCTCCTACACTGTTCATTAGATTTTAACCCTTATCCTGCGGCGATGACGTCTGCTTCGAAATTGTCGTCTGCAACGTTTGTTAAATTTAGATTTATACATATTTCAAGTAAAGAAACCTAAAGAAGAGTGTCAAACAGTTTGGATCCAGATCAGACACCGCGTTACGCGGTGTCTGATCTGGATCTAAACTGTTTGCAAAACCAATAAAATCGCGACCAGCAGGCAAAGGGTTAACAAAACTTCACAGGTTCATAGAGTACCATCTTCCATCTACCATCTACAGATATGCATGCAGAAATATTTTTGTATTCCGCCATAACCAAGCGGGGATAATTTAAAGGGCAGATAATTTAACTTAAAGAGGCTCGCAACCAAATTTAGCATTAAAACAGCAATCTGTAAATATATGCGAAAACGCTTTTATGAGCGGGTAAAAATTAGTTTAGGTTGAGAAATTAAGTTTAAAAATGCATTTCAATAAAAAAATTATTGAGCTCTGGTGGGATTCGAACCCGGGACCCGGCATGCGGGGACAGGATAGCAAAAATAAGACAACCCCTTAGACCACTCGAATGCAGGCCTATTCATATCTTTGGGATCGATTTAACGAACTTCAGTGTGTAGCGATGGAGAGTACTTAATTCGGCTCGGCTTTATGAACAGAAAAGAACATCTTTTATTCAGACATAAGTACATCATCTTAAAACATAAGTATCAAAAGTTTAAACCACAAATTCGACGCAATGGATAAAGCAATGGAAAATATTTCAAAAATTAAGATTTGAAGACCTTTCTTAAGGGTGTTTTAGACTGATCGTATTTTCTAATGCTATATGCACGATAATGCTACACATTTGGTTTTATTTGAGTATTTTCTTTTATTTTTGCAAATACGCCATCTAGTTGCGAGACGCTTTAATAACTGTTTCATGCGATATAGTTTATAAGCACTCTTTTAAAAGCGCAACTCCTACTACACCGTTCATTGGATTTCACCAAAACTTAACAGGTTCATAGAGTACAATCTACAAATATGTATGAAGAAGTGATTTTCTGTTCCGACAATTTCCAAGGGGAGATAACTGAACATTAATGTTTCATGCATTATAGTTCATAATCCTCGTAAGCGCAACTCCTTCTGCACTGTTTATCCGATTTTAACAAAACTTCACAGGTTGATAGAGTAACATCTACAGATATGCATGAAGAAATGTTTTTCTATTCCGACATTTCCTAGGGGAGATAACTGAACATTAATGTTTCATGCATTAGAATTCATAATCCTCGTAAGCGCAACTCCTTCTGCACTGTTCATCCGATTTTAACAAAAATTCACAGGTTGATAAGAGTATTGTATAGAGATGTGCATGAAAAAATATTTTTCGATTCCACCGCATTTGCAAGGGGAGATAAACGTTTTCTATTAGTGCGGCGGGGGAATTAGTTAGCCCCCGGGCGACAAGTCTAGTTAAATATTACGACCGTGTCATTCGCAATGTGCCTTGATTTCTGGGTGTAGAACACAATTGAGAAACAATTGAAACTTGATCATTCGAGTTAGCTTAATTCGGGCTGACCCGTATTGCTCAGTTAATTCGATAACTCGAACACGCTTAAGTCGAACAAACTCTTATTTCAAGGTTAACCCCTTTGTTCCTAACGTCCCATAAAAGGGACACGGGCAAACAGTGTAGACTCTGGTGAGAGTCTACACTGTTTCCTGATAGGAATTTCAATATAAAATAAAAACGAAAATAAAAATTCAGACCAGGCACCCCTTTCATAAAAAAATGTTCTCATTTAATACATGTATGTATAAGCGTGGAAAGATCCAATTGGCAGAATAGGGTTAAAACATGGCTAAATCACGTTTTAACTTTGACATAAGAGTATGTTCGATTTCAGAGATTTCGAATTATTGAGTTTGTAGTACATGTAAATATACATTTGAAAACTAGAATCTTGTTAACTTTTGCAGGATCGCCTGAGAGTCCACTGACACACACACGATCACGAAATGGTAGACAGCTTTCACACCACCCTGACAGTTCGATACATGAAGGGCTGAAATGGCCAGAGGAAATTAACCAGGGACGGGAAGATGGTATAGCAAGGAGACCTCAGGGATATATAAATGACAAGAGCAGCTTAAAGGCACCCGTTGACCAGCGTCTGTCTCGATATGAAGCTGCAATGTCAATATCAAACCAACCAGTTCCTCCTTCTGGAAGTTTCCCAGGTTGTGGACAAGAACAAGTTAGAAGATTCCCTGGGAACCAAAGTCAATACTATGACACAACGAGATTGTCCAACTGTCCACTCCCAGTAAACGCAAGACATGAAGGGGATGTCCATACAGATGGCCATGTGGATAAGATTGGAATGTATACAAACACTTCACTGAAGCAAGAAGTTGCACTACTGCAACAAAGCAGGCAACGAACTCAACCAGAGATTTTGCGGCCGATCAACTTCACGCCACAAGCTACTGCTCCCAAAAAAGCTCAATTCTACCAGACAAAACCACATATGTGCAACACTAATAGCGAGCTGGAGTATGATAATAGTGCTGAGCTTGAATTAGATGAGAGAAGACAAAAGCTAATGATAAAGAAGAAGGGAGTGCCAACTGATGGCAAACGACATAAGAAACATGAGAAGAAAGTGCCTGTTGTTGAGAAGAGTATCGCAGCTGGACGAGCAGTAAAGGAAAACACTCCCCAAATAGTTCCACGTCCTCCTACAACACCACAGAAGGCTAAAGAGAACGGAGGTGGAAATTATTCAAAGAGAAAAAGAAGGCTTATAAGCAGAGTACAGAATAATGCGGCTGAAAGTTGCTATGAGGGCAACCAGCCAAAAGTAATTCCAAGGCAAACACCCCGTCAAACAATGTGCTGGAGCAACGAGACTGCCAGTGGCAGCCAAAGACTAAGGGTATAAACGAAAGAGAATTAGAGACATGCTACACTGCATTTTATAGGAACATTGTAAACACCCAGAGATGATACCAGCTGACTGTTATATACATGTATTTGATGATATACTGTTTTGCTAATGATATGAAAGACATTTTGAATGTTTGTATAATATATTCACAATTATGAAACAAATATTGTCAGATGTTTTTATCTATTTCAAATAGATACCTTGTGTCCTACTCTTGACAATTCCCCCCTTATCCCGCTGAAAAGTGTAACTCCCCCGTTTAAATCTGTTTTTACAAATTAACCTACATGTACTTTATTAGTTATACAGTTTCTTCACAGGGTACATGAGAATTTCTTCCCGGCTGAGGAAAATCAATGTTGCCCGAGCCGTTAGGCGAGGGTGACATGATTTTACCAGCCGGGAAGAAATTCTCATGTACCCTGTGAAGAAACTGTATAACGAATTTATTATACTTCAAAGTTTTTATTGTTCAAATGAAATATTTCGGAATTTGTCGTGCACAGCGCTCAAAGTAAACAGTAACAAAAGCGCGTCAAAACATATGACGTTGAACGTAAGTGACGTTTATGTTTATGACGTTTATGACGTTATTATTCAAAAGAAAAATGGACAAATACTAGGAGACTTCGACTTCAAACTTTCCCAGAAATAATGCGACTGTTGAAAGATCCAAACACCGATTGGTTCTTAGCCGAAATGGACTTAAAACGGAGGATGCAGGATTGAATGCACTCAATCCTGTCGAACTATCGGCCATCTTATTTTCTGTAAAGCAAGACTCAGGGACCTGTCAACCAATGAAAATGCTGCATTCCTAAGTACCCTGTCAGCTCACAGGGTACATCGGATTTTGTCTAGGGCTCGTTGACCAATGAAAAGTAAGGAATTTACTTTGCAGTATAATAACTTATTTTAAGCAAGCTGAAAATAGAGCAGAAAGTTTCCGTAAGTATGTCTGCCTTATCAAAAACAAAAACAGCTCCCTATATATACTATGATTTTTGTATTAATTACTCGTCAAAAAAACAAAGTTGGTATTCTGTGATTTGTACTTTTGGCTATGGGCGATAGAGATCCTAACGACCCAAGTGATGTCTATTTAATCAAAACGAGAACCAACATTTTGAAGAAATCAAATAAAATAATGATAATAAAAATAACCATTACAATTGAGGGTTGGGAGGACGGCCTCTGTTCTCCCTCCCGATCTAAATCATGGTTTAGACCCAGCGTTTATAAAGCGATTGAGTTGAGCCTGAGTACGTTCTTAAGCAATTTGATTGGTCAGATTTGAGCCTAGGCTCAAATCTGACCGATCAAATACTTGAGAACGATTTCAGACTCAACTCAAACGCTTTATATCCTTGAACCCATGACGGATCGACAGTTGCCGAGAATGGCCGATCGATCTCCGTAAGGTAACGGCACAGGGACCCGACACGATTGATTTTTTAGATAATTTCTTTTCAAAAGGTATATATAGAGACAAGGGGTACAACTGATCGTCAGTATATTCTCACCTTATCTCTACAAAACCGGGCATTTCATGAATAATAATTGATGAAACGACCACCTTTTTGCATTTCTGTTTCGCTAATATAATACCCTTCCATAAAAACATAACACAAAACCAACGGTAGGCATATACTTTCAACAGTAACGGCGTCTACTCACTGAAATCACCCATTTTCGGAAAACGGGACAGGTGTTCGTTCACAGCCGACACAGCATTGCTCACTACTGTATGCTTGTTTAGGCGGTTATATCGAGCATGTCAGTCCTACAATTCCATATATTTACGTTTTTGACCACAGGGACCCGACGTGATTTATTTTTGAGAGAAAAAAATTGTCAGAAGGTATATCGAGACCCTTAAGACTATACATACCTTTGGACATTTTTTTTCTCAAAAGTCAATCGTGTCGGGTCCCTGTACTTTGTTGTTGGTATTGCAATGATTTTAGAAGAAATCAGCTTTGATCGGTGTCAAAAACGTAAATATATGGTACTGTATGACTGTCATGCTAAATATAACCGCCTAAACAAGCGTACAGTACTGGTCAATGCTGTGTCGGCTGTGAACGAACACCTGTCCCGTTTTCCGAAAATGGGTGATTTCAGTGAGTAGACGCAGTTTCTGTTGAAAATGCATGCTTACAGTTGGCTTTATGTTATGTTTTTATGGAAGGGTATTATATTAGCTAGACAGAAATGCAAAATAGGTGTAGTTTCGTCAATTATTATTAATGATATGCCCGGTTTTGTCGAGATAGGGTGAGAATATACTGACGATCAGTTGTACCCCTTGTCTCTATATATACCTTTTGCCATTTTTTCTCTCTCAAAAATCAATCGTGTCGGGTCCCTGTGGGTAACGGTATAAGTCCGATTCCATTAGGGGTACTCAAGCTTAAAGAATAGTTTTTATTTCCCCGCACGCCTTAGTCAGGGTATTTTGCTTTTGGTCTGTCTGTCTGTTCACAACTTTAGCCTTGACCATAACTTTAAAAATACAAAGGATAGATACTTTATATTTGGTATGTGCACTCATCTCAATAAGCTCTTGAGCTCAGTACAACTTGGGCCAGGGTAGTTCATATCCGACAAAGGTCGGGTTCATTAGGTCAAGGTTTTTGTATTTTACAAACTTTTGTATTGAAGTGCTTTTAGTAATTAATGTGATCATTTCTGAATTTAGAAAATAGTCCTCAATATGACAAACGCTGTTTTAACGTAGACGACGTCTTCATGACATCAATATGACGGCATGATGCTATGGTGATCATGATGCCTTTGAATAAGAAATTTCTAGATTTGCCAGACTGTTTGTTTTACATACATTGAACAAAATAAAATTTGACCTAAAAAAGAAGTGTTTTTTCCAGAAATTCTGGATGTAAATCAGTTAAACGTCATCGTATGTGGCCTCTTTGTAGGATCAGCTCCTATCTCTATTGCGTTTCTTTGTATGTTTTAATCACAACAAAAACTTGCAAGGAGTACCATACCTGCTGAATGCTTTTATTTTACAGCCAATGAATACATTTCAGTGACAAAACACACCAGGGGCATTTGTCACTTACTCTGACACCGTTCATGTTTCTCGTTAACACATTACTGATTAATTTTAACCCTTTCACAAACAAATTTTCCGTGAGGTTTTTTTTATCCTTTCATCGTTTCATTGTCGTCTGCTTCAATTGTGTTGGTTGCAAGAACGTTTCAAATTAAGAGTCAATGCAGTATTACTTAAAACATATCGATACGAGTGTCAAACAGTTTGGATCCTGATCAGACGCCGCGTTGCGCGGCGTCTGATCAGGATCCAAACTGTTTGCATGCAAACGCGCTTTCAGGCGTCATTAAGAGGGAAAGGGTTAATGCTGACTGTTTCGTTCACTACTGTGGACTTCCTCAAAGCTAAGTCCGTCGTAGTGGGCGAAAGAGCCAGCATTTAAATTAGTAAGTGTTGTGTTTAGACAAACAACTACATGTACTCTTTAATATGGATTTACCAATATGATTCTCTTTCAAGAATCTATAGAGATATCTTGTGCAAATCTTTAACGCTCTCTATATGCCATAAGCGACTAGAATGTCAACAATGCAATTAGTCTATATAATTAGCTTTTCCTCCCTATTACAACTTCTCCGTACAACACACACAATATGTGTCTCCCGTTGGGGTTTGTTATTGAACGGGAGTACTGTACACGTATATAGTTGATAACTTGGTGGCTGGGACATTGTCATATTTCAAATTTTAAGACGTTTCTTTCTAATTTTGTTCGCAATATTTTCATAACCACAATCTTATAGAAGCTCCCAGACACAATTCTGTCTTTAGGGACAGCAATTTGTATGATTGATCCACTACCTCTAAAGAGTTTCACCTCTCCTGATATCACACACGGCTTTGATGTCAGTGTTGGTTTAGCAACGCTGTGCTTTATGAGACTTCTTTAGCAGTTTCTTATTCATGTGTACCAATGTACGTTTCTGATCGTCAGTTAGTAGATGGGGGCTCTAACGAACACTTATTTGCCTAACCTTGAGAATTTTCTTCAGAATAAAGTAAAAAGATTGTAAACCCAAGTTTGTTATTTAAACAAGTATATGGGAACCGCTCTTAACCGGAACCTCTAAATACCGGAATTCTCTCTAAATCGGACAAAAACGTTTGTCCCGTTTCCATCCCTTCTTTATTTTAACCCATTACACCAAAAAATATGCCTTTTTAAGTCTTTGATGTATTTCTTCATTGAAAAAAGTACATTCATGTATATGTAGCATCAGAATTTTTTTTTAATATTGTTTATATTCTAGCAGATACCAGCTTAATGCAGGTTGGAAGTAAAGCAGAATGCGCCTTGAATGATTAACTTCAAAAATTGAACAGTTAATTAACCCTTTTCCCCATAGAAGCGCCTTTTAGCGAATATGATTTATTCTTCCGCTGAAGAAAATAGTTCCAATTTAATCAGTCACGAATATATGTTATATGGAATATTTTCTATATTCTAAGTTCTAACACATGGTAGCTTAAAACAGGCTGAAAGTAAAGCAGAGTGCGCCTTAAGGCGCATTCTGCTTTACTTTCAACCTGCTTTAAGTGATCAGCTATCTTCCATACTAGAAACAAGCTATAGATTAAAACCCCTCTAAACCGGAAACCCCTCTAAACCTCTAAATTTATGTTTTCTCCACACATGTCCGGTTTAGTAGGGTTTCACTGTACTAGATGGCTGTCTGACAGTGTAACGCCCATCTTTCTCAATGGTTGACTTGATAGGCTTGATTTTATTGATGCTCTATTTGGTAACTGCAGACCTAGATCTTCATGAGTAAGGGGCATATTTAACCAATTCGTGACCAGAACGGAATTTAGAAAACCACCTACAAACTGTTGAAAATTACATTCGTGTATCGCCATTAACAACCACCATCTCAGCATGCACGGCTATGTGTTTGACGCTCAATCCATACTTTCAGTGAGCTTTTATATAACCCGAGATTTCAGTGATATTTTCTATTCGTTTTCTAAACTATTTTCAGCGCAGTGTATATACACATGAAAGCAATCTAAATTGCAAAGGAACCGGTTTGTGTATTTCAATTGGTATGTATACGTGTACATACTACATAATACAGCGATGAGCGGCGAACCAGTTCAGAACGGTACTGGTTTAACCCTTTCCCCAATAGAAGCGCCTTTTAGCGGATATGATTTATTCCTCCGCTGAAGAAAATAGTTCCTATTTAATCAGCCATGAATATATAGTATAGGGAATATTTTCTATATTTTAGCACATGGAAGCTTAAAGCTGGCTGAAATTAAAGCAGAATGCGCCTTAAAGGCACATTCTGCTTTACTTTCAACCTGCTTTAAATGGTCAACTATCTTCAATACTAGAAATAGGCTATCAGGTAAAGGGTTAACTCATTGAGCCCTAGTGACGCATATATAGGATCTGCCATGAGTCGATGTTTAAGACAAGCTGATCTCAAACGAGTCTAGAATTGAAATGTTATTAAGCGAGCCTTGTCTTAAACTTGTCTTAAATATTGACGAGTGACAGATTCTTTTTCTCACATTAACAATGATTTAAGCAATTTTTTAAGCAATATGCATTTTTTGGAACCCCGGTGACGTCAAAACGCCGTTATAAATAGTGACGTTATGGTGACGTCATCAAAGTGATCTTACACATGTTGGAGATAAGGAAAAAGGGTAGTTATGTGAGAAATATGCGTCTTCTACAAAAAGCATACATGCGAAGAATACACTTGTCTAATGCAAACAGTGAAGTTTGTAATATATTATATAAAACAACCCTAAATAGTCTAAAATGGACCAGCTTTAATTTTAAACTGGAATTGTCCATTGGAAGTTTCAGGGGACAATGAGTTAATACACGCAAATCTTAATGTTATTTGAGAAGACATGTACAGTACTAAAAGGTTGTAAATATTTCGAACACTCCCCGTGTATCGTCTCTATTGGCAAAGGGTTATTTTTTAAATAATTATCTTCACAAACGTCAAATTATATATAGCTCCTTTGCTGTTCAAATTATGATAAAGTTCAGATAAAAACCTATTTCCTAAACAGGAATAGATCTACGGAATTCTAAATAGAACTAGTTTCTACATAGTAACTCATAATAATTTTAAAAAGGTTTACTTAATCATTGAAACGCTTAAATAAATATCAAACTTTTGCAAACTGTATATTTTTAATGTTTGGTTATTAGTATTTGATCATTTTATTCTTTATCCTTCTACCTTTTTTCAAATTTATTGAAATGTAATGCGTTGCCATGTTCGTACTACATGTATATACGTTTTGCAATGGGTATAAGTTTTCTCATTTACCCGGATTAACAAAAACTGTGTCGAGAAATGATAATGTGATTGATATCGATAGGTAGAAAACTTAAATATGCGTCGACCTATCTATCATTATCAGCTTCATTTCATGGTTTCTAATTATTAAGGATAAAATACAATGTCAATCCACAATGATTATGCAAATACTTTTAAACATCTATATGTTTTCTAGAATGCGAATCATATTATATATACAATTGTTTACTTCAATAATTGGACGAAATGTCGGAACCTAGTGGATACTATTACTTTCGAAGATTTCGGGGTACGCCCGGGTGGTGGTTAAAAAACTATGGTATTCGTTATTTTAAAGTAAGTAAGAAGGGGGAGGGAGGGAAGGATAGGAGGGAGAGAAAAGAAAATGGTGAAAAAGAATTTTAAGCTGTTTCAAACTTGCACATGCCTGCATGCTTTGATAGCTTGCTAGGTGTTCTGACCGAAAGGTCGTCAGGAGATGTCTTTAAGCTGTTTCAAACACAGGCACTCGGGGTCAAGTCAGTCATTCAAAATCCCCATTTTGTCCCTACGAATTTTCTGAATTGTCATTTAAATGCTTTTCCGTTCACATTATCAACACAAACTGCATTGAATTGATTAGCCCCCTATCTGAGATACAAGAACACCTGTTCGTCCCTTTATGCCATAGCCTGTTTGAGCCATTGCCCATTTTCAGGATTAAAGATAGATCTGATGCCAGCTTAAAGCAGATTTAAAGTATAACAGAATGCGTGATTTATTTTACTTGCAGCATGCCTTAAGCCATTAGATTTAAGTTAAGCAACAGTGTTTTTATCTTCTTTTAACTGTATTCTTGCTAAAAATTAACAAGATTTTTAACCATATTTCAACCTTCTCTTCTGTCTTACTTTTACTTTATTCTTAACTAATTAGCACAGACGCGCAGCTGCACATAATACTCGTATGAGGGTGCTGCAGTATAAACAGATAGATTAAAGGCGATTCTAAAAAAAACATTTTATGATAAATTAGTCTTAAGTTCTTAACCCTTTCAGAGCTTCGGCGGAATATCTATTTACTTTCGACAGTCAAAATGTAACGAAATAAAATTGCAGTTATTTAATAGATAGCTAGATAACAAATAAAAACACGATTATCTCGAATGTAGATTCCAAACTAGTTGACAAGTTATTATCAAAGGGTTTTTCACCACTTGAGAGAAATTCACCAGGTAGATGTAGATCTACAGTAAAACCTCACTATCTCTATTACGACTTCTTTAAATACTGTTTAATTTGTTGTATAATGAAGACCGTTTACAGCTACAAGCAATGTAAACGTAAAACAGAAAGGTCCTTTATGAGTTTTCTGTTTAACTTTCATCTCGCTTTAAGCAAAACACCTAGAATAATTAATGGTCGTAATAGAGAGGGTTTTCTGTAAACAAAACACTCGTGGTTAGTGCTGCTTATCGAGCGATTATTCTCGTGCATTTACATGTCTTTCGACTTGGATAAATAGCGAGGCACCGCTACACGTGTTGCACGGGTTATATAAATGTTTCAGGAAGTGTTAGGAACGATCATTCTGCGACGGCGATTGAACGCTATGGTCCAAGTCTTACCTTGACCTGATCACGTGACACATACAACACATCAAAGATGGCGACCAAAATATACTTTGTTGCTTTTGTCCTCCTATATTTCGTGGCTGCAGGGCGTTGTACTGCTTTTGACAGAGTCTTCGACGATGTAACACCATGTAAAGATGTATGCAGAAATACGTTTGCGCCACATACTTTCGAGAAGGTAACGCAATCGGGCTTGAAATCAAGTTTGTTGATCTGTCGGACTTTATTGACCCAGTTTATCTTCTTGAGATGTTCTGATTATCCGAATTAATCCTTTCTATGCTGGAAACCAGTTTATGTTTATTTTCCCAAACAATGTAGATCTAAATATTCATAAAATGGTTCCTTTAGGAGCCCTTTAATTATGTTCTGCACTTTTAATAAATTTTAATTTCATTTTTTTTTTCCTGTATTATTTCCTAGCTAAAAAACATCAACACAAGGCTCAACATAAGCTCATTTAGCTGGTCATTTTTTAGTCTCATCAACTTGATCATGATGATCTAGCACCACTTGTGAGGGCATGCTAATTTTGTGACAGGTATAAAAATCTCTTATGTGGGCCCCTGGCTACTGTGCAAATATTTTGACAAATTTTGTATTTATTTCTGTCCGTTAGTGTGGATACCGTAACCTATTAGTAAATAAAACGTTTTCCATTTCTGTACGTTAGTTTAGACCCAGATCAGTAAATGAAAAATCCATTACATGGGCACATGGCGCCTGCATATTAGTAAATAAGAAGTATGACAAATAAAACTGAGTAGCGAAAAAGTCTAGGTCATACATGTGATATTTTCTTGGACCCAAATAGGGAGATTTGGAAATTTTAATAGGGAGATTGGGGTGCCAAATAGGGAGCTTTTTTCGCGACACTTTTTTCGCGACAAAACTAGGCGCAGACGATGAAATTCCAATAATTTTATATATTTTCATAAGTTAATTACTAGATCTAATTGTTTTTTGTTTTTTTTAAATAAGTGAATAAAGAAGTCTCTAGACCACTAAGACATTAAGACAGAGACAATTTTCACCCAGAGATATAGTTCTTATAATACTGACATGGGCCTATTATTCTAGTATTTTAGTACTGCAGAAGGATGGTTGTGTAAAGCTGGCTGAAAGTAAAGCAGAATACTCTTCAGGAACATTCTGCTTCAGCAAAAGTTTAAGCCAGATCTACAATCTGCTAGGATATAAGAACTATTTCCTATTATGGTTCTTATATTATTCATGACTAGTAAAGATAAAGTGGAACTATATCAATTTTCTTGAGAGAATGAATGTTCTAGATTTCTATCTATGGAGTAGATCAAAAAAACAATTTGTTATTAATTTTGCAAACAGTATGGATCCAGATGAGACGCCGCACAGAGACTGTATAAAGCCTATACAGTCTCTGACGCCGCATCATCTCATCTAGATACAAACTGTTTGACACTGATATTTATTTTCTGAAAGAAAATGCACAAAAATTAATTCAGAGTATTCACTGTTGTTTCAGACGACAAAATCTGCAGACGACATTTACTAGCGCCATAAAATGGGCGTGGTTCTAACAACGAAGTAACGCGTCTAAAATTTCTACCGCGAAAACTGATTGCAAATCAATTTTACGAGCGTAATTCGTCAAAAAATCTAACTTAATAAACATACATTTGCACAAATCGTATCTAACAAACAGAAGAATTTAGATCCAATGTTTAATTTTAATTGATTGTTAGAAAACGACGCTGTGAATACTTTTTAGACTAACAAAATATACGCAATTCTCATAGCAAATATTAAGGCGCCCCGTCATTTTGTAACGGTAAAGTATTTTTCTGTTACGTGAATATTCAAAGTATTTTGTGGTAGGAATCTATTCCTAAATGTTAATTCTGATTAGCTTCATCTAAAAGGTGTGTTTGTCCAGAACTTACGGAGAATTGTCTGATTTTAATCCGGTCCGTATCGGGGACATAGCCTTCGCATCACTGCTTTTAGAAATTGTCGTTGTTAAAGTCTCCGATTCGAGGTGAACCTGTCAATCACTTTTTTGATAACCAATTAGATCTACCGGTACTCGGCGCGTGTGGTCAAACTTTTACCCAACATTGTTATGACTCAGCCTGTCATAATAGTGCTACACTAACAAATTTATCGACGATTACGTAATGTGTTTACACACATCAGTAGCGTTTGGCGATACGCGTGTGTAGGGATTAGCCAGAGAACTCTGAAGTCAATTTTAAGATTTTAGAGTCGGCGAACGAGATAAATGATATAAAAGTTCATATTGAAAAAAAATGAACCTGGTTCAATGAAATATCGGGAGATTTCGTCTCCCGACCGGGAGATCGTGAGTAAAGGTCTATTTTCGGGAGCTCCCGACCAAATCGGGAGATATCACATGTATGGTCTAGGTACATGTAGCGAAAAGACCAGCCACGAAAGCCACAAGGTAGTGAACATGTTAGGGTAGAGAAAATCCAGGTAGTGAAACGTCCTGAAATCTCTAATTTCTATCGATTTTACAGCTTATAAAAAGATAAGATTAATACTGTACATAATATTACATTTACTGTCCCATGGGTATACACTATACTGGTCAAACGATTGAATAATCTGAAACTGACACATTGTTATGCACATACAAACTCTATACATTTTTAATTTTCAGATAACAAATGGGTAATCAACATAATTACATATAAATTTTTGTTATCGAATTTTCAATCTGGAGTTAACTATTAATTGAAAAAAAAGAGTGTAATATCTTACACACACAAGTGTCTGAAAAGCATGAATGAAATACACAAGCTAGTGAAGCTACAGTAATGGAAATGCTTGGGAATTGTGTCAGACATGGCAACTAATGACACTCATGCTTGATTGGTGAATAACAGCTCGCACTGTCAGAGTAATTATTAATTGAAGTGTGGGATGATCACAGTTTGCATTAATTAATTTCGAGCGTGGTATTGGTGCTTAAAGGCAAACATTGTGATTGTTGATTAAAAACTTAGTGTTTAATGCCTGTAAACTTTTATCCTTTTAAAATAGTATAGTAGTTCACATCGTCTGATAGGGTGGTTCACATGGTCTGGTAAAATGGTACACATCAGTGGTGGTTCACATCGGTGATGGTTCACATTGTTAAAAATTAATTTGACACCTTTTTCAGACCTCAGTCAAACTGAAGGTCACTTTTACTTGTATTTGTCGGATTTTAAACTTTTCACAATACTCCAGCAGAGGTCGTTTTTATTGTTTATGTAGTGTGCAAACCTAGTGTGTCGGGAATAACAAACCCTGTCGGTGCAAACTTTGAAAGCTTAAGGCCTTTCGCTACCGGAAGTCGGTCTTGCGGGCGAGCGGATATGCGTCTGGACGACACAGACTTTTTTCGTACGTGTTTATACTAGAAAATTTATATAAAGGAAATGTTGATATAAATTAGTATAATCCTTCATAGCGCAGTTAGTATAGTGGTTGACTATAGTAGTTGACTAGCAATCCAAAGGTCATAGGTTCGAGACCCATCCGATCCAAATATTTTTTTTTAGTGTCCGATTTATTGACTTGTCAATCCATAACGCAGTAATCAAGAGACAAGTTATGTTTAGTCTTC
Source organism: Gari tellinella (assembly GCA_922989275.2). Taxonomy (NCBI): domain Eukaryota; kingdom Metazoa; phylum Mollusca; class Bivalvia; order Cardiida; family Psammobiidae; genus Gari; species Gari tellinella. Next base: position 59,669,297 of record OV277859.1, read on the forward strand.
GTTGATTAGTACTATTGATGTTTACGGTCCAAGTATATGTCCACTTATCTGTACGTTTTAGTTTACCGGGTAATGACTTACAAGTCAATTAAATCGGTATACATGTAAACGATTTGATCGAACTATAAAGCCACACCTTGAAGCTTATCAATACCTAACCTTTTCAAGATCGATATTGCCCATTATAATTATGTTCAAACAATATAATAAACCTTGTATGCAAGTCCATGAATAAATAATAATGCATTTTAATAACAAAGTTTTAATTCTAAGGTAGGTAACTGTATCTAAACAACAAATATCCCACATTTTAATAAGAAAATATGTTATTACAACAAATCCTGACTGTAATATTTTCTAATTTTTTCAGACTGACTAGTTCATCAACCATATATTTGAATAAAATGAAAACAAATATACATTGAATGAGTCAGTTTTTTGTAATTCAATTTTTTAGCATTTTGCAAAATTTAAATAGCTGATAACATCTTTCTGAACACCTTTATTCAAAATGTTTTTAGCTTTTCTTGTAATGATTGTTGTGGACTACTTATTGGGCGAGAATTATAGTCATTAGCTTTATTCATTTTTAAGAAAAATAAAATCATCAAAATTCTAGGTTTTTGTCAGAAAAAAGACCTTAAAGACAAACCACACGATAAATTTTGCCTATATTTACACACATTGTTTCTTAGGCTATTATCATTCTTCATGACAATTTTCATAACAATCGTATGGAAACTACGCGCATATGCGAAGTACCTTAAGCTCACATCAAAAGATGTTTGTTCAGCTATATATTTTATATATGCACTCACTTCCCAACATGTAAAGATTTGGAAAGCCTCATTTGCATATACCAATGTTCCACCAACGTTCCATAACTCTCTCCTCCGAGAAGTCTCATCCCTGGGAGAACCATGGGTAAGGCAACTCTGGCCCGGCAGTTGTTTATCCCACCACTGCCACTATTTGTAATGTGCAAACTGAGTGACCCAGCAACAAGCCTTGTCGGTGCAAAGCTAAAGCTCACATCAAGAGATGTTGTTCTGCTATATATATTCACTTACTTACAAAACATACAATAATTCTGGAAGCCTGATTTGCATATACCTATGTTCCACAAACGTTACATTTACTTGACTACTATAGTACAAATCAGGTTTAAATCTCTCAGATTACATGTCATACAAAGTATTTTGAGGATTAAGTTTGGTGTCAGGTTAGTGTATTTTTGCATTTTGAATCTGTCAGTAGTTTTTCTTTCAAGAACAATGCTGAGAACTTTTTAACAAATAGGATACCATGCAAAATCCATTGGGCTTAACCAGATAAAGAAGCATAAATTTGCTCCCACACAAAAATCACCGTTGACTGTGTTCTGTCTAGGTTAGTGGCAGATTAAAGAAATTGCTTGCTACTCGGTGATTGTAAGAGGTGGACTAGTCCTTTTTCGAAAGTGAAATATTCCATGAAAAATTCAGCATAAAAAAGCAGGGCTCCAGATAAGGGAAGTATGTATGTCAAAAACTAAAACCTTTATTTCTGCTTTAAACCGTATGGTGTCACTACTCATTAGAATCGTCTCAAAGAGACGATTCTAATGAGTAGTAACACCATAGGAGTTGGTGCTGAAATTAGTGAGAAAATGTTGGAATTGTTCAGTTTACTCCCCCTTATCTGGAGCCCTGAAAAAGGGTAAAAAAGTTCTAATACAGCAATTGATAAACCTTTTATTCTGATTGTCACTTAGACAACTAGATTTACTTGCTTTGAAATTGGTTGCCCAAAGCCAACATTTGCTGTCCAAATTATATCATTATCATGTTAACATGAAATGGGCCCCAGTTTCACTGAAATAGAATGTTTTCAGGGTTATAAATTTTATCATTAACATGTTACATGAAATTGGCCCCTGATTCACTGAAAATGATGTTTTCAGGCGCATATGTTGTATTCAAATCAGCTGCCTTTTATGAGGGAGTAAACTGCACAAATCCAACATTTTCTCACTTATTTTAGCATCAAATCCTATGGTGTTACTACTCATTAGAATCGTCTCTTTGAGACAATTCTAATGAGTAGTGACACCATAGGGTTTTAAGCCGAAATAAAGATTTTGTCTTTGAAATTCCCCCCTTATCTTGAGCTCTGAGCAATGCTAATTTCAAGTTTGTTATTTTGTAGCCTGAAGGTGATGAGTGCTGCCAGAGAGGCTGTAGACTGTTTTCAGTGATGGAGTTCATATATGATGATGTGAATCAGACTACCAAAGTTTGTATTGACTGTAAGTACACATTTCTGAATTCCTTCCAAATAAGGCCCTCCCATCTCCCTTCATGATCTGCATATGTGAGATAATTGGGTACATACACAGGGCTCCAGATAACTGATAAGGGAGTATTTCAAAAACTTAAACCTTTATTTCTGCTTTAAACCCTATGGTGTCACCACTAGTAACACTATAGTAACACTATAGGATTTGGTGTTGTATAAAAGAGAAAATATTGGATTTGTTCAGAATACTCCCTCTTATCTGGAGCCCTGCATACATTGTAACTCATAGATCCCTGAAACTTCAGATGGACAATTCATTATTAACTCACATGAGTTAATTCTTATGATTTAGCTTTCAAGACGTTCTCATGATGGGCTATTGTGATATTGTCCGGTGTGGCGGTTGGTGCAGTAAACTTCTTGTGAACACATGAGGCGACAGTTTTGGATAAACTTTCTTTAACCCTTTACCCCATAGCCTATTTCTAGTTGTGAAGATAGGTGGTCACTTAAAGCAGGTTGAAAGTAAAGCAGAATGCGCCTAAAGGCACATTCTGCTTTACTTTCAGCCTGCTTTAAGCTGTCATCTGCTAGGATTTAGAAATATTTCTTATTACTCTTTTTCATGGCTGTAGAAATTGGAACTATTTTTGTTAGTGGATGAATAAATTCAATGCGCTAAAAGGTGCTTATATGGGGGAAAGGGTTAAACTTGCCCCAAATGTTTTTCTTGACAAAATGTAGGTCAAGTTCAAACATGGATCATGTAGGGTCACACTTGTAGATTACTAGATCCAATCATACCTTAACAATGAAAACTCTAGAGCCCAAAGTTGCTCTCGACAAACACTAGATCCAGTTTAAATATAGATTATGGCCAGTCACAAAGTAGGTCACTAGGTCAAATAATAGAAAAACCTTGTGAACACGGTAGAGACTGGTCACAGAATTGGGGGTCAAGTCAATCTATATCATATTTGCTGCAAATGTTGTTACATTAATTTTGTCCTATGCAATCAGTGAAGATAAAAATCATTGGACTTGTAAAGGAGCTGTCTGATCAGGTTTGCACTGCAACAATGTAGATTGTTCTCTTGCTCTGGATTGTCCATTATAGTAATTTAATCCATTAACTCAGAGCAATAGATTCGTACCTTGGATATTTCGGCTTTGTCGCAAAGCCTTCATCAGTGTGTTATTACTATAAAGGTTTGCACTGTTCAACATTTTTCATTATATTGTAGAAGCACAACAATCAAATATAATTGAAAATGGATTAGACTTAATTAGAAACTGGCAGTGTCCATTTGAAGTTTCAGGGATGAATGAGTTAATCAATCCAGCTCAGCTGTTGCTTATACGATCTTTCTTCTTTTACAATCATGTAGTGTTTATTACTTTGCAATATAAGGTACATGTAAAACCTCTTTACTTTGACCACTGAATTGTGTTAATTAGGGTTTTAGAACAGGTGACTGCTGAAAGCAATGTAACAGTAAAACAGAAAGCTCCTTTAGGAGCTTTCTGTTTTACTGTCACCTTGCTATAAGCTGTCACCTGACTTTTGTACGATCAATTAGCCTTCGTTTAAGTGGTTGTATTAGAGAGGTTTTAGTATATACTCCAAACTGTATATATACAACGCCAAACTTCCAACGCAACACCCCGGATATTCCCATATCTTCCAATGTTAAACATGTCTTAAGTTAAAAAGTAATGTGTGGATATCCTGAATAGATTTTTTCTGCAATTCATAGAGTGATCAATGGACAATACTCTTGGTAAACAAAACTAAAATAATTGGCATTTGGTCCCAAAACTATGGAATTTTGTAATAACAAGTTTTCAGAAATCTCATTCCAATGCATTTTCAACGGGGAATGTTAACCAGAAATTAGCGATACATTTGGATAGATGGTTATTATTCGTCAGAAGTGTCAATGAAAGTTCGTTGCCAATATTAACAACTTTGAGGACAGTACGTCAATTTAAAAACACAAATAAAAATATTTAATAATTTTGTGTCAACTTTTCCATTGATTTAAAACAAACGCTCTGATATGAAAATTAAAGGGAACTCGGAGATGTTGCGTTGGCAGTTTGGCATAGTATACTTCATTGTAAAGCTGCTTGAATATTTCTAAATACAGATGACTGCTTAATGCAGAACAAAAGAAATGCATACAACTTCTAAAGGGGCTCTCTGCATTACTTTGTTTTACATTAAGTTAACACAATGTCTTGAAGACTGTCTTTGAGTATTTCAAAGACAGGTGACTTCTTAATGCAGATTAAAAGTTATGAAGAGATTTCCTAAACGCAGTACTATTATCCTGCATTAACCCATTACCCCATAGCCAGTTTCTAGTCTTGAAGACAGGTGACCACTTAAAGCAGGTTGAAAGTAAAGCAGAATGTGCCTTTAGGCACTTTCTGCTTTACTTTCAGCCTGCTTTAAGCTATCATCTGCTAGGATATAGAATTTTTTTCTTCCGATACATATGCATGACTGTATAAAGTGGGGTTTTCTTCTTCAGCGGAGGAATATATCAAGGGCGTAAAAAGGCGTATTTATGGGATAATGGGTTAAGCAGCCACATGCCTTGAACACTATCTTTGCATAGTTCTTTTAAGACAGCCCTTAGGCGGGTAGCGACTGTTAATTCTTTAACCCATAGTCTGTTTCTAGTTTTGAAGATGGGCAGAATGCTCCTTAAGGCACATTTTGCTTTACTATCAGCCTGTTTTAAGCTATCATCTGCTAGGATATAGAATTTTTTTCTTCCGATACATAATGCATGACTGTATAAAGTGGGGTTTTCTTCTTCAGCGGAGGAATATATCAAGGGGGTAAAAAGGCGTATTTATGGGATAATGGGTTAAGCAGCCACATGCCTTGAACACTATCTTTGCATAGTTCTTTTAAGACAGCCCTTAGGCGGGTAGCGACTGTTAATTCTTTAACCCATAGTCTGTTTCTAGTTTTGAAGATGGGCAGAATGCTCCTTAAGGCACATTTTGCTTTACTTTCTGCCTGCTTTAAGATACCATCTGCATTGATGTAGAAAACATTTCTTTTGGTACATATTCATGACTGTATAAAATGGATTTATTTATTCAACGGAAGAATAAATAAAAAAAGTCTTAAGAATGTGTATTTATGGAGTAATAATAAAAAAAAAAAGTAATATACCAAGTTAAAGTCTACTTTCAGTCCGAATGACCGCTCAGCCGACTGTACATATACATATAATGAGTTAATAATAAACAAAGTTATGTTCAAAGCAATTATTCTTCAATAAACCTTTTCTCCATAGTACGGTTCTAGTTTGGAAGACAGTTAACCACTTACAGCAGATTGAAAGTAAAGCAAAATGCACCTTAAGGTGCATTCTGCTTTACATTTAGCCTGCTTTAAGTTTCCATCTGTTAGAATATACTTATTATGGTACATATTCATAACTGTACTATAAATTAAAATTAGTTTCTTTAGTTGAGGAATGATATAAAGGTGTATTACCCTATTACCCCATTTCTAGTTTCATAAGGAACATTCTGCTTTACTTTCAGCCTGCTTTAATCTATCATCTGCTAGGATAATGAAATATTTTCTAATAGTACACAATCATTACTTAATAAATTGGAACTATTATCTTCCGCGGAGGAATAAATATGAGATGTAAAAAGGGGGTATTTATGAGGAAATGGGTTATTCATTGGGTAATGGGTTAAGCTATCACATGGGTTTAAGACTGACACCACATCTGGTTTATTTTCATAAGGTTGGCATCAGGTGGTGACATTGTAAAGTTCACAATACATCCATGTACCAGGGATGTATTGATCTGCATTAAAACTCCATTTATGGCATGTAAATGTACAGTCCAACATGTATCAAACCTTTCCCTCATTAAAATATGCATCATTTTAATTTGTTACACAAAATAGGTGACCACTTAAAACCCATTACCCCATAGCATGTTTCTAGTTTTAAAAACAGGTAACTACTAAAAGCAGGTTTAAAGTAAAGCAGAATGTGCCTAAGGGCACATTCTGCTTAACTTTCAGCTTGCTTAAAGCTATCATCTGATAGAATATAGAACATATTTTTATGCCCCCGGCATCGGAAGATGCGGAGGCATATAGTAATCGTCCTGTCCGTCAGTTCGTGTGTACGTCCGTCCTTCCATCCGTAACAAGGTTAAGTAGATTTTACCGTTTCGTCTAGCATCAACACTACTTACTCCAATGCTTGGATACTTATACAGTTGTTGCTGTTGCCTTGGACCATTCCCTATCCACCAATATCACCCAACCTTGATTTTGACCTAATTTGGACCAAGAATATTTTGAATGGGCTATTTCTTGGTTAACTAGATTTTACCGTTTCGTCTAGCATCAACACTACTTACTACAATGCCTTCATACTTAATTAGTTATTGCCATGGACCATTACTTATCCATATTACGGTTATTAACCAAGCTCAGTTTAATCTTGACCTAATTTGGTCTTAGAAAAAATTCAAAGTATATTGTCAAGGATGCCACCGGGGGCATAAGCGTTTATTGAACGCGCAGTCTTGTTTTTGCTACATATTCCTGACCTTATAAATTGGAATTAAAGTAATAAAAAGGCATTTTATAGGGTAATGGGTCAGAGCAGGTTGAATGTAAAGCAGAATGCTCCTTCAGGAGCATTCTGCTTTACTTTCCGCCTGCTTTAAGTTCCAGTGTGTACTGGAAATGTTGCTTAAATTCTATGTTCAGAACTTTTTTGATAGGGACTATTTTCTTACGATACGAGTAAAAAGTTCCAAGCAAAAAAAGGTGTAATTATGGGGTAAAGGGTCAAGACATTGCTTGAAGCCGGCTGAAAGTAGCAAAAAAGGTGTAATTATTCGGTAAAGGGTTGCATGAAGCTGGCTGAAAGTAAAAAAGTAGGGATGTTAACGATTAATCGGTTAACCGGTTAACCTTTAGAGGCGCGGTTAATCGGTTACACTTTTCCTTCAAAGGTTAACCTGAAAAAACAAAAAAATTAGAAGTTGGTTCATAAAATCTGCTGCACGTAATTAGCGGACGACACCTCCTTTGCTCGTTTCAACTGCCTTGACACCTTGTCGAATAACACACCGCGGGCGTGTACTACCCCGTAGGTAACCCTGACATAAAATCAGTGGGCTGAGACAATTGACAGGTCGCCAAATAACTGATCTTATTGTTGTGATTTTACTAGATTAAGATTAGTGTCTTATTATTAAATAATGTGCAGAAAATGTTTGACCTAAATCCAATATCATATGGATCATATAAATTCAGCAATGAAATACAGTACTTGAAATGTCGGAGAAAAAAGATATACACTTAACTGCTCGGAACTGAAAATGACATGTATATCCGTTCAGAAGCGAAGCGGTTTGGATCTAGATGAGACACCTATTAACTCGGCGTATTTTATTATTCAGAATCACTTGCAAAAAAGTCAAAAAGTGTAATCTGGTGCGTTTCCGATTCGATTGTCAAGATGATTAATTTTCGTTTTGTATCATTCACAAACAGGTTACGTAACTTACGCTTCGTATTGTCGTCTGCTACCTTTCGTAGGAGTGACAAAAATGTAATCTGCTGAAAATTTCTTCTACTTACACGTATGTTAAACTGCTTCTGTTGGGCTTTATTCATTTCAAAATGCCATCATAAGGGCTTAACGCCCTCGTGTTTACTCTAAAATCGAGTGTAACAATGAATGACTCAAGATCCAGATCGGATGCTTACCAGTGCATGTATCAAACCCTAACTTAGCATGCATATGAAAACATGTACACTGTAGCACTTCAGAACTTGAACATACTTTTTGAAATTCAGTTTCCAATTGGATCTAAAGCCTAATAGAACATTGCCGAATATTTCATACACGCATGTTAAGTCGCAGATTTTTTATGGTTTTGAAAGCAGCCTGGATCCAGATCGGACACAATTTTACTCGGCGTCTGATCGGAAATCAGACTATTCGACATTTGTCGGTAGGATTCTTCAAAGAATGGATGGCTTTCATTAACATTCAGACCAGTAACAGTATAGGTAGACATATTTTTTCTCGGCAATACAATGGTTTAATTTAATGTCAGGTTAACCGGTCGGTTAACCGGTTTTTGCTTGCGATTAACTGGTTACAATATCCGTAACCGTTCACATCCCTATAAAAAAGTGATTGAAATAATTTTCTTTTCTGGAGCTAAGGCATTGCACTAGTTTAAAAACATGTGTTTCTTTTGAAGCATGTAAAGAGGCCTATCCAAAGTCAGATGATGCTGAGGCATGCCAGCTGGGTTGTAAGAGCCAGAAACCTTTCTCAATCGAGGCCTTGCAGGTAAATACCAGCCACAGTTAAACCTCTAAACTAAGACCACTAAATTGTGTTAATTATTAGGTGTTTAGGACATATGACTGCTTAAAGCACAGTGACAGTAAAACCGAAAGCTTAAAGGAGCTTTCTGTTTTACTGTCATCTTGCTTTTACTCTTTCCTCCCTGGAACTTTCAATGTACAATTACAGTTTCCATTTAAGTCTAGACCATTTCTGACTTTTAAGGGTTGTTTTTGTCAATGTTTGGCGTTATGACAAACAGTGAAGACCCTGATCAGAGGGCTCCTAGGAGCCTTCTGATCTGGGTCTTAACTGTTTGCATAGGACAAGTGTACTATTCACATGTATACTTTTTGCAAAGGACGCCAATATGCGGGACTAGGGTTCAAAGGGTTAAGCAGTCATCTGTCTGTTAGACAAAGAAGTAACCATATTCCAATATTGTTTACACTCTAGTGTCTATAAATTTGAATGGTTTAGGTAACTTGTTTTGATTATGTAGGACACTCAAAGGTGTCAGGGTTTGCACTGTTTGTCATACTTTATGATATTTTATTTGAGAGTTAATGTAAACAAGACTTTTATCCATTTGAAAATTCAGCACAGTAATGGTTTACCATGCCAGAATTGATCACGGGATCAGATGAGCAATATGGGGGTCATCATGGTCCTTGAGATTTGCTTTTACAATAAAGCCCCCGTATTATCACACTGGTATGGTAAAACGAAAGGGCTCCCGCTTAACACTTCAGTTCCCGTTAATCGTATCGTTAACGTATCGGCTCCCGTCACAAAATTGCGTCAGTTGTCAAATCGACACATGTGAGTATACAAATGTGATGCTTGTCCTTGGATATTGCTTTAAATGTAGACCAAGACTGCTCTTACTGAGTGTCTCACACACTGATGCATGCAGACATACAATTAATTTATGGGATAAATGCTTGAGGTTGATGTTTAACTTGAATACGTTTCAAAGCGTTAAGCTGTAGCCCGTTCGTTTTGCCATACCAGTGTGATTATTACGGCCTCTAAAAATCAGGCTGATTGATTGTTCAATGTATAAAAGACGGGCGACAGCTTAAAGCAAGGTCCATAATCACACTTTAAACAGTCACCTAATAAATTAACACAATTCAGTGATGGTAATAGAGAGGTTTTACTGTAAATTTAGAATGACCCGAGAGAGCAGACAATGCACCTGATGCAGCCCATGTTGAACCTGCACAGTTGGTACTCTAATATCCTCAGCAATGTGATGAGCCAGGCTTCAATGAGTTGGTCTGTCTACATGAAGGATGACGATGGCAGTGTCTTGGTTGTCAAGTCTTCGCCCACATTCTTCATGTCAGTTCCAGAAGGTGGCAAGTCAAGTGATGATGGTAATAATCTCAATAAATACAGCCGAATTTGGATACTTCAATCTCGCTTAACTCGAACTATCCAAAAGTTGACACATGAACTGCTTGGTTAGGTCGAAGATATCCATATTATAAAGTTAAAACGTGGCTAAGCCACGTTTTAACTATATAATACGGGTATGTTCGATTTAACCGAGTTCGAGATATCGAAGTTCAACTGTATGTCTTTTTATGCCTTTTCCTCCGTACTCCATAGCATACTTCATATTTTAAAAAAGGAGATAGGACCGAATATAATGTGAGAACTTGTAGTCCACTTTGCCATTTCACTGTATATTTATGATATAAAATAAAATTGACCACTACTGTGCGCTTGTTTCGGCGGTAATATCGAGCATTACAGTCATACAGTTTAATAGATATCAATTGTTGACACCGATCAAAGCTGATTTATACTCAAATCATTGCAATACAAACAACAAATTCGCATGTTTTCATCGGCAGTAAAGCTATTCTTGTACATATAAGCTTTTTTGGAACGGCAATGATTTGAGAAGAAATCAGCTTTGATCGGTGTCAAAAATGTATATCTATGGAACTGTATGACTGTCATGCTCGATATTACCGCCTAAACAAAAGTCCAATATTGGTCAATGACTCATGCTCGATAATACCGCCTAAACAAGCGTACAATAGTGGTCAATGATGTGTCGGCTGTGAATGAACCCCTGTCCCTTTCCAAATTTCGTTGATTTCTGTGAGTAAAAAAAAATTACTGTTGAAAGTGCATGCTTACAGTTGGTTTTATGTTATGTTTTTATGTAAGGATATCATATAAGCTAGACAGAAATGCAACAAAAGTGTCGGTTCATCAATATCTATTCATGATAAGCCCTGTTTTGTCGAGATAGGGTGAGAATATACTAACAATCAGTTGTACCCCTTGTCTCTATATATACCTTCTGACAATTTTTTCCCTCAAAAAATCAATCATGTCAGATCCCTGTGGTTTTAAGCAGCTGACTTTCTTTACCCTATAGTCTATTTCTAGCTTTGAAGACAGTTGAGCACCTAAATAAGGTTGAATATAAAGCAGAATACACCTTAAGGTGCATTCTGCTTTATTTTCAACCTGCTTCAAGCCACCAACTTCTAGGATATAGAAAATATTTCTTTCAGTACATGTTTATACCTGCAGATATTGAAACTACTATCTTCAGTTGAGTAATAAATCATATGCGCTAAATGGCGCTTGTATTGGGGAAAGAGTTAAACACAAACTGATTAACTTAATTTGGTGGTGATTATAGAGAGGTTTTACTGTATTTCTTTCTACCTTGTTTACAGAGTACAACACAGCCAGTTATATAGAGACCAACATTGAACCATTAGATAACTCAGCCACACCATTCCTTAAAAACTCATATGGAATTCAGAAATACGATGATGATTTTCTAGACCTCTCCAAACGAGACCTTAATGGAGAGAGTTACAGCAAACTTAGCCGGGACGCATCATCTGACTGGCTGTCTTGCGTGTCCAGTAAGACAGGTATACCTCGACTGCTGCTTAGCTGGCTGTTGCTCATGTGTGCCATCGTGATGATTTGGTTGTGTTTGTCAGCAGCAGTCACAGCTCCAGAGCAGAGACTTGTCACAGAACCACAGGTAAGGTGCTATCTTAACCCATTACCCCATAAATACACCTTTTTACCCCATTAACTCTTTGAACCCTAGTCACTCATATATGCGTCATTTGCAAACAGCATATCTTTGATGAGTACACTTTTCCTATGCAAACAGTGTAAACCCTGATCAGAGGGCTCCTTAAGGAGCCCTCTGATCAGGGTCTACACTGTTTGTCATTTTGACAAATATTTTAAAAATCAACCCTAAAATGTCAAAAATGGACTAGACTAAAGTGAAAACTAGAATTGTCCATTTGAGGTTTCAGGGAGGAAAGAGTTAATTCATTGGTCCCCTGAAGAAAATTGTACATATTTATGACTGTATAAATTCAACTATCTGCTTTACTTTCAACCTGTTTTAAAATTTCACCTATCTTCAATACTAGAAATAGACTATCAGGTAAAGGGTTACGGATCTACACTGCTTGTCAGTAGGCAATATTTTGTTAAAACTACAGTCGAACTTCGATATCTCGAACTCAGTAAAATCTAACATACCCGTATTTCAAAGTTAAAACGTGGCTTAGCCACGTTTTAACTTTGAAATATGGGTATGTTAGACCTAACCGAGCATGAAATAATGCAGTTCATGTGTCGAACAATCGGAATTTTCGAGTTAAGCGAGTTCGAGATATCGAAGTTCTACTGTAATTCTAAATATTTAACAATGAACTTGACATTTTTGGATACTGAAAATGTCTATTTTAAGTTTCAGGGTTGAATAGTTTATACTAGTTTGACTAAATGATTTAACTGTTTTCTATTTCAGAAGCTCAGTATCAATGGGGACCAGGAGGTAATTGCAGAGTTACTTGCTCTTGGCATTAAACCAACATATCATACAAACAAACAGAAGGAGAATACACTACCTATTAAACTGAGTGTTCACCGAATCTAAGCCTACCCCACCAATTTACCTCAGAGCAACAGATTTAGAAATCCTTCATATTAAAAGAAAATCAGTTAAGTAAATCGCCTTTGACAGCACCTTTAAATTTTGAATTTTCATCAAAGTATTGAATATTTATTGACATGTTTAATTAAGAGAATTTTCATAAGGAATATTCAAATTGTAATGAAATTGCTGATATAATAATGAGTAAAATCACTAAAAAATAGTTAATGTTTTGAAATTTGATAATGTATGTACATATTGAGTTGATATATTTTGTTCAGCTAAATTAAAGAAAAAGTACTGTCTCTGAGTAACTGTTATTTAGGACTTGTTATATAAATTATTTTTATATAAGTTTTCAATTTTCGAACTTCAAATATTCTAGTGCCATCATAAAACTTTAACGGTCTAAAATTCTTTGATGCATAACACAATGTTATTCGATACAGTAAAACCTCTGGTAATGCATTTAGAGATATCAAAAATCTTTTTTAATGACAACATTAAAAAATGCTAGTTAATGTTTTGAAAGACATGTGACAGCTTAAAGCAAAGTGAAAAGTAAAACAGAAAGCTCCTGGAGGAGCATTCTGTTTTACGTTTACCTTGCTTTAAGCAGCCAACTGCCAACTAATAGTTAACACACTATAGTGGCCGTAATCATTTTTTTTAACTGTACTCTTTTCTCTAGAAAAATGTGAACAGTTTGAAGAGAAAGAAAAAAGTGGGACACTATACATATATATGCATCACTGGGGTTATTGCAAAACATATAAATTTAAATTCTTACCCGTTGAATCTCCCTTTAGTTTGTTTATATTTGTAATAAATAGTTATAGGATTTGTGCAGATATTCAATCTAACCTGCGCTAAATGACCATTGAGAAGGGCATACAGTTATTGGGACATCCAATTAGCCCCAAAAATGCCAGAAAATGTTATTTAAACAAACATATTTAACTTGTAGTTGGATGCCTTTCTTCATTACCTGTCATTAGTGTTTATACTTTAATGACACATACCTACATATATGTGCAATATATGTAGGTATCCGTCAATTCAAAGGAAATGTAATGAAGAAAGTTGCTTGAATTTTGTCCTACATTTGGCAGTCACCTTAATCAGTTGCCTTTGTTTGGTGGTCATTCAATACAGGTATGGTTGTGCGGTTGTTATTGTAGATACTCATATCAGTATATCATGTCTCGGGCCCGTTTTACTAAACTACTTACGCAAAAATTTTGCGTAAGTCAAAGTTTAAATTTTAATTTATATTTTTTATTATCACTTGCTACAAACAGCAAATAGCCAGATCAGAGGACGCTTTTAGCGCGTCCTCTGATCTGGCTACTTGCTGTTTGCAAATGTTTATGATCGAAAAATAAGAGTTGAACGATTTTGACTTACGCAAACATTTTGCGTAAGTTGTTTAGTAAAACGGGCCCCAGGTCTTTAGGGTATAACAAGAGCACTTGCTGGTAATCTATTAACGGTAATCCACTGGACCATTGAGATAATTATAGCTGTCTTTTACAGTGTGCCTATGAAGAGTACACTTGTCCTATACAAACAGTGTAGACCAAGATCAGAGGGCTCCTGTAGAAGCCATCTGAATAGGGTCTGCCTCATCATGCAAAATATTGTAAAAACCAACAACAAAACACCCCTTAAAGGGGGCAAGACTTAATTGGAAATTTGATTTTTTTTTCATCTGTAGTTTCAAGGGTGAACAAGTTGATTCCTAACATTCCCAGTATATAACACTGGTGAACAGTGTAGATCCAGATAAAAAAAACCCAGATAAATGCCATTTCTGCTAGGATCTTTATGCTTAAGTTTCAGCAATATGCAAATAAGGTTTGAAGATAGGCTGTGATGTCACGTGACGCTATCACAATGACTTGAAGGATTGGTTGTTTTCAGTATTTATGGAAAGAAGCTTCTTAACCCTTTACCCCACAGCCTGTTTCTAGTTTTGAAAATAGGTGGCTACTTAAAGCAGATTGAAAGTAAAGCAGAATGTGCCTTTAGGCACATTCTGCTTTACGTTCAGCCTGCTTTAAGCTATAATATGCAAGGAAACTGAAAATAATTCTTATAAATTATATTCATGACTGTATAATTTGGAACTATTTTCTTCAGCGGAGGAATAAATTAAATGCGCTAAAAGTCGCTTCTATTGGGGAAAGGGTTAAATGAAGATGAAAGTAAAGCAGAAGCCTCCTATCAACTTCTATAATGGGTCTATACTGTTGCGACAATATTTGAATTATAACCTTTTGACAGGTCAGGTACAATGGAAAGATCCATTAAAAACTTTTGTGGCTTAACCCATTGTATGCTGGGTAATATTTGGAAGCCATTTTTAAAATGTCGTCTGCAGCGGGTATAACTCAAATATTTGCAAAATATTTAGCAGTTTCTGATAGAATATTGACTTAGCTGCAAACAGTTTTGATCTCAGATCAGGCCCCACAATGTGGGGCCTGATCTGAGATCAAAACTGTTTGCCTAGAGGTTCACCTAAAAGTATATCACGCATAAAATGGGTTAAATGGGTAAAGATCATGTAGATAGTTTTTAACTTTTTCGGTGATGGAATTTATTACTTAGTCATTGTCTCATCATTGGCGTTGGCAATAATGTTTTTGTCTATGTTAGAAAACTGATGTTCAGTTGCTTTTTTGGGGGAGATAAAAAATATATACTAAAGTCGGTTGTTGAAATTTACTGTCTAATTTTTGTTTTACTTTATACAACTTAGGTAAGCTATGATTTTACTACAAAATAGTGATATGATTGACTTAAGGGAGCTCTTAAAATAGAGACTGTACTGGCTGCAAGATTATAAAGCATTTAAGTTGAGTCTGAGATCATTCTCAAGCATTTGAATGGTCAGATTTGAGCTTTTGCTCAAATCTGATCTATGGAATCTTTGAGAATGACCTTGGATGCAACTAAAACTCTTTATTACCTTTGACCACTGTACTTAAGTTTGACATGTTACCATCTTCAAATTTATTATGTTGATCTTGAAAACCCCTCAAATTTTGAAATTTCACTTTTTCAAGCAAGATTACTTAAAGCAGGTTGAAAGTAAAGCAGAATGCACCTTAATGCACATTCTGCTTTACTTTCAGCCTGCTTTAAGATACAATCTGCTGGGATGAAAAAACGAAAAAAAATCGGATTTTTTTTTGTTGAAAAATCCGGAGAAATGGCAGCCCTGCGATGTTCTAGAAAATGAATTTGCCTGGTAAATATCATTTAAAAGGACCAAGTTTCTGACACTGTATAAAGTCAAACCTGTGTGAAGCAGCAATTCAAAATAATCATTTAGATTATAAATAGGCAATTTCTTATTGAAGATTAGTAATGCCAGAAGCTCCCAAGATCAAGCTGATCAAAAGAGTCAACCAGCTTAACTCATTAACCATTAATGCTGTACATATGCATTATATAAAAACAGCATACTGGTGAAGAGCACTTTTCCTATGCAAACAGTGTAGGTCCCAGCTCACAGGGCTCCTTAATGGAGTCATGGGTTATGGGTTGAATGAGATGATTACCTATTCTTTGAAGGTTGTTTCAACATAGGTTTGACTAATAGTCTATGCAGGGCACCAGATAAAAGTGAGTCAACTAAAATTACAATTTCAGTCATTCACCAAATCCACTGTTATGAGATTGCTCCAATGGGTAGGTTACATTGATAAATTTTGATGGAGATATAAAACCCCTGTTGTGATTGCTCATTAGAATTGTCTTAAACGTTTACTCTATAGTCTTTTTCTATAATTGAAGATAGGTGACCACTTAAAGCAGGTTGAAAGTAAAGCAGAATGTGCCTAAAGGCACATTCTGCTTTACTTTCAGTCTGCTTTAATTAAGCTACCATCTGTTAGAATGTAGATAATATTTCTTATCATACATAATTATGACTGTGTAAAGTGGAACAATTTTCTTCAGGGTACGAACATTATAAATGCATAAAAATGTGTATCTATACATTACAGTTATGGGTTAACACATTCAACCCTAGTGACGAGTATACTCATCATTTACTAACAGTGTACATGTGAAGACAACACTTGTCCCATGCAAGCAGTGCAGACCCTGATCAGAGGGCTCATTCAGGAGCCCTCTGATCAGGGCCTACACTGTTTGTCATTTTGAAATAAATTGTTAAAATCAACCATAAATAGTCAAAAAGGAACTAGACATATTTTGAAATTGGAATTGTCCATTAAAACTTTCAGGGGTGAATGAGTTAAGAGACGATTCTAAGGAGTAGTTGCAATTTGGGGTTTTGATAGACATAATGAATTGAGTATATATATTTGAAATACTCACCTTATCTGGAACTCTACAATATATGTAATAATGTTAGCCATTATCTTAATGTTCACCATATTGTAGAGATTAAACACATTCATTGTACATAACCTAGAGTCTTTCTTCACCTATGTAATACTGTAATAGTTGCGTCACTTTTTCCGTTCTTTTTTCTCACATGAGAATGGCGTGCTTATGATTGGAATATGTAAGTGCTAAACCTTTAACCCCTTCACTACCTCACCCCAAGTGTTCTAAACATTGCAAACTGTTTGGATCCAGATTAGACACAGAGTTGATTGGTGTCTGATCTTGATCCCAACTGTTTGGCATTTTATCACTCATTTTGCACCAAATCCTACTCATTAGAATCGTCAGAGATATGGACTTTAATCTTTGAAATTACTAACTTTATCTGGACCCCTGACTGGCATCAAATGTTCTTCAGTAAAGATGCTGAATTTGAGAAATAGACAAAAAATATTAAGATAGACAACAGTTTTTGTTAAGAAAGATTCCAATATATAAGATATAATATCATCATAAGCTCGTATTGAAGGGGTTAAAATTATGAATGAATGTCAAAGCATATATGTGTGTTAAGGTTAATGAAATTCAACCATGTGATATTTAAGGAAATCATGTTAAAGAAGCTTACTGTTGCTAATGCTGTCTACGTAATATATATATATAGCTGCTTGCTGACTTTTTACGTTTTATTTTTTGTTTTGGATAAAGTTCATATTGTTGTTGCTTTTTCTTAGAATAAAGTTGAAAGATATTGACATTTTTGAAGAAAAAGTTATTCACTGTCAACTGAAATAATAAAGAGTAATGGCAGTACAATTTGTCCAAATGTGTCTTTCTGTAGATTATCGAATGAAATGCTGTAATCACTTTAGATCAAAGAATATTATGTACTGCTTGGCTTATACTTTTTACTATAAAACTTCTTTAAACATATTTTACTACATATTTAATTTTTGTGATATTGAAATTGAGAGGGTAGCAAAAACATTTAACCTGTTAGCCCGTTACCCCATAGCCTGTTTCTAGTTTTGAAGACAGGTGACCACTTAAAGCAGGTTGAAAGTAAAGCAGAATGTGCCTGAAGGCGTATTCTGCTTTACTATCAGCCTGCTTTAAGCTACCAGCTGCTAGAATATAGAAAATACTTATGATATATATTATTTGCTGTTTAAAGTGAAACTATTTTATCCAGTGGAGGAATAAATTATAGAGGTAAAAAGCGTATGTATGGGGTAATTGATTAAATTTTCGCCTGCATATAATACCAACAGTGAATATTCATTTATGGAGTGAACCCTTTCACAGCCAATTATGACTGAAATACGCATCTAACACAGACTTACAGTCACTGCCATTAATTGTCTGGTTTTACTTTCTAAATTTTGAATTTTATGTATTTTTGACTCGGGTTAACATTGATAGGAGTTTCAAATATTTTTGGATCCTGGTGAGAAACAATGGAATGCTGCATCTTAACCCTTTACCCCATAGTCTGTTTGTTGTATTGAAAACAGATGACCACTTAAAGCAAGTTGAAAGTAAAGCAGAATGTGCCGCAAGGCACATTCTGCTTTACTTTCAGCCTGCTTTAAGCTACCATCTGTCAGGATATAGAAAATATTTATGTTGGAAAATGTTTATGACTGTATAAATTGGAACTCTTTTCTATTGTGGAGGAATAAATCAAATGAGCTAAAAGTTGCTTCTATAAGGGAAAGGGTTAACAGAATCAAAACTGTTTGCAAATGCCAGTGCTATCGGTCTTGGCAGTCTAAGGGTTTATGATGATGAGTAGGTAGAGGCATTTCATGGTGTTTACAGAGGAAAGAGTTAAGTAAATAGAACAGTCCCAAAAGAAATTTGCAGTATTACAAATTATAGAAAATAAGCCAACATATCTATCAGCATCGCCCTTTTTGCAGTATACGTAAAGTCTGTTTGGTTGTTAAGATGTCATGCTTAATCATAGTTTGATATAAGTCTATTTTTCAACATAAACTGATGTCACATAACTGTGAAACATGTGTTAAGAAGTCACTTGAAAGAATACAAGGCATCTGTTTTTAACCCATTTCTGCCCATGGTCCTATATATAGGACGGTAGGACATAGGCAAAAAGTGTAGACTCTGATCAGATGCCACATAATGAGGAGTCTGATCAGAGTCTTC
Organism: Gari tellinella; assembly: GCA_922989275.2. Taxonomy (NCBI): domain Eukaryota; kingdom Metazoa; phylum Mollusca; class Bivalvia; order Cardiida; family Psammobiidae; genus Gari; species Gari tellinella. Next base: position 59,688,418 of record OV277859.1, read on the forward strand.
ACTAATTGCTTATTGGAATTTCAATATAAAACAAAATGAAACTGAAAATTTAGATCAGGCATAAAAAAGGACTAATCCAATATATATATTGGTCAGCAAGGAAGGGTCCACTTGGACATTATTTATCAGTATAAATAAGTGGAATTATTTTCTTCATTGGAAGACACCTTCCAATTAATGGTGGCTGAGCATGAGTTTGATTGTATTATGCTTTGCATGTTGTTGTGTGCGAGTGTTTGAAACTGAGCATTGTAGAAATATACCATTCCAACGGGAATAAGATGAGGATAATTATGGGAAAAAGTACATGTGTTTCATTCGTTGTTGTCAGACTGGGAAATCACATGATCATCAGAATAGTTTGTTGTTCATGTCACTTACACGATACCCTTTAACCCTTTCACCGCCAAGTTATTTTTGAGTTTTTTACCCCTACATCGTTATTGTTTCGTCTGCTTCAATATTATTGCCTGCAATATCATTTCAAAGTTAGAATTAAGAGAGTATGACATGAAATATCGAAACGGGTGTTAAACAGTTTTGATCCTGATCAGACGCCGCGTAACGCGGCGTCTGATCAGGATCAAAACTGTTTGCGAATTTGACATTAGGCAATTCTGGCGTTGAAAGGGTTAACCCTTTACCTCATAGTATAATAGTATATTTCTAGTGTTGATGACAGTAACCACTTGTTGCAGGCTAAAAGTAAAGCAGAATGTGCCTAATGGAGCACTCTGCTTTACTTCGAACCTGCTTCAAGTTACTGTCTACTAGGATAATAAACATTTCCTATGGTTCAGTCATGATCATAAAATGGAACCATTTTCTTAACCCATAGCCTGTTTCAAGTTTTAAAGATTGGTGATCACTTGAAGCAGGTTGAAAATAAAGCAGAATGCCTTAAGGTGCGTTCTGCTTTACTTTCAGCCTGCTTTAAGCTATTTGCTAGAATATAGAAAATATATCTTATGATTTTTATTTTTGACTGTTTAAATTGGAACTACTTTCTTTAGTGAAGAAATAAATTAAAGACGTAAAAATTCGTATTTATGGGGGAACGGGTTAAGAGGATGCATAAATTAAGGCATAAAAAGGTGTATCTATAGGGTAATGGGCTAATTTTCTGATATATATTCATAGCTATGTATCGATATATGAAGAAAAAAAAGCGAAACTTGCATTGTTGATTAAAAGTTTTCAGGAGTGAATGAATTACTAAACTGTATGGTCATTGTTAGCAGCGGGCAGTGACTGTTATTGAAATGATCACGTGATTTCCTACACTGTGCTTTTTGCTGCTCAAAGTTTTGTTTATTTGTCTGTGTCATCTGTGCACAGTGGAGCTATATCTTGTGTTTCAGGCGTAACACTCACAAGTTCAAACCCATTGTGGGAAAACGGGATATTCATACCATTTGGTTCTGTACAGAGTTGTAGGTACTATAGCTCAGTGTTGCTTGTTTGTTTTCTGTATATAGTAAAATAAAGTATGGTAGACACCCTTTATTACGACCACTACATTAGGTTATGTTTTTGTGATTAAGGCAGGTAGCTTCTTAACCCTTTCCTCCTTAGTAAAACATGCAAATTACCTATACCTAATCGAGTTTAAGACATACTGCTTAAAGCAAGATGAAAGTAAAGCAGAAAGCTCCTATAGGAGCTTTCTGCTTTACTTTCATATTGCTTTAAGCTGCTTATTGTAACAAAAAACATTAATGAATACCATATTTATTTGCGGTTCAAATTCAGAGGCAGGGGTAAAGGAGTCATAAAGGGTTAAAGCAAGATGAAAATAAAGCAGAAAGATCCTAAAGTTGCTTTATGCTGTCAGCTGTCTTTTAAAGCCATCAACTAAGACTTTTTTAGTGGCCATAATAGAGGGGGGTTCCACTGTAGTGGACTCCCTATATATTTTTTGTGTACAAGGTTTACAGATGAAAGAGTTGTAAAGAGTTGTGATGGTTTCAATATTTTATTGTTAGAAAAACCCAATAGAAATCCTGATTAGTAGTGAGTAGTGTTATACATGTATATATCTATTTTCTGTGGTTTTATTTCAATGTATTTTGAGAGGGAAGTTTATAAAGTTTCTGAATTTGTCAACCTTTTTGGAAAATGTAATAGAAAAGAATTGTTTAAGATTTTTGTTATACCCTTTATTCCATAGCCTGTTCCAAGTTTTGATTACAGATGATCACTAAAGCAGGTTGAACGTATATCAGAATGCCCCTTAAGGCACAGTCTGCTTTACTTTCAGCCTGCTATAAGCTACAATCAGCTAGGATACAAAAGATATTTCTATGCCGAATATATATTCCTTACTGTATAAATTGGCACTGGATTTTTTAGTGGAGGAAAAAATTGAAAGAGTACTAATGCATATCTATGCAGTAAATCGTTACCAGATGTATATATCAGTAGGGCGTTCAAGTACCGTATCAGCGAACAGTAACGTTAACCGATGCAAACAACCCATATAGTACGACATCTAACGTTCACCAATACTCATTGCGCCCCAATGTTTATCAACTTTTCAAGGGTACGAACGATTTATGTGCGAATCTAAATAACACAAGCAAAAGTGCACTAATCAACTGAAATGCATCAATCTTACTGCATATAAAAATAAGATTTAGCTGCTCAGATGTAAGCTGCTTTGTTTGATACATTAAGTATCGGAAAATGTTGGTTTATTGATGAGAAATTAAGTCGGGACTGTTCGCTGGTTTTATTAAATTCATTTCGTAGCCATTTTGTTTTCCTTGTTGGCGATGGCGAACTACCTCTGAGGCCGTTCAAGGTAAATTGTTACCGTTTTCTGTTGCAATCGATACAGTACTTGAACGCGCTACTGGTATATATCAGCACTATAACATTATTTTTTTGGGTCTGAATGTGGGGTCTGATGAGAATCCGAACAGTGACTTTGACCTTGTTTTCATAAATATTAAGTAGACCCGACCAATTTCAGGATGAAATGAAATAAAAATCAGCATCTGAATGGTTGACAAAGGATGAATATAAAAGTTTCCAGAAAAGTAAGGGTTCAGTATATTGTACAAAAATAAACTCATTTAACCCATTACCCCATAAATATGCATTTTTACGCCTTTCACTTATTCCTCAACTGAAGAAAATTGTTTCATTTTATACAGTAATGAATATGTACCATGAGAAATATTTTCTGTACCCTAGCAAATGGTAGCTTAAAGCAGGATGAAGGTGCAGCAGAATGCGCCTGAAGGCGGATTCTGCTTTACTTTCAACCTGTTTTAAGTTGTCACCCACCTTCAATACTTGAAAAAGGCTATGGGGTAATGGGGTAAAAAAGTATTTGGAGTACATGTACTTAATAAATGGTTAAGTTGTTTCTAAATGTAGATATTTAATGCAGCTGTTAGATGTTAGTAAGAGACCTTAATTGTGAGCAGTCAAACTTGTGCCATTAACACATTCGACCCTATCAACAAGTATACTCATCATTAAACTGTTCCTATGAAGAGTACATCTGTCCTATCCAAACAGTGTAGATCCTGATCAGAGGGATCCTAAACTAAGAGCCCTCTGATCAGGGTCTTCACTGTTTGCCATTCAAAATAGTGTTAAAATCAACCCTATTAATGTCAAAAATGGATTAGACTTGATTAAATTTGAAATTCGAGTTGTCCATTAAGTTGTTCACATGGAGAGGCTTTAATGTTTTTTCTTTCACCACCATGGACCTGTTTAAAATATATACTTATTACATTTTCAAACAAGTGTAGACCAAGATCAGGGGGCTCCTATAGGAGCCCTCTGATCAGGGTCTACACTCGTTAATAATTTACAGAAGTAATAATTAACCTACCCAGAATTCCAAGTAGACTGGTTCATGTTTTGGTAACTAAAAATATCCACAAGAGAACATTATAATCCACAAGAGTTACTCAATGTTGAAATGTACAAATCTACAATATCCAATTGTTCTATAACAATAGTTCTATGTTCAAGTCAAGTGACTGCTTACAGCAAGGTGAAAATAAAACAAAGGACCAAAAGAGGGTGTTATGCATTAAGCTAAAAACTATTTTACATCTTGAATTCATATGTCAGCGGAATAAAGTCTTTCTAAATCACTAATGCATAGGAAGGGCAAAAAGTGTTGTACCCATGTGCAGGAATGGCTTTAACAGCCGTTTAACCCTTTTACTCCATTGAATGTATCTCGTTCAGAAACAAGACTCTTCTTAAAGCTGGTTAAGAGTATAGCAGAATGCTCCTTGAGGAGCATTCTGCTTTACTTTCAACCTGCTTTAAGCTTTCATCTGGAAATGCCTCTTATTCAGGACCTCCCAGCAGTGAGCTACTTTTCTCAGTTTTCTTAGTAGCGTAAAATGGCATACTTCTGGAGTAAAGGGTTAGTTTAAGATGTACATGTCCACAAGTTTGACTGTGCCCAATTATATTTAAAAGAATATTTACTGCAAGTAGTTGCACATTTCCGGAAATTTATTTATTTCCAGTATGCAAGGCTTTTTTGCATTTACAAATGTACATTTTATTTTATGGGAGCATATTTGTATCTTGGTATTTTATTTCTTCATTCTGAAGGGGAAATTAAATTTTCAAGGGATATCTGTAGTTGTTTTGTTGTATAATCCTTGATGATGATCACTACATGATCAGTGTCACAAAAAATAGGACCACTGCATATCCCCGACATGGCTGCATATCCCCAACCTGGTTGTTTGGGAGCTTATAGGGGTCATTGTAAACTGGAATCTATCCCATTACCCCATTTCTTGTTTTGAAAATAGGTATCCACTTTAAGCAGGTTGAAAGTAAAGCAGAATGTGCTATAAGGTACAATCTGCTTGAAGATAGACAAGAGGGCCTGAAGGCCCTGATATCGCTCACCATTTGTAATGAAGCCTGATAGCTTTACCTTTGAATTTCACCCGTTTTATTCTAAATCCATTCAAGTTTGTCGACCTACTGTAGTATAGTAGAGTACATCAAAGGCAGATAACTGGAGCCTAAACAATACTGAAATTAAGCCTTTTTCTAGCATTTCAAAGTATATCAAGGGCAGGTAACTATTGCCACAATGATTACATTTCAACAATAATTGCACTCCTTCGAGAACGTATAGCTACATCCTTTGTGTACAAGTATAATCAAAATCCATTGAAAACTGTAGTTGCAGGAGTGTAAACGCTGTAAAATATGGCATTTTCAGCAATTCAAAGGTAGATATCTCTTGATCTATTTGTCTGATTCCAACCATAATCACCCTTTTTCCAACTCTTATGGTCATATACAATATGGGCAAGTTTGAGAGAGCTTGGATAAATATTGTGGCCTCTAGAGTGTAAACATCGTTATATATGGCATTTTCAGCAATTCAAAGGTATATAACTCTCGACCTATAAGTCTGCTTTCAACCATAATCAAACTCATCTGAACTCTTATAGTAATATACAATCTGAGCAAGTTTAAGAAAGATTTGATAAAAATTGTGAACTCTAGAGTGTAAACACACTTAAAAATGGCATTTTCAGCAATTCAAAGGTAGATTACTCTTGATCTATTTGTCCGATTTCAACCAAAATCAAACTCTTCCGAACTCTTATGGTCATTTTCAATCTGGGCAGGTTTTAGAAAGATTGGATAAATACTGTGGCCTCTAGAGTGTAAACACCGTTAAATATGGCATTTTCAGCAATTCAAAGGTAGATTACTCTTGATCTATTTGTCCGATTTCAACCAAAATCAAACTCTTCCGAACTCTTATGGTCATATACAATCTGGGCAGGTTTCAGAAAGATTGGATAAATACTGTGGCCTCTAGAGTGTAAACACTGTTAAATATGGCATTTTCAGCAGTTCAAAGGTAGATAACTCATGACCTATTTGTCCAATTTCAACCATAATCGAACTCATCCGAACTCTTATGGCAATATACCATCTGAGCATGTTTGAGCAAGATTGGATAAAAATTGTGGTCTCTAGAGTGTAAACACTAAAATTGTTGACGCCGCACAATCAAGGATTGCAATAGCTCACCCTGAGCTAGCTCAGGTGAGCTAAAAATAGTTATTATCATACAAATTAATAACTGTATGAATTGGAACTATTTTCCTCAGTGAAGAAATAAACTAAAGGCGTAAAAAGGCCTATTTATGGGGTAATGGGTTAAGAACAATGTATCTCTTAATTTTCAAGCAGGGGTCAAGTTTCTGAATCCATATTTTTACCTTGATGTAAATGAGATGTGGATTCAGCAAATTTTTTCCTGTCGAGACTGCTTGGCCTTATATCAATTTATATGTAGTGTGTGGTAGCATGCCTTGTGTCTATGGCGTGCTACCATCATGTGACAGCACATTTACAGGGCTGCCGTAAGTTGACCTTGAGAAATCCTAAGATTTCCAAATTTTCTATTTGTCATAGACAATCACTTGAAGCAGGTTGAAAGTAAAGCAAAATGTGCCTTAAGGCACATTCTACTTTACTTTCAACCTGCTTTAAGCTACCATCTGCTAGAAGAAAATACGAAATGTTTTGAATAATCCGGAGAAATGGCAACCCTGCAGCTTCAGAAAATGAGTTGTTTTTCTAAGAATTTACGTCTGCTCAAAGCTGCATCATCCCATTCCTTTCAGCTTTGGTCAACATCGGCTCAGTTTTATGGGGATGTTAAAAGTACTTGTCCCAAAGTTTAAAAGATATTAGTCTAGTCCAAGATCACTCAAGTATTAAATTTTGAGTGATCAGATTTAAGCTTTTGCTGAACACTGACCAATTGAACGCACAAGAACAATCTTAGGAACTCGTTTTTACCCATTAATACATCTTTTTACGTCTCTTAATTTATTTCTTCACTGAAGAAAATAGTTTATAGTCATGAATATGTATGATAAGAAATATTGTATATTCTAATCTAGTTGATGGTAACTAAAAGCAGGCTGAAAGTAAAGCAGAATGCGCCATAAGCTTTACTTTCAACCTGCTTTAAATCATAACATCATACAAACGCCTTTAATTTATCCTCCATTAAAGAAAATATTTCCAATTTATACAGCCATGGATATGTATCGTAAGAAATATTTTCTCAAGCTCAAGAAATTCTGAAGTTGAGTTCACATGCAGTTTCAAAGTTATGGGCTGGCCAATGTTAAATTAATCCGATTTTACCTCTAAATGACCTTGAACTTTGTCAAACATAACCAAGGTTGTACTGAGCTCAAGAGCTTTTAGAGTTAAGTAGAAAGTACACATACCAAATATGAAGTCTCTCTCACATGTTGATTCAAAGTTATGGACAAGGTTAAAATTGTGTACAGACACAGACAGACCAAAAACAATATGTCCCACAACTAAGTCATGCGGGACAAAAAAAATGTTTACATGGATCGAAAGGTCCTGTCTCAAGGTATATATGTTGCAAGTATGAAAGATGTAGATCAAAGTGCACTCTCTTGAAACTGCCAAGGCGAAAGGGAACCTGAACACAAATGTCTGGGAGATATCAACGGGCAAGGTTCATTTGAGTTAAATCCAAGATCTTTCTCGGGCAATGCATTTGTTCAGTCAGATTAGAGCAAAAACCTGAATTCTGAACAATGAAATGCTTGAGAGTGATATCAGACTCAACTCAAATGATTTATAACCTTAGTTCCAACTTTCTTATAGTAAACATGGTAAAATAGTGCTTTTTCCAGCATATTTGAGCACAACAATAACATATGCCTCTTTGCCTAATGGTGAAAGAACTTCTAGTTTTATATATTTTGTGCAATCTAAATCCTAGTAGATGGTAGGTAAAGCAGGCTAAAAGTAAAGCAGAATGCACTTTAAAGGTGCATTTTGTCTCAGTTTCAACCTGCTTAACTGATCATGTCTTCAAAACTTGAAACAGGCTATGGGGAAACCGTAAAGTGTAATTACCACATGGAGATTAATTAAACAAAGAGCTATTTATTTCCTTTTTTTAATTGACTTATGTACAGAGCATAATTTATTTAGTAGCTACTGCAGTTGAAGGTGCTACTGCTGCTGCTCTTCTTGGTTTCGGCTGGGTACCTTCTCTGAATCCATTCCTGAAAAGACAACAATCAAGTATTGAGACAGATTACAATTTCTCATGGTTTTATTCCTTTCCTTTGCAATTTTTTCAGGGTTTCAGAAAGTACAAGTGATTGCTTTAACCCATTCCCTCATAAAATACACCATTTTACGCTAAGTACGATTTATTCCTCCACTAAAGAACATAGTTCCAATAATTAATTCATACAGTTATAAACATGTACCAATATAAATATTTAATTTATCCTAGAAGATGGTGGCTTAAAGCAGGCTGAAAGTAAAGCATTAAGGTGCATTCTGCTTTACTTTCAACCTGCTTTAAGTACTCACCTATTTTCAAAACTAGAAACAGTCTATAAGGTAAAGGGTTAAGCTGGGTGAAAGTAAGAGGAAACAAGACTGCGCGTTCAAGAAACGCTTATGCCCCCAGTGGCATCCTTGACAATATATTCTGAATCTTTTCTAAGTCCAAATTAGATCAAGGTCAGGGTCAAACTGAGCATTGGTGAGTTAGTAATGGTCCAAGGCAACAACTGTATAAGTATCAAAGCATTGTAGTCAGTTGTGTTGATGCTAGACGAAACGGTAAAATCTAGTTAACCAAGAAATAGCCTACTTAAAATTTTCTAAGTCCAAATTAGGTCAAGGTCAAAGTTTGGTGATGTTGGTGATATTGGTGAGTTGTTAGTGGTCCAAGGCAACAACTGTATAAGTATCAAAGCATTGTAGTCAGTTGTGTTGACGCTAGACGAAACGGTAAAATCTAGTTAACCAAGAAATAGCCTATTTAAAATTTTCTAAGTCTAAATTAGGTCACGGTCAAGGTCAAAGTTTGGTGATGTTGGTGAGTTGGTAATGGTCCAAGGCAACAACTGTATAGGTATAAAAGCATTTGTAGTCAGTTGTGTTGATGCTAGAAGAAACGGTAAAATCTAGTTAACCAAGAAATAGCCTATTTAAAATTTTCTAAGTCCAAATTAGGTCAAGGTCAAGGTCAAAATCAAAGTTTGGTGATATTGGTGGATAGGGAATGGTCCAAGGCAACAACTGTATAAGTATCAAAGCATTTGGGTAAGCGATGTTGATGCTAGACGAAACGGTAAAATCTACTTAACCTTGTTACGGACGGACACACGCACGGACGGACGGAAAGACGGACAGGACAATTACTATATGCCCCGCATCTGTCGATGCTGTGGGCATAAAAAGTCCTATAGGAACTTTTTGCCTTACTTTCAACCTGCTTAAAGCAGCCATGTCGGAATTTTGGAAAATTTCTTAAATAGCTTTTGCTGGACTGAGTATAAGCATGAAAAGTCCTTTGATTTTATGTTGCTTTTTAGTCAGTCATATCGCAATGCCCAGCTAAATGTGGAGGAATACCCTAGATGCCTTTTGCATTTTTAATTTTTTCAAGCACAAATAGGTTACCGACCTTTCACAAGCCAGCTTGAAGGCTGCCCTATATAAGGAAGCAATAACAAGTACATGTATCTCTACTAGTAGTCTTATTGCTACATGGTAACTTTACAAATTTATCTGCTTTGTGAACTTTCAAATAACTAATATTCTTTCTAGCCACAGATAAAATTATTTACCATCCTCATGATCCTGGTCCATCAAAATTAGCTATTAAACAAGACTGCGTTCAATAAACGCTTATGCCCCCGGTGGCATCCTTGGCAATATATTTTGAATCTTTTCTAAGTCCAAATTAGGTCAAGGTCAAACTGAGCTTGGGTATTACTGGTGGGTTGGTCTAAGGCAATAACTGTATAGTTATAGAAGTATTGGAGTAAGTAGTGTTGATGCTAGACGAAACGGTAAAATCTAGTTAACCAAGAAATAGCCCATTCAAAATATTCTAAGTCCAAATTAGGTCAAGGTCAGAATCACGGTTGGGTGATATTGGTGGATAGGGAATGGTCAAAGGCAACAACTGTATAAGTATCCAAGCATTGGAGTAAGCGGTGTTTATGCTAGATGAAACGGTAAAATCTAGTTAACCAAGAAATAGCCCAACCAAGAAATAGCCCATTGAAAATCAAGAAATAGCCCATTCAAAATATTCTAAGTCCAAATTAGGTCAAGGTCAAAATCAAGGCAGTGTTCTGCCAAGGCCGCGCCCTTGGCGCATAAAAATTCCCATAAATGGACCCGAGGTCGCGCTGAAAAAATCGCGAAAAAAATTAAATTCCCGCTAGGACGGTCAATGTTTTAGTCGTTCCGTACTATTAGAGCATTTGAAACGACTAATTTCATTGGATACGTCGACCGGAAGTATCCGCTATAGTCCAATCGCTGATAATCTCTCATGCCTTCTCGTTTGTTTTGTTGAAAGATGGCTGACCAAAAACGTAAGGCAGCTACACTGATAGACTTTTTTCAAAGTTCTCGATATACGCGGAGTAAAAATAAGGAAATAGACGAAAATAATATTAAGTATTCCACAGAGAAAACGTGCATGACGCTGTCGCGGATCAGAATACAGCCGTAAGTAGTAAAAACGTTCAATTGATTCTCAAAAACAGAAACCCCTCTACAGCCGACGACCGAGTTTGATAAAGTTGACCGCTCTTCGAAACGCACGAATGGTGTATCCGCCGAGAAAAAGAAGGGTTGAACTTTTCAGCATAGGTGGTGAAAAGGTCACACGTGGCTTGCTTACAATGGTGGGTCAGATTCTATGACTTGCAATCTGTGTCTAGACTAAATCACTTTAAGAAAAAGAGCACACAACTGGCGAATGCCGTAATTGGAAAACGAGTTATTTTTATTGCGTTTTCTATCATTTTTATGAGAAAAAAATGTGGGGCCCCAACTTTTAAAAAATGGCCCCCTTTTTTCATGTCCAGTGGGCCCTGGGGCCCATAGTTTTGGATTTCTTGGCAGAACACTGTCAAGGTTAGGTATTATTGGTGGCTAGGGAATGGTCCAAGACAACAACTGTATAAGTATCCAAGCATTTGAATCAGTGGTGTTGTTGCTAGACGAAACGGTAAAATCTACTTAACCTGGTTACGGACGGACGGACAGGACGATTACTATATGCTCCCGCATCTGTCGATGCCGGGGGCATAAAAATTTATTGTCCGCTTTCATCTCTCAAATTCAAATTTGGGTAAAGAAACTTAAATATATGAATTTAAAACATTTCATTTTCAAATTTTGATTTAAGACACCAATTTACTTGGTGTCTGATCAGGATGTAAACTGTTTTCATATACAAATTGCATTATATACAATGTACCGGAGCATGTGTGTTAACATATTACCTCATACATACACCTTTTTACGCCTTTGAATTATTCATCCACTGAATGAAATAGTTCCACTTTATACAATCATAAATAGTTCCTATATATAAGCCAATGGCAGCTTAAAGTAGTTTGAAAGTAAAGCAGAATGAGCCTTAAGGCACATTCTGCTTTACTTTGAACCTGCTTCAAGTGATCACTGACCTTCAAAACTAGAAACAGGCTATGGGGTAAAGGGTTAAGGCTGTTATGTTTAAACATTCTATATTTTACATCAAAGATGATACAAGTTCTAGTTCCTTTTGACGTTGCAAATGGTGGCTTAATTAGTAATTTCTGTGGGGAAGAAACCTGAGTACCCAGAGAAAACCTTCATGTTCGGAGAGGTGACCAATGTACTCTCACACATACTGCCTCGATCCAGGATCAAACTATGGATGTATTGGTGAGAAGCGGGTACGCTAACCTTTGTGCTCTCTAAACACACTGTTTAAGGGTTAAATTAATTATCTTCATTACATTCAAGTTAGACAACATGTTATCACTGGTGAATTTTCTTAAGATTTAAAGTGCCATCCTTTAACACATTACTTCATAAAATGCTTTTTTAATGCCTTTAATTAATTCTTTCACTGAAGAGAATGATTCCAATTTATAGTCATGAATATGTATGAAAAGAAATATTTTCTATATTTAAGCAGATAGTAGCTAAATGTAGACTTAAAGTAAAACAGACTGTGTACTTTACTTTCAACCTGCCTCAAGTAGTCATCCGTCTTCAGAACTAGAAACAGGTCAAAGGGTAAAGGGTAAATGTAATTATAATCTGTGTTAAACAATTCTAATCCTGACGCCACACCTTTAATCTGGATCAAGACTGCAAATGTTATCCAAGTACAGTACTTAAGGTTAAGAACTTCTCTTTAAGTCTTATCACTGTTTCTTACCTAAATCGTCTGTAGACATCTTTCATGTGCCTCATTCTACCTGTGCCAGTGGTGTTCCTGCGCTTGGCTTTTACGCTCCAGTTATCTGAAAAATCAACATTGCCATTACCTATTATGGCTATAGCATGCTTCACCATTGTTACAGATACTTAATTCTGACATTTGTAAACTAATAAAAAGAGATGTCATACTCATTGATAGGAACGATATCAATGTATCGCCGATATTTGTTCATCAATCCAGTATATTTACATTCACCCTGTAAAGTCTTAATGTAATCGTATTAAAAATTTGCAGGTCATCCCTCGATGAACCTACAAATCGAAACTGGTTCCAGCCAGTTAGAAGAGGGCGGAGTCTCCGTCTGAGAGATACCAACCTAGCGACCAGCTAATGGTTGCTATGGCGTGTAATTAGGCTGAAATAAACGCATGCGCGACCTATTTTTTTTAAAGATGCTTTAATAATAGAAATTTAGTTGCATTGTTTAATTTTAATGTCTTATAATTGTTGATTAAGCACACAGCGACAGTTTACTGGGTAAAAACTTGACTTTGTAATCAACTCCGAAACATGTATTTTGGACTACTTTTCACACCGTATATTATAGAGATCGAATGGCTGTTACATCCAGAATTACATCTATCAAACCTATTTGGCCGGTATATGATATATTCATATACATGAAAACGAATCTGGTCAAAATACACATTAAATGGACAAGACAGAACATAAGAATATAAATATAAGGAATAAACAACCTACCCCCTGCGAAGCGAATGTGTTCATACCGTCATGAACGGCAAAAAGCTGTTGTTTATTCCTATAATCTATACACATTTTCAGAGTATTGATACAATGGTGATTGGTCAATATTTAGTTTTATAATAAACAGTAATTCAAATAAGATATAAGTTCCAATAACCTGTCTCTAGTGTCATTCAGGGTTCGAATTTAAGCTCGCATACTCACATTTTAAATGCGAGTGGCATTTGTAAATTGCAAGTGATTTTTCCAACAAACTCGCAAAAAAATGCGAGTACGGTTTTTCGGACAGCTAAACACAATATAGCGTCTGTAAGGCTGTGCTCGGTTTATTCCGTAACATTTCGAGTGGCGGAAATGGACGAGTAGACAAGCGAATACTTTTCGTAAGCCAATCATAGCTTCTCGGGCAGTTTCAACCTCTTTTTTGTCTGTAAGAATGACGTAATGACGGACTTTCCCAATTCTCATTGGCTAATGAAACGCGCACTTTGCTACTTCGGAGTTCCGATGTGTAAACAATTCTTATCAAAGACTCAACAACCGAAACCGTTCTTCAAAGACGAGGCCATTTCAAAGACTCGCACGAGTACAAGTATACTTCTAATTCTGCTGTGACATACTGTTTATTAACCACAGCCCTGAAATATACGACCAGTGAAAAAAACGTTTGTATTGTAGACGGATTGGCAATCTAAACCTGACCTAATTTTCGAGTAATGAAACCGTGTGCGGTCTGCATAGTGCATACAGCATGCATTCTCCCCAATATTATAAAATGTAAGAAAAATACTCCTTTGGTATGTACACATAGATATGAAAATCAAGATCTTATCCCTTGTCAGCTGTAACCACAAATGTACAACTATGAAATACACGAAGTGTAGGTAGATCGTATTTGATTTCTACACGTCTGTGTCGTGTTAAAAGTTAAAACATATAATATGTTCAGAATGACAGTTTAACTTTCGCGAGTAGTTTTTGCATTTTGCGAGTAAGTTCAAAAGTCACTCGCAAAAAAATGCAAGTGTAATTTTTAGCTAATTTCTAACCCTGTCATTTGAATTTTTAAATCGATAGATCGTCGATATTTGTCTCCCGATTATCGATATGCCTTTTGCTGAATCAATGACGACAGCTCTACCAATTAATGATCTAAATCTTCTTACCCTAGCAACACTTAACACTTTGCCTGCAACCTAAAGGATTGTGGATTAAAGCAGGCTGAAAGTTAACCAGACAACTATATGAAGCTTTCTGCTTTACATTTTAATTTAGCCTGCTTTAATCCTTTCCCCCATAGAAGCGCCTTTTAGCACATTTAATTTATTCATTCACTGAAGAAATTAGTTCCCATGGCATCTTACAGTCATGAAAACGAATCCTAAGAATTTTTAAATATTTTCTTTATTCTAGCAGATGATGGCTTAAAGCATGCTGAATTTGAAGTAAAGCAGGCTGAATTTCAATGATGCAATGCCTTACTTTCAACCTGCTTTAAGTTTAAGTGCTTTACTATCAGCTTTCTTCAAGTAGCAAGTAATCTTTTAAAACATTAAACTTTTCCTTTTAAGGCCATCCAACGAAAAACTGGTGAACAAATAATCAAATTTCTACACCCATGTTTAACCCATTACCCCATAAATACGCTTTTTACACCTCTAATTTGTTCCTCAGCTAAAGGATATAGTTCTAATTTATACAGTAATGAATATGCATTAAAAGAATTATTCTTTATTCAGGGTGCCCACAGATATTCAAAATTGAAATTCCCTGATTTTTCCCTGACTGAAAGGTAGTTTTCCCTGATAGTTTTTGCGGCGATTCAACTGTGTAAGATGACTTCCAGGCTCCCCTTATAGCCTTACATCATATATAAGTCACACTTACTCTTTACTCATACTTTTTTGTGTTTTACTTGTTTGTATAAATATATTTTTTTCTACTGTAATATGTCACATTTACAGAAGTACAGTACTTCATGAGCAATAATGTTCATGTCTCAAAGTTCAACCATTACATGTTTTGACTCCCCTTGCATCTCTCATAACTATTATGAGTGTTCTGTATTATTGCATTTCAACACTCAGCCAATTCAGCATCAAAACCTGAATCTAGAGATTTCAGCCAAAACAGCTAACTTGTAAGTCAAAAATCAAGTCAAATTTTGATACAAATTCAAAATATTTTTCTGTTATTACTGTACTACATCAATGTAAAACCTCCTTTCCAAAGACCAGCTTCCTACTGCACATACTTCATGTAGTATTTGTAAATCGCAACATTTGCATCAAAACCTTACAGGGGTTGCACTAAAGATTTTTTTCAGGAAGTCCCGACTTCCAGTATGATGAAAATGGAAGTCCTATCCAAAATTCCAGGAAGTCCCAATCTTTCGTGAGCGAAAATGCTGTAATATCTTGCCTTAAAACAGCCTTTGATTTGTATGCATTACCCGAACTGCTAACATATTGATATTGCTTCTTAAATATGGTTATTTTTGCAATAACATGTATTTTTTAGACTTCAATGTTTCTTCAGTGATTGGCTGCAGCTTAAACCCTTAATTCAGGTTTCATTGTACTTGAATCTTGTTAAAAGCAAGATTTTATACAGTTTATAATCCAAGTCTCACTTCAAAGTCAGCACAAGATATGTATACTATGCACTTATAATTTTGAAAAATTTACTGTACAGTAAAAACCTGAAATAGAACTGCTAAATTTGTACAAGTATATATTTTCTACAATTTTTTTTTATCATTAATAGTCAAATAGACAGAAACAGAATACAGTAATTTCAACTCTTTGACAGCTTTTCTTGCTTTTGTGAATATTTCAGATCAAGTACCTAAGGACCTGGCACCTGGCCAGGGTTGTAATTGTAGTGACTACAATCAGAACAAATTTAAAAAATTTGACAGAAGACTTTTTGATAAAGCATACCACTATGTTAATTATTCAAAGGGATTGAAAGCAGTTTGTTATCAATTTTCATAAAGTATTTAGGTGCTAATATTATTAATTTCACAGTACAACAATAAACAACTTATCCGAGTAAATATTCTGAGAAAACGTTTCTTGTTCAAAAAAAATTCCCTATACACAAACTGGAACAAAAATTCCCTGTACATAAACTGCATTTTAAATAATAATTAAGAAGTTTCATTTCAACTGCTACAATCAACAAATCGGTCAGAAGAAAAAATGCAGAACGTTTGGTACACATTTTGAGGCTTAATTATTTCTAAATACTTGAATAGAATGAATAATTATCAGATTATCAATGGGTATAATTTCTTATCCGAAATATGTAATGTCCGAATTACTGTACTACCGTACTTACAAAATCGGCGATCGATTGAAGTAGATAGTTAAATTTATCCAACATATTTTTTGTTTTTGAATGCGATATAGTTATTTAACATTCATATTAATGTTTTCTAATCGTACTGTAGTTAATTTACTGAGGAAATAGCTTAGTTAGTTAAATTTGAAGTTTTCCGAATTGGAAACTCGCACCGAAAAATCGGTAAATTCCGTGGTTACAATAATATCGTTTCGACCGGATTTTTTCGTAGTTTCTTTAATCAAACTCAACAATTTTATAAATAAATTGTTTATTTCTTGCAAAACCGGATGATATCGCATAAATATATGGCTGTACTTGATCGCTAATTATGGATGAACATATGGACCTCCGGCGAAATTCAATATGGCCGTCGCTTTGTTTATGACTAGTGAAAAGGGATTAAATCATCAATTAGAGATGATTAGATCTACCTTACCCAATTGACAGTTCTGCGATATTTTATTGACAGGTCAGAAATAATTGTATAAACCAATCAAATGATAGTTGTTGGTTATTAGCCTGTTTAAAGTGTTTTAGAGGCGGGGCTTAATTGGTTGGGTATTCCACTGACTGTCACTAGCGGGACGTCGCATGTCGATAATTCGGCAGTATTGATTTTTTCTATGATCGTACGCCCGGAGGGTTATATCTCGGCGTATTCAAAGAAAATGGGAATTCCACCGTACGTCTGGCGTATTAAATCTGGACGTATGGACCTCAATTTTGGGCGTAATATACGCCCGTACGGCCGTTAGTGCAACCCCTGACCTTAACTAATGCCAATGCTGGGCTGACTACATAAGCCAACATAATCTTCGAATAGGCAAGCAAAAACTGAAGTTTGAATTTTCATCAGACACTCAGTAGTCTTAGCAGGGGGGCAAAATAAAACATGTATACTTTGACCAGGATAGAAACAGAACACACAGGTATTGTTAAACCAAGGGTGAACAACACTGAATATGGATATTAACAATGGTCAGCTGTGGGAAATGTTTTGCCTTTAATAGTAGTTAAATTCAGGATACACCAACCCTCTGATTTGAAAGTTTGGCAAAAAGTTTGCTACTGTCCTAATGTAGATTACAAACGCAGGTGTGGCTAAAACGTTAACCATTTCCCAAGTATGTAAGGTTACATTGAGACATGCTGATAGTGATCATTGTCTGATTTTGTTTTGTGAATGAAAAGGACACATATAATAAACAGTGTTGTGCCTAGGTCCAAAATTTTGGGGGACACGGTGGCGCGCTGTCAAAATTTTTGGGGGACATTTGAAATTTTTGGGGGTCACACTAAAATAGCCTTTAAAAACATGATAGGCTTTCCTTTAAAATAGAATTAGTGTTTACGATATTGAACATGTTTACTGCGTCTAGTAGAAATTTCGGTAATCCGGTAAGGCTTTTACACGACGAGAAAACTGATGTTCGTCTATTTTTAAATAACTTGTAATGATTGTTTTGGTACATACAAAGTTGGAAGAGTTTGATCAGCACATTGTTTAGATGGGGGTTTCATTCATCAGGTGTCACGCTACGCGTTTCGTCTGCTCTTTCCTCTCCAATCCGACGACAAGTGAAGTTAAGTCATGCGTAATTTGACTGGTTATCGGGTTTTACCATAGCCATTTAACTGCATTGGCATATAAACCGCGCACAGTCTACCTTTTATTAATAAAGGATAGTAAATCAGCGGAAAGGATAGTTGTAATTGTAAGACTGGTTATCGGGTTTTACGTAGCACAGTCTACCTTTATTACTGAAGGATAGTAAATCGGCGGAAAGGATAGTAAATAGAGCAAAGGTACGGAAGACGAAAATTGCGCCCGTACGCCCGCGCCGTTACGAATTTTAAGGGTCCAAGTAAAAAATATTGCGGGAATCCCGCAATGCCGCGCTCTAGGTGCAACACTGAATAAATGTTACTTTTCAGCTGGATAACAATCTCTGACTGCTTGACACTTTTGTTTTTCTTTTCAAAATATCTATGCGTCAAGTAGCTTCCATGTGTTTGAGCTCTAAGACAATGGTTATTTACTTTCATTTTTGCTTCTCTTTAGTTAAGATCCATATTATTTCATCTAGTTAACAGAGTGAGTACTGATCAAGGTTATTAATTGGAAAAGGTTTACCCATCAGATATGGATAAACAAGTTACATTAAGCATAAAGATACTTTGTAATTTGCTCAATTAATACATGTTGCTCACAGTATGAACAAATACAGCTTTTAAATAAAGTCAGGAAGAGAGGCTACCAGTAGTCAAGATTTTCTCTCTCCAACTTTGGTAAAAATCCCTGATTTTTAGCAATTTTTCAAATTCCCTGCAGGGAACTTTTTTCAACCATTTTCCCTGTTTTCCAGAGTCCTTGGGCAACCTTTTTTAATGTGACAGAGGGTAGCTTAAAGACATAACCCCAGTCCATTCATTGATTCCCAACCCCCAACATTTCGTTCTCACTACTACTACAGTGCCCCAGATAAGAAATTGTTAATTAGGGTACTTCACTCCTCTCTTTCAAATTAATAGAGTGAAATGAAAAATAATAGAGTACCTGCTGGTTTTCGTTACTCGCGTCGCTGAAATAAGCCGTTTCAAAGATAAAAATGTGGTTATTTTTAAGTATTAATTAACATCCAGTAATCTAAAAGGTATGCTGGTTTATATATAGAAAAGACATAACTATACTGAAATATTGTATTGACACTTCTGCCTTCATGTAGTGCTGGTCTTGTAAAAATCAACTGAAGACATAAACCAATGATTTATATTAACTATTTGGTATACACTGTCGCTGCATAAACACTGATTTGTAACTGGTGTTTAACCATTGTAACTGTAGCTAGTCTAACAGTTTAATACAAGCAGTTATCTAACAATTATTTTTTCAATTGCCAGCATTCATCGGTCCTTGCTGCTGCATTCAGGTTCCCTTCTACACATTGTTAAACTTTAATTTAGTGCAGTTTACACATTATCGTTGATTTCCACGTATATCTAACCAGGGGGAAAACGTCTAAAATGTCTCATCTTGCACAGGAACGCTGTATGGAATGTTTAACTCTGAATCTAGTCTGATCGTGATTCTGATTTATTCACCGCCGATTGAACTACAATCAATTAATAACACTAGCTTTACTATACTGGGTGGGGAAGTCTTCGATTCAGATTGAAAATAAAATAAAAAGACGGGTTTAAAAACCAGAATGAACGTTTTGCTTACCATGATTTCGACCGCGGTGCGACGTTTTAACAGAAACCGCGAAAACAAGTGACAAATAGTCTAATTGATCAAGTTATCGAGACGCTTATGGAGATAAAGCTCAGCAAGCGCCTAGCAATGAATTGGTAAAATTATCAAAAACAAACAATCGGAATACTTCAGCTATTTCCGCATTGCCCCATCGCAAAAAGGTGTTGGAAATCAGCCGATAGGTAACGATTTTCGAAGAAAATGAAACTAAAAGCCGTTAGCGAAATCGGCTTAGATTGTAAATGTACGCATCTACGGTAATATGTTTAGCGTATTGTATAAAAGGCTTGCGTAACTGATACGCACTGAATTGATTTTCAAAGCGTATCTGGCCATTTTTAATGCGTAAAATACGCCGATACGCAGCTTATCTGGGGCACTGCTACTAGGCATGAAAGTAAAGTTCTGTAAAGCATGAGAAATTTGTGCAAGCAACAGCTCAGCCATCTGAAGTTTTGTATAGAGGCCCTTACATACTAGATGTCAAGGAGGTTTTCAATGGGTTGTACTAACCAAGCTATCAAATATATGGTACAGGCTTCACAATGAGACGCTACCACAGTAAGTGTGCATGCTTTCACTCAAAGTATTTACAGGGGTAGGTGTTGCCACCCAAGCTAGGTCAAGAAATGTCTTTAAAGCAGGCTGAAAGTAAAGAAGAATGTGCCTTATGGCCCATTCTGCTTTACTTTCAACCTGCTTTAAACAGACTATGGGGTAACCGAAATGGGTTTATCACACATCAGCTATAAAACTTACAATTTCTGCCACTTGGACTTGGGTAGCTACATGACGCACATGTTTTCTTCTGGATATGGTATGATCTGCGCCCACACCTACGACACTGCGTGTGGGTCTTGTTGTGCCGCTTACCGAAGCTGGATGTACCCTTAGTCTGAAATTCAAATCAGAAAATGGAACTAAGCTGTAAGGAAAAATGGTTTCATAAATAATACCAAATCTTTTAATAAGCAAAAAAATATGAATCGAATGACACCAAACATTAATATTGACGGTTTGACCCCAATCGGGATGAACTCAAAAGTTACCCTTTTTTGCGGTTTTAAATTTATTCCCAAGAGAAGTCGTTGGCTCAGCGGTCGCGAATTGCCAAGACTTAAAGAGACTTCGGGAAAACACGCAAAACCTAAACATTTGAGTCCATCCCGCTTTATTATGGTGAGGGAAATAAGTTTGGTGGTGTTTGGTTCGCAATCAAGTGCTGACAGGGCTTTTTTTCACTTGAAGGGGACAAAATTGCCACCCTTTTTTATATAGTAAAATAAGTTAATTAGGGGAAAAAATAATGCGGGGTTTGTCAAATGGGAAAGAAAAACCTGGGGTAAACCCATTTTTAGGGGAAAACTGCACGATTTTAAAGAAAATTGCTGGCATCTATTGTATAGGGGAAAAAAGCCCTGGCTGATTATGTGGACGGGCTTCACTTTCTCCAGTCTTCGCACGACTGTAAAAATTGACGCAATCAAACGTTGTTGGGTAAACTTAGATTTATTATCTATATGTTGAGCAGTGAGCACTATGACGAGCCGATTCCCTGTGCAGATCATCAGTTTGAAACTTTGAGACTTGGGGTATTATTTTTATTTTTAATACAAATTTACCGCTATAAACAGGATCAAATTGATACATGCTAAAACAATCACAAATACCAATCAGATTCTACTGTTTATAGTGTTAGAACTGTTTGAGTGATTCAAATCAGTATTTAATATAATTCATTTGATTTGAGGATTATTGAGAAAGGAAATATTTGGATATCATGATGGAATTCCGTCAATAGTTTGCCTCCTGTCATAGAATAACGTCATTAAAGGGGCTATATTAAAAGAAAAATTATTCTAGAATAATTTCTCATTAAATATTAGCTTTTAGAGGATTGCAGAAATGAGATGTTTTCCGATTTTAACACTGTCCCTATTCGCCACTTACCATGTTGACACCAGCAAGATGGCGAAAGGAAGTTGTTCAAAACCTCGTTTCAGAATGAAAGTAAACGGTGACGATGTAAAAAAATACTGTGTTCTTTAGTGCACCTACTCAGTGACAGAGAATGGGGAAATAGGTGGAACATTTGTATCACTGTGACTTAATTCATGCTGTTTTCAAGTATATTACATAAAAATGGAAGAAACGTAAAAGAAAAGTTTACAACAGCAACCGAGCGACATTCAATTTCCGTCAAATTCCGCCTATTTCGGATAAACTCGCATCTGAAATATCATTGGTCAGACGGTACTACACGAGCCCGAACAATCTTTGTTGATACGGAAATGTTGACATATAAACAAACTTACTTCCGGAACACGTTGGAAAATGTAACGTTCTCAAGATTACGAGTTAAAAATGAATACGTCAGTATATATAAACCCGACAAACATTCCAACATCACATAGAGCTACAACTTTCACGAGACAACACACTAAATCATTGTTTCTTACTAGATCTTCACAAAATGATAGAAATACCTCAAGTTATGGAAATGCCAGAAAGGATAAGTCATCCTACTGATGACATACAAGAGTCCAATCGAGCGAATCTTTGCGAGGAAAGTGACACGTATATTTTGGATTTAAGTACTGTATATTTCTTCAAGGGTTTGATTAAGAAATACCAGAAACAGATGGGTGACATGGATGCGACACAAGTTTGTTCTGGTGGTCTTCAACAGTATCTCAATAAAGAAAGTGAGAAGTGTGAAAAACAGTTAAATGAAAGTAACATACAGGAACAGTCACACTTTGAGAGATTACCTGTAAGTATTAAGTAGGCCTATACTACAGTAACACCTCTCTATTACGACCACAAAGTTGTCAATAATCAGGTGTTTGAGGCACAGCTAGGTTACTGCTGAAAGCAAGGTGAATGTAAAACAGACAGCTCCTCGCTTTAAGCTCTCCATTGCCTTTTATATAGCCAATTAGCTTTTTAACTTTTTAAGTGACTTTATAGAGAGGTTTAACTGTATTTCTCAAAATGATTCGGGGGGGGGGGGGGGGGTCAATTATGTTAGATCATGTGAGCAGGCACAAACAGTCTCAGCTAATCATTTATCTTGAGATGTTTTAAGTGGATTTACTTCCAACTTCATATGGATGTTCATGATTACAATAACCACAATATTTGTTCACAATTTTTTAAATGATTCAAGGCAGAAACGTGAAATGGAAAATTCATATACCTGCAATTAAGTCTTGTCCATTGTTGACACTGAAGGGATGTTACAATATAAGTTAACTGCAAAATGACAAACAGCAAAGCCCCTGACCAGAGGGCTCCTTAAAAAGGTATATGGAGTAAAACGGTTACAATCAGTTAATGCTCCATCCCTAATTACCATGATCATAAGTCTCAATTTGAAATCATGTAGTCATTCTAGTCACTGTCAAAATTTAGCATACATTTATATTCATTTTAACTCTTTGCATGCTAGCAGCGGGTAAATCCGCAACAGTGATTGCCTTGGCAAACAGTTTGGATCTAGATGAGACGCAGCGTAATGCGGCGTCTCATCACGATCCAAACTGTTTGACACTCTGATGATGTTTTGAAAGGAAATTTAGAAAAGTCTATTTTTAGAACAATAGCAAACGAAAAAGTTTGCCAACGAATAGAATAACCCATCATGCAAAGAGTTAAATACCCCATACATTACC
Organism: Gari tellinella; assembly: GCA_922989275.2. Lineage (NCBI taxonomy): Eukaryota > Metazoa > Mollusca > Bivalvia > Cardiida > Psammobiidae > Gari > Gari tellinella. The sequence continues at coordinate 59,711,738 of OV277859.1, forward strand.
AGGGCTGCCATTTCTCCGGACTTTTCCGAAATCTTCGGATTTTTATTCCAACAGATGGAAGCTTAAAACAGGCTGAAAGTAAAGCAGAATGCGCCTTAAGGTGAACTCTGCTTTACTTTCAACCTGCTTTAAGCATTACATGTCTTAAAAACTAGAAACAGACTATGGGTTAAAGATATAATCAGGAAAATCGGGCTTGAAAAATTGAAAAATTTGGAATCTAAGGATTTTTTTTATCAACTTATGGCAGGCCTGCATTACAGGTAAATGTGAAGCTACAGATATTTTCCTACCTGTCTGCCACGGACGTGTGTCGGCTGTCACGGGTTTGTAAGAGCTGGAATGATATTACCTCAGACAACATCCTGTGGGAGGGCATACTGGAACGAGACATTTCAAAATGGACAACAATTGGCCACAACACCAATCCAGATATCTACAAAGAGGTTGACTCAGATTGGTCCAACAAGGAAATGTAAGGACATTTAGACTGAAATATTGTTTTAACACATTGACCTCTGAAATTTCAAATTGACAATTAAAATTTTACAATTTTGACTATTGATCTTTTACAATTTACGTGTATACATGTACATTTGTACATGTATTACAAAATGACAAACAGTGCCAACCCTGATTAAAGGGCTCCTACAATTTACTCTTCACATAATTATGCCCTGTTTGTAAAAGATGAAAATATATGGCATTAATTCAGAGGGGAATGGGGTCGATGACAATGAGTTAACTCGTTGAACCCTGAGAGTCACGCATATATGCATCATTTGCAAACAGCGTACATGTGAGGAGTACACTTGTCCTATGCAAACAGTGTAGACCCTGATCAGAGGGCTCCTTAAGGAGCCCTCTGATCAGGGTCTACACTGTTTGTCCTTTTGATATTTTGTTATATATATTGTAATATCAACCCTAAAAATTAAAATGGACTAGACTAAATTGAAAATTAGAAATGTCCATTTCAGGTATCAGGGAGGAAAGGGTTAAATCATATATATTGGAGCCATAAGTGCAAATCATCTCTATCCAACTATGTTTAAAACTTTAAGGCAGAACTGTTTAACCCTTTAAAGCGACTCGCAACCAGATGGTGCATTAAAAATAGTAATTTGTAAATATGTGTCAAACGCTTATATAAATGGTAAAGAATTAGTTTAGGATAAGAAATTCTGTTTAAAAAAATGTATTTCAATAAAAAAAAATACTGGTCTCTGGTGGGATTCGAACCCGGGGCCCGGCATTGGCGGACAGAAGGCAAAATAGGAGAAACCGCTTAGACCAATGGACCAAGGAACTATCCGTTTATCTCTTATCGATTTAACGTATTTCAATGTGTAGCGATAAAAAGTGCATACAACTTCGTGTTTCGGCTCGAGTTTATGTCTGAGCCCGTGTAGAGAAGCAACAACAACAACTATACCGTCTACTAGTCGGTATAGAAAAACGATGGAAAATATCTAAAAATCTAAGATTCGGTGACGATTCTTGAAACTTTTTTTGGACTGATCATATTTTTTTAATGTCAGAAGCCAAATAATGCCACAAATTTGCTTTTATTTGAGTATTTTATTTTATTTTGACAAGTACACCATCCGGTTGCGAGTCCCTTTAACCTATAGCCTGTTTCTAGTTTTGAAGACAGGGGACCACAAAGTATTAAAGCAGGTTGAAAGTAAAGCAGAATGTGCCTACAGACACATTCTGCTTTACTTTCAGTCTCACTGAGTCTGCTTTAAGCTACCATCTGCTAGGGTACAGAAAATATTTCTTTGTACATATTCATAAATGTATCAATTGGAACTATTTTCTTCAATGAAGGAATGAAATAAATGCACTAAAAGGGGGAAAGGTTAAAGCAGTTGAATATAAAGAAGAAAGCTTCTAAAGTATATTTCTGATTTACTTTAATTTTGCACACATGTATGCACAACCATCAATGGATCAAGGCTCCAGATAACAGTAGTTTTTCAAAAACTAAAATCTTTATTTCTGAATTAAACCCTATGGTGTCACTACTCATTAGAATCGTCTCTTCGAGACATTCTAATGAGTAGTAACACCATAGGATTTGGTACTGAAATGAGTGAGAAAATGTTAGATTTGTTGAAATAACTACCTCTTATCTGGAGCCCTGATGGATACTGATCTATTTTGGAGTAGCAGCTCTAAGGGGTGTTCTATGGCGTTTATAATGTGGATGATAGGGTTAACACCAAAGGCTCAAAGAATCTTGCTACATTTGGTATAAAACTCTATCATAAGCATGGCCATTACAGTAAAACCTCTCTATTACGACCATTTAAAAGAAGGCTAATTGACTGCATAAAAGACAAGTGACAGCTTTAAACAATGTGCTTTAAGTAGTCACCTGTCGAAAACCGAAATATTTAACTCAATTTAGTGGGCGTAATAGAGATGTTTTACTGTACTAAACTTGTCAATCATATGTCATGCATTAAATAACAATTGATGAAAAACCTACTGTTTCTACCAACCAACCAAACTATTAGGCTTGTTTTTTGGTGATAATCCAGATTAAGGCACATTGCTGCTAACCGGTAAGCAGGATGAAGGTAAATCAGAAAGCTCCTGCTTTACTTTCATCCTTTTTTTATGCCCCCAGCATCGATAGATGCGGAGGCATATAGCAATCGTCCTGTCCGTCTGTCAGTCCGTCAGTCCGTCCGTAACAAGGTTAAGTAGATTTTACCGTTTCGTCTAGCATCAACACCCCTTACCCAAATGCTTGCATACTTATACAGTTGCTGCCTTGGACCATTCCCTACCCACCAATATCACCAAACTTTGATTTTGACCTTGACCTTGACCTGGTTTGGACTTAGAATATTTTAAACAGGCTATTTCTTGGTTAACTAGATTTTACTGTTTCGTCTAGCATCAACACAACTGACTACAATGCTTTGATACTTAAACAGTTGTTGCCTTTGACCATTCCCTATCCACTAACATCACCAGACTTAGATTTTAACCTTGACCTTGACCATGACCTATTTTGAACTTAAAATATTTTAAATGGGCTCCTTCTCGGTTAACTAGATTTTACCGTTTCATCTAGCATCAACACTGTTAACTACAATTCTTTGATACTTATACAGTTGTTGCTTTGGACCATTACCAACTCACCCAGCTAAGTTTGACCTTGACCTAATTTGGACTTAGAAAAGATTTAGAATATATTGTCAAGAATGCCACCGGCCCGGGGGCATAAGCGTTTATTGAACGCGCAGTCTTGTTTAAAGTAGCATTTTATCTTTAGCATCATCAATCAATTAACTCTTGTGTAGGTCTAATATGGAAACGGTGTTTCTTTAATTGATGAATTATTTTTCAGCTACCTTAGGTGTTCTCCAGAGATTAACAGAATGATGCAGTCCAGCAACTACATGTTTTTCAACATTCCAAGAATGCTTCGCTACTTCATGCCAAAGAAGACACCAATGTTCGCCATGTTTGGCCCTGGTTTAGAAACTCGCACCAGTAAACTTGTAAGCAACCTTATGAACAGCGAAGACATCCAGAGAGTAGGAATGTTTCCTGGCCATTTTGGAGGTAACTATAAATATTTCTCTCAATGTTTAAGACAGTTGACTGCTAAAGGCATACTGAAAGAAGAGCAGAAAGCTCTTTGCTTTACTTTTAACCTACTTTATACAGCCAGCTGTTAGGATGTAGGAAAAGTTTCATACAGTTCATCTTTCAGGACAGGATAGAAGTATGAATTTCTGTGAAAACACTTTGCCAGTCTTCGCCTTAACCCACTTGCCCAAAGCCTGGGGCAAGTGGTTTCTGATTCAGGCATGTGATATTTGCACCAGAATTTGGCATAAAACAGTGAAAAAGGCAGTTTTTGTCAGTTTTGGGCAAGTGGTCTGAAAAACCTAAGGCGAAGACTGCTTTGCAAGGCTCCAGATAAGAGGGAGTAAACTAAACAAATCTAATATTTTCTCACTCATTTTAGCACCAAATCCTATGGTGTTACTACTCATTAGAATTGTCTCAAAGAGACAATTCTAATGAGTAGTATTACCATATTGGGTTTAATAAAGAAATAAAGATTTTAGTTTTTGAAATACATGTATTCCCCTTATCTGGAGCCCCGACTTTGTTAACAGGAAAAGGTTACACAGGATTAAAATAAGAACTGAATGCGATATTATATTTATTACAGGGGTAATGTGATATTATATTTATTACAGGGGTTGGTAATGCGATATTATATTTATTACAGGGGTTGGTAATGCGATATATTTATTACAGGGGTTGGTAATGCGATATTATATTTATTACAGGGGTTGGTAATGCGATATTATATTTATTACAGGGGTTGGTAATGCGATATTATATTTATTACAGGGGTTGGTAATGTGATATTATATTTATTACAGGGGTTGGTAATGTGATATTATATTTATTACAGGGGTTGGTGGAGGATTCACATTCAAGCACCAGTCAACAAAGTTCTCCCTGTCTGTTCTGTACTCAGCACCAAAATACCAGAGGGAAAATCAGCAGGGTAATCGCACACAGCAGAACAAACTACTGGTTGAAAACAAGGGAACAGAGACGTCAGAAAAGTACGACCTGCTTCCAGTGGTCCAGGACTTCTGTAGAACACTTGATGGCTTCGTGTATGTTTGTGATGCAACAGCAGGAAGCTCAAGTAGTAAGTAATCAGGAAACAGCAGTATTTCTTGTAATAGAGGCCCCAATGAGCCAGGCTTTTTATGCCCCCGGCATCGACAGATGCGGGAGCATATAGTAATCGTCCTGTCCGTCCGTCCGTGAGAACGTCCGTCCGTCTGTCCGTAACCAGGTTAAGTAGATTTTACCGTTTCGTCTAGCATCAACACCGCTTATTCAAATGCTTAGATACTTATACAGTTGTTGCCTTGGACCATTCCCTAGCCACCAATAATACCCAACCTTGATTTTGACCTTGACCTTGACCTAATTTGGACTTAGAATACTTTGAATGGGCTATTTCTTGGCTAACTAGATTTTACTGTTTCGTCTGGCATCAACACCGCTTACTCAAATGCTTGGATACTTATACAGTTGTTGCCTTGGACCATTCCCTATCCACCAATATCACCCAACCTTGATTTTGACCTTGACCTTGACCTAATTTGGACTTGGAATATTTTGAATGGGCTATTTCTTGGTTAACTAGATTTTACCGTTTCATCTAGCATCAACACTACTTACTACAATGCTTCTACACTTATACAGTTATTGCCTTGGACCATTACCAACCCACCAGTAATACCCAAGCTCAGTTTGACCTTGACCTAATTTGGACTTAGAAAAGATTCAGAATATATTGTCAAGGATGCCACCGGGGGCATAAGCGTTTATTGAACACGCAGTCTTGTTTCCAATAGGAGGGCCCTCTATTGGGATATTTTCCTGAAAGTTGGTAGCTTAAATCAGGCTGAAAAAAAAGCAGAATGCACCTTAACCCTTTCCCCCATAGAAGCGCCTTTTAGCGAATATAATTTATTCTTCCGCTGAAAAAAATAGTTCCCATTTAATCGGTCATGAATATATATTATAGGGAATATTTTCTATATTCAAGCATATTATAGCTTAAAGAAGGCTGAAAGTAAAGCAGAATGCGCCTAAGGCGCATTCTGCTCTACTTTCAACCTGCTTTAAGTAGTCACCTATTTTCAATACTAGAAATAGGCTATCAGGTAAAGGGTTAAGGCACATTCTGCTTTACTTTCAGCCTGCTTTAGGTGGTCATCTGTTTTCAAAATTAGAAACAGGCTATTGAGTAAAGGGTTAATTTTTTTGAAATTCATTATTGGAAATCGGATACAGGATTCAGCAACACTTACTGTTAATTTAAATTTCCATTATCACATAAATATTATAATGATGATTTTTGGCAATAGGAGTGGGCTTCTATTAGGCATGGCCCTTTATTACAGAAAGTACATCTCAAGACATTTCAAAGAATAAATCCATATGTCTTCACCAAATCCTATGATCATGTGATAATTACTCTTTAGAATCATCGCAAAGCGACAATTCTAGTGGGTAGTCCATGCAGAGATCCAGATAAGGAAAGTATTTCAAAAATTAAAATCTTTCTTTCGAGGTGATTATAATGAGTTGTTACACCATAGGAGAAAACATTGCAAATTATTTATGTACTCGCTCATAGCTGGAGCAATGAGAAAAAATTGTTTTATCACTTTTCATTGATCCATATCCTGTCAGTCGCGAATGGAATGGTTTTTGCAAACAGTTTGGATAAAACAGGCCATATGGCTTTAGGGCTGTCTGATCTAGGTCTGCAATGTTTTCAAAAAAAGACTTTCTTACTTGCAGTTGAGAGTGGCTTGAATGAGTTATTAGCGATGGTGAGCGAGCGCTGGTCAGCCACACATATTCCAGTGCTGGTTCTGGCAGCAGCAAGGGAGCCCGGCGTAGACAGGGTACCATGTTATCAGATTGTCAGGAAGCTACAACTGTCAACATTCAGTCGACCATGGCAGGTAAAACAACTTTGATTTTTGTCAAATTAGCAAAGAACTAATTTCTTGTTATGGCCCCCGTCATCTAAAAATGTGGGAGGCATATAGTGATTGTCCTGTCCCTCCGTCCATCCCAATGAGATTAACTAGATTTTACTGTTTCTTCTAGCATCAATACTGCTTACGGTACTAGAATGACTAGATACTTATACAAATGTTCATGGCTCAATGGGCTTAAAGTCAAAACTTATCAAAGCTACATTGAAAACTTGGGTAAGTTTAAAACATTGAACCCTAATGTATGAATACACTTATCCTTTACACTCCATGTATCTATGAACAGGGCGCTTGTCATATGCAAACAGCGTAGACCAAGATCAGAGGGCAGAAATTTAGTGTAGGTTTGACTTGAGCAAGCTTAATTTATTGATTGATGCTCATTTTCTGTCATGTTTATGAAAATTCCTATTATACAATGTCATGATCATTATTTTCAGGTACATAACTGTGTAGCATCAACTCTAGATGGTCTTATAGATGGCTTTGCCTGGTTATCTGAGCAAACACAGAGAAGATAACATCATTTCCAAGTTCCAACATAACTACATTCCTTCTAACGAGGAACTGATCTCTGAAAGATCTGGGTGGTGCCATGCCCCTGTGGTACATGGCGAAAAGGAAAGAAATTTGCAGTGTGTCATAGTCAGGGCTGCCATTAGTTGACATGAAAAATCCTAAGATTTCCAAATTTGCATTTTTCAAGTGCGATTTTACGAATCATACCTTTACCCCATAGCCTGTTTCTAGTTTTGTTGACATACGGCTGCTTAAAGCAGACTGGAAGTAAAGCAGAATGCGCCTTAAGGCGCATTCTGCTTTACTTTCAGCATGCTTGAAGCTATCGTGTACTAGAAAAAAAATCCGGAGATTTAGGAAAAATCCGGAGAAATGGCAGCCCTGCGTAGTGGTACAGCAGCTGCTGATTGATGCATTCCAGACTAAAAACAAGTCTTGTTATCCACGAAATAGCTCTTGACATTGTTTTCGAAAAGAAATGGCAGCTAATGTTTGAAAATAAGCAACCTCTGAATGAATCTTGAAGCTTGGTGACCGTTACTCATTCAGCCCTTAGACTTCATGCAGACAATTCCAGTTTCTAATAAAGTCTAGTCCATTTCAGACTAATTAGGGTTGGTTTTTGCAGTTTTTTGCAAAATAATAAACAGTGCAGACCCTTATTACAGGGCTCCTTAGGAGCCCTCTGATCTGGGTCTTCAGTTTGCATAAGGCAAGACTTTGTGTATTCTTCTCATGTACACTGTTTGTAAATGACAACTTTACTCGTCACCAGGGTTGAATCGGTTAAAAGACAGGTGACTTTGTCTTGCATTTAGCGGTGACTTGTACTTAAGAGTAAAGACTGACTTTATTTTGCTCAGTACTTTAACTTTAATTGTATATGGAGAAATGCTGGTATAGATCTGCTGACAAAGATATGCCGATCACAAGCTTGTGTGATAATGTAAATAACTGTTCTGTTAATTTTATAATTGTGTACATCTAGAGAAAAAGGTGCTAGTGTAAAGTAAAATAACTACATGCCCTTGTGGGGTTGAGACATCATTACCCTTGTGGTTTTTTTGCACAATGAAGCTGGCTTGATTATATAGATGTGTGTTTTAGCGCATTAGATTCTTTCCTACACTGAAAGAAATACTGATGGTTTCATTTAATACAGTGATGAGTATAAATATGTAAGAAATATTTTCTTTATCCTTGCAGATGTTAGCTTAAAGCAGTCTGAAAGTAAAGCAGAATGTGCCTTAAGCACATTCTGCTTTACTTTCAACCTGCTTCAAGTGTAAACCTTTCTTCAAAACTAGAACAGGTTTATGGAGTAAGGGTTATATAGAGATCTCAGACTATTGTTGTATACACTTGTACATTGTCATTTGTCAACCATACTTCAAACACTTGACCCTCATTGTTCTTTGATCATGCAAATTATTGCATTCAACCCTAGCACCGAGTATACTCTTCATTAACAAACAGTTTACCTATAAAGAGTACACTTGTCCTAAGCAAACAGCATACTCTCATCAGAAGGTTCCTGAGGAGCCTTCTGATCAGGGTCTTCACTGTTTGTTATGTATTGTAAAAACAACCATAAATAGTAAAAATAATACATGTGTAGGTTCAAATTGAAACTGGAATTGTCCATTAAAAGTGTCAGCAGTAAACGGGTTATATGAGTGTAGCAGTCTGCAGGGGTCCAATTAAGAGTGAATACACCGAACAGTTTAAACATTTCCTCCACTTTATTTCTCCATTATGTTTGTTGTGACTAAGGCTTGGATGAGGCATAAGGAAGTTTGAGATATTGGGTCACCATATTACATGTGTGTATTACACAATACTCCTTAAATTAGTTTGTTTGACAGAATATAGACCTTATCTAGAGCTCTGGGGTAGTCTAGATTTATTTAAAGCCTGATTTAACCTGTACTTTTTGAATTATTTTTTTTGACTGGTACAAATAGGTCAGACTGTATTGCAAATCGGGCTACTGCGCTGATACAAACTTTCGTTTAGCGGCCACCCAAACAAGTGTGAATTACTGGTTCTTATGACAAATTACAGCCTAATGCTCATTTTCGACTTAACATTTTCCTGCATTAAGCAGTCCCTGTTATGAGATACCGTATACACCCATTTAAATGCCCCCGGGGTCAATCAAAATCCCAAAAGCTTAAAACAGGCTGAAAGTAAAGCAAAATGCTCAATAAAGAGCATTCTGCTTTACTTTCAGCCTGCTTAAAGCAGCCATCGGTTATGGGGAAAACCGGGAAGGGTTAAATACAATATTTTTTTACGGATCATCAGGAGGACGTTTATAAGTCAGGGAAACATTTAACCCATTACCCTATAGCTAGCTTCTTGTTTTGAAGACAGGTGACCACTTTAAGCAGGTTGAAAGTAAAGCAGAATGCACCTTTAGGTGTATTCTGCTTTACTTTCAACCTGCTTTTAGCTACCATCTACTAAAATATAGAATATATTTCTTATGATACATATCCATGGCTGTATAAAGTGGAACTGATTTCTATTGTGGAGGAATAAATTAAAGGCGTAAAAAGTATATTTATGGGGATAAGGGGTAAACAGGAGTATACACTATATACAAAAGTCATGTTTTTAGCTCACCAGAGCACAAAGTGCTCAATGTGAGCTATTGTGATACCGCTCTGTCCGGCATCCGGCTGTCCGTCAACAATTGCAAATGACTTCTCCTCTGAAACAAATTGCCCCAGTGTAACCAAACTTGGTCAAATACATGCTGTTGGTTTGAGCTTCAAAAGTTGTTCAAATAAAATGGGTGGGGCCAATGGCCTTGTTGTAATGGCAACCGTGCACAATATCTAGAAAAATCTTCTCCGAAACCAATGGTCCGATTTCAATTTGGTTTTCACCAAAATGTTTCTCAATAGATAGACTTCAAAAGTTGTTCAAAGAATTTGATCCTTCGAAAAAACATGGCCGCCAGAGGGCAAGATCATTTTCGGTGTTCGGAAATTTCTAATTAAATGTTGAAAACCTTCTAGAAGTCATAATTTTGTCAGTGTCATATACTTGATAAAGTTTAGGTCAGACTGGAATATAGGTCAAGTCGGATCATAAAGTAGGTCAGTAGGTCAAATCACAGAAAAAGCATTTTGCGTCTCCAAAGGCCATATTTTTTGCCCAATCTTCTTAAAACTTGCTTATACCCCCATTCCACTGAGTGGCGATTCTTCTACGCTTCGAAATTTTGGTAAAATCGCCGCGAATCGTAGTAGGAACGGCAACAGCGCAGTAGAAACGCCCTGATCGTAGTAGAAGCGTAACAGAGGCTCATTGATCGCCACCTCACGGCGAATGTTTTGACCCTGCTCAAAATTTACGTAGCGGCATCGCCGTGGACTCGAAGCGCAGCAGAAGCGTACTAAGAAATTCATGAGCGTAGTAGCAGCGTAGTCGCAGCGTGGTTGACGTAGCGCAAGCGTAGTCGCATCGTACTAAAAGCGTCGAGATACATTGCATTTGCCCGCGATTCCGCTACGTTTCTCGTACGCTCTGGGCGCTCACACTACGCTCTGTTCGATCTAGCGACGATCAAGGCGTTTTCACGGCGATTCGGCCATTTATGAATCACAAAATCGCCGTCCAGTGGAATGGGGGTATTAGAATGATTGTATTGACAATTTCTAAGCTTTGTGTGAATATGGGTTAATTAAGGTTAAAAAGTAGGTGAGTAGGTCAAAACATAGAAAAAGCTTCTAAACACTGTAGGAGCCATATTTTTAGCTATAATTTCATAAAACTTGCTCAGAATGATCACCTTAACCAAAACTAGGCAATGTAGTAATATGGATTACTGGGGGTCAAAAAGTGGGTCAGTAGGTCAAATCATAGGAAAAGCTTCAAAGTACTTTAGGGCACACATTTATGCCCTATTTTCATGAAACTTCTTCAAGTTGATCACCTTGACAAAATCTAGGTCATTTATGAATATGGGTATGCTTGAATAAAAAGTAGGTCAGTAATAGGTCAAATCATCATAAATCCTTCTGGGCACTTTAGGGGCCATATTTTTAGCCCCAAATTCATGAGACTTGCTCAAAAGA